>JAGFMF010011974.1:1968006-2102883 GCA_019455555.1 Galemys pyrenaicus
ATGGTGCACTGGTGAGATGGTGATGGGGAATACATGGGGATTACAATTAATGGCAAGTATATGTAAATTTTTAAATATTTTAATAAAAAAAAAACAAATCACACCAAAAAAAAAAGACATTTAAAAAAAAAAAAAAAAGTTGTTCTGAGCACTTCATGGCTTAACTTAGGCACCATACAAAATGTGCCCTGCCACTTTTCTGCATGAAGAGCCGAACGCGACCTTCAATTATATAAAACTGTCTTAGTTGTGTGTTTGTTTTATTCATTTTTTCCCCTGACTTCGCTGTATCTGTGTCTTTTGTTGTAAGGTTAAAATCTTAAAATTTGGTGGATATGATAATCCCACAGACGCTAAGAAGACGTTCAGTACTATGTTAAACAGTAATGGCGACAGCGGACATCTGTGTCTTGCTCCTGAACTTGGGGAAGTGACTTCCTTTCTCACCATTGGGTATGATATTGGCTGTGAGTTTCTTGTATTTTTGATGTTTAGATAAGTTTAATTTATCACACGGAGGAGGAAAAATGTAACCCCAAAGTGATATAGACATGTACAGGACTGACAATAAATGCATGTATAAATAAGTAAAAAGAAGCACCCTCTACAATGAGCAGAAAGCTGGTGGTGCTATTTCCATCTGAATATGGTCTAATTCAATAACAGTGTTGAAATCCAGTAAAGAAAATGACGTCACCATCAGGATGTTGCAATACAAGAAATTCTGATCAAAACAAAAACTGCATCATTGCTGCCACCACTAGAGGGCTCATCGGTTGCAGAAAAATAACGGCTCCTGTGGTGAAGACTCTGGGCGCCTTGGTGATGCGAGTGGTGTGGTGACAGACGCTGGGGTGTGATCCTACACCTCTGAATCAGATAGTTGTTGTTGTAAACCATTGTTAATGCAATAAAAAAAAAGTCCCAGGCACCATTCGGATTAATTTCTTTTTATACAACTTCAGACACAAAAAATAGCATTAGAGACGCACACCTGAGAATCACAAATGATGCAATGATTTCTGATTAATGATGCAATTTTGGCTTTGGGGCTAAGCCCAGTTTAGGGTATCATTATCTACTAGAGAAACTCAAGCTAAAAAATTGGCCTTGGTATTTCATAAACAAAACACACACTCTGTTTCTCTCTATCTTCCCTCACTTCCTTCATTTTACACTTATATTTGTAGGTTAAAGTAAAACTGCACTGGCCTAAATTATCCTTGATAAGATATTTAATGTAGGGGCCTCCCTGGTGGCACAGTGGGTTAAGCAATGCACTATGAAGCAAACCGCAGCCATTGCAGCACAAATTCGATCCCTGCCTTTGGCCAGGGAGGGGACCCACAAGGCTTAGCAGACCTCTCCTGCCTCGCCTGCTGCTCCCCTCAGCAGTGTGTTTCAGTCAGTCTGCCTGTTCTGCTCCCCACTCTGTCTGGTGAATCCTCTCACCTCCCTAGACTCTGGTCTGTACCCCAGCTCTTGTGTGCATAAATAAATAAATCTTCTTTTTAAAAAAAAGACATTTAAAGTTACTGATGCAAGAAGAGGCAAAAAACCCAACACGGTTACAAGTAATTTTACCTAAAGCTGTTGTCATAGCATTATTGTGAAAAAATCCTAAAATATCCTGATGCTCAAATAAATGCATACATTGGTTAGTTTGACGAACTTTCCACTGTGATATAATTTTACATTAGTGAAATCATTATTCTAGCATTTTCTGTTTATGGCATAGTAAGATTATGATATTTTATACAGTATTTCTCTTTAACCATGGATAATATTTTAATTTTTCAAGATGAGCCAATGACTTAAGAAGATATGTGAAGAAGCGTAGCAGATCCTGTAACAAGACCTACGGTCTCCTTCCATTATCGGTCCCCCAAAATTGTTTCTATTGAAAGAAGAGGCAAAGTGCATTTCACTTCCTCCAGTGCTAAATAGTTTCATTTTGGTCATTATTTTCTTTGTAAATGTGGGCTTATTGATTCACTAAGTTGCATTAGGACCCTAAAAATACAACATTCTTTTGTGCTTTACAGGTAGTAAAGATTTTGTTGTAAATTCTTTACTCCTCAAGATTCTATTTTCAACAGGAATGAGATTGTCCTTTGGGGGAAATTGGATCTTGCCTGGCTATCAATATGTTATACATTTTCTCTTTTCTAACCTTTATACAAAAGAAAGGGTGACCCTTGCGTTTTTGCCCTTCTACAGTCTCTTGTTTACACAGTGAGCATCGGTCATTAACATCCATTACAATGTTAATTTAGTAGTAATATAGTGTGGGGTTGTAGGCAGTTACATGTATGATAACAGTAACACAGGGGCTAAAAGGAAAGAAATGAAAGTATACTCATAAGCTTTTTATACTATAAAAGAAATGGTATACTATTTGAAGTCAGCATTTGATAAAACTGTATATTGTAAATATGAGTAAACAGAGCTAACAGGTCAAAAAAGTAAATAATACTCACTAATACTAAAATTAAATCTGAAACAAAACAGAAAAAAAAGTAAAAATGGGAGCAAAACACTGATAGAACACAGAAAACAAATAGAAAGCATATCAACAGTCACATTAAATTCAAGTGGCAAAACACTATAAATAAAAGGCATTGTAATATTTGATACAAAAGAAAAACCCAATTATATGCTGTCAACAAAAAAGCACTCTTGGTTTAAAAAAAAAGACATATCACAAGTGAAATGAAGAGGAAAATAAATATACCATGCTAGCACTAATCAAAGGAAAGCTGAGGAAAACTATAATAATATCATGTCAACTGTATTTCAGAATAGGAAATATAAGCAAAGATAACAAGAGTCATTCAATAATGATAAAGGGGTCAACTTCAAATATACATATACATATATATATAAAATAGCCCAGAATATACACTGATTAAGCCACTCCCAAGTACTTGTCCAAAGAATATAGAAGCACTAATATGAAGAAATTATGCACAAAGCAGCAGTATGCTAAAACATGATGTCAACTAAATGCCCATTAACGGATGACTAAATAAAGAAATTGTGCAATATATACTCACTGGAATACTACTCAGCCATTACAAATGATAAACTAGTACCTGAAAAAGATGGAATATTTTGGGATGATATGGGTGGATCTGGAGGTAATTATGCCAAATGAAAGGAGTCAGAAAGTGAAAGAAAACTATTATATGGTCCCTACCACCTTGTGGCATAGAACAACCAGAAGAAACAAGCAGGCAAAATACAACAAAAATAACTCTTAGATTTTGTGAAAGCCATCATAGCTACCAGTGAGGGAGAGGGTAGAGTGAATAGGGTGATAGTGAGTTGGCATCAGTGCTTTGGTAGAAGACAAGGGAAGCATATTGAGGTGTGAAGCTCTACCCTCAAACTTTTGTATTTTTTGAACACATGGTGAGTCAATAAAACTTTGAAAAAAAAATCAAATGAAGCCAAAACTTTGCAACTGGAAGGAAAAATAGAACAAGGCCACAAATTAAAGTTGGACAATCAACTTTAGCAATCGAGGTGGTAGAAAATTAGTGATTATGGCCCTCCCTGGTGGCGCAAGGGGCTAAGGCACAACACTATGAAGCACCTGCTGCCACTGCAGCACGAGTTCAACCCCCGGCCAAGGAGCTGACCTGCTTGGCACAGCAGACCTCTCCTGCCTTGCCCGCTGCTCCCCTCAGCACTGTGCTTCAGTCAATCTCCCTGTTCTGTTCCCCACTCTGTCTCTGGTGAATCCTCTCACCTTCCCTACATCTCTGGCCTGTACCCCAGGTCTTGTGTGCATAAATAAATAAATCTTTTTTAAAAAGGAAATAAAATCAGTGATTATATAAAAGATTTAAACAACTTAGTGACTTAATTAACTTATTTGATAATTATGTTACACAGTTAAAAAAAAGGAAATCAATCACATATTTTCTGACCAAAACAAAATTAGAGCTCAGCTCAGGAACAGAAAAAAATCTAGAAAACCAGCAAATACTTATAAATTAAACAATGTACCACTAAATAATTCATGGTCAAAACAAGAATCATTAAGTAAGTCATGAATTATTTTGAACTAAATGAAAATGCAAACAAAGGAACCCAAAATTTGTAGTAGGTGCTAAAGCAGTATTTATATAAAAATGTAGAGTAGTAACCACTTCATTAGAGAAAAAAAGTTTAAAATCAACAGCTCAATATTTCAAATTGGGAAATAAAAAAAAGACAAAATTAAACAGAAAATAAAAGAAAAATGAGAATATAGAAAATGTGAAGGGCAGAACCATGCAATTGCCTAATTGATATTTATAGAACAGCAAGTCCAACAACAGAATTCATATTCTTCTCAAGTACACAACAGATCTTCATCCACATAGATCACATTCTGGGCCACAAATTTAGCCTCAACAGAATTAAACAGATTCAAATCACACATAATTTATATCCTGTTACCACAGTGGAATAAAATTAGAGAGCAATGACATAAAAATTTTCTCAAAATCCTCCAAGTATTTGGAAAACAATCGGAAAAACTTCTAAATAATATATGGAACAGAGAAGTCATGGGAAAAACAAAGATTTATTTTTAAGTGAATGAAAACTGAAACACTGTCCATCAAAATCTGTGGGATTATGCTTAAGCAGTATGTTGGGGAAATTTATCATTCTAAGTTCACATATTAGGAAATGCTGAAATGTTTCAGATTAAACATATCAAAGTCCACATTAAGAAACTGGAAATACACTTTAAACTAATAAAATGTAACATGTCAATTATATTTGAATAAATCTGGGAGTGGATGACTAGAATGAAATGAAGAATAAATTAAATCCAATGTGAGCAGAAGGGGGAAAAGCTGCAGAAAAAAGAAAATCCAACATACGTTCCAGTTAAGAAAATTGTCAATAAAACAGAAAGAGAAGGGGACTTCCTAACTGATAAACAGACTCTATGGAAAACCTGTAACTAATACATTACTTAGTGGTGAAAGACCAAATGTTTCCCTGCTACTGTCTAGGCCATGACAAGGAGGGCGGGTCTCATCTATGAACTGGTGGCACTAGCTAGTAAAATGATACAAGAAGAAAATAAAGAGAGCAATTACCATTGGAACGTACGGCATAGTATCAATCAAAGCATCTCATATACAATCAAAAGATTAAAAATGTTAACAATACCATTTACTATACCAGAAAAAATATTAATTACTGAAGGATAAATCTAATGAAAACTGTACAGGACCTACACACTGCAAACTGCACAATTTTCTCAGACAAACTAGAGATATAACTAAATGGACTCATGGGTTTATGGATTAGAAAACTCAGTGTTGTTAAAGTGTCAATTACTTTAATTTGATCTCTAAGTTTCATGTAACTGCAATCAAAATTATAGCAGTGGGTTTTGAATAGAAATTAATAAAAATATTCTTTTTTTATCCAAAGACCTCAGCATATTCAACTTTAATTTTTACAAGAAATGTTTTCTCTTGCTCTAATTAATTTAGATTAAACCCTTTTACAGCACCTTTCAGGAAAATATGATTTTGAATAAGCCTGTTTCCCAACCTGTCTGTCCCACACAATCAGTGATTTGTGTCATACAGAGTCAGACAATGAGATTTTAAATTGATATATCATATAAAACATGTCACCGGAAGCACACGCACACCATACATTATTTCTAAAGCGCATATGTACGTGCAATGGAACTCTAATTGCCAACATAATTTTGAAAAAGTTGGAGAACTTAGACTGCTTAGTCTCAAAGCTTATTTTAAAGCTGCAGCAATAGAAATCAACAAAGTGTGTTTCTGGGGTAAAGATCTATTTATGCATCAGTAGACCAAAGAGAGAATCCCAAAACAGACCCACACATTAACCACCAACTGATTTTCAAGAGGCACAAAGGCAGAAGAAAGATAGTTTATGCAGCAAAAACGGTGCTCAAACAAGTGGACATTCAGAAATACGGAAAGTTAGATAGAAAATTTAACTCAAAAGAGATCACAGACCTAAGAAGAGAGAGAGAAAGTGCCAAGGGAAACCTGAGAATTGGATGCAACTTTGAAAGCATTCCCGCATTCCCGAAACGGTCCAACTCAGTATGCAAAAGGGTGGAGGACGAATGGGCTCAAGGTGTCTGCGCACGAACTTTTTCCAAGTCAGTCGCTGATGACGACCCTGCGCAGGCACAGGTGCGATCCCTAGGAAGCCAGACTAAAAAGCATAAATAAGAATTTTTTTAAAAAGAAAAAAACAAAACGTAGCTGAGCTGGAGACTACACAGGTGCAGGGGACAGGCTCCACAGAAGCCCAGGCAAGTTACAAAAATAAAACCAAACAAACGAATTTTTAAAACTAGAAAAAATACAATAGAAGCCAGAGATGCTGCATCTATAACCTGTTTTCAACCAAAAACTACTCGACATGCAAACAAGAAAAATAACCCCCCATCCTCAAGAGAAAAACACTCAATATAAATAAAGAGCATGTAGATGTGAAGTTTGGCAACACCCTCAAAACAGTTATAGTTATGCCCAAAGAACTGAAGGAAAACATGCCTAACTATCCATTGATGGTGTGTTAATGACTAGTTAAATGTTGGGAATAGCAATAGAAGAATGGAAACTATAAACACGAACCAAATGGAAATTTTCGATTTTGAAAGCACAAAAACTTCAGTGAAAATGTTGCTAGTTGGCTCCGACAGCAGACCTGAGGTGGCAGAATAAAGACGGCAACTTAAAGACAGATTAAGAAAATTATCCCATCCTGAAAGATCATTGTGAGTACACAGAAATCCACTGCACACACACTCATATGCAACTAGAAATTTTGGAGAAACAATACTAGTGATTGAACAGCAGTATCATTGCGTGAGTGTCTTATCCTGCCATGCACATGATCATGTTTGAACTAGTCAGTAACTTCTCCAGCTTTTTCTGACAAGTTTTAATTCATCAAAAGTGCCTGGAATTTCATCAGCTGAAGGAATGCTAATGCAGAAAATGATACCTTCTAAAACTGAAGTCTTTGCCATTACCGCATGGCACGACCAGAGCACTCATCGGAACTTTCCTCCAAATGCACTGGACTGAATGGAAAAGGCAGACTGTATCGCTTAGACCTTGAAACTCTCTACTGGAAGCCTTGATCACACCTAATTCCAAATCTGTCCTTATGGTTTGGGGGTCCAACAGAAATCCATTTTCTTCTATCAATACAAAGTCTACCAAATCTTCAAATAAGCATTTATAAAGCACTTTGGTTTTTTCCGTCATTGATACACAGATGAGCAGATTAAGTGGTAGGATTTTCAAATTGCGTAAGGGCATGCATTGGATATGGCTGATAAAAAACAGTGGGGATAGTTTTGAAAGTGCTACCCATTACTCAAAGTGAAGCATGTGCTGGTTTTTCTGTGTCAGACTTTGTGGTGACTATAAGAAGTCTGTCTTCTGTGATGTTCAAATTCTTAACCAGTAATAGTTCACTATCCGATGTGCTTTGTAACACTGAAGGAACCTCTCTATCAATAAGTGTAGCTGGATTAGACATTTGTTGATCTTAGCAACTTCTTTTTATTGTCTGATGAAAGGCTTTTGTTTTGACGGTAAGTGGCATGCTATGTGCAGGGGGGCAGACGTAGACACAATTGAATAATTTGCCAGGAGAGAGTTCTTGTGTTTTCCTCCTGCATTTTCATTTCTTGATGGTTTTCAGAATTTTAACATTCAGGACTCTGACCTTTTATGATTTAGCATTTGGGATCATGGCATTCAGGGTTTTCTTTGGGGATTATCAGTGCTAAAACCAGAAAGTACAAGGATTTCAGTGTGGGTTCTTCTCAATAGTACTTTGGTTATTCAGTGCCTTTTGTAGTTCCATATCAATTTTAGACACTGGTGTTCCCTGAAGGTTATATTGGTCTCAGTCTCAATCAATTTTAACAACTGAATATAGAAAATGCTGTCCTTTATCCTCAACATTGATTAGGAACTTGACAAAATTCCTAAAGCTTAAATAATATCCAACATATTAAATTAAAATTGAGCAGCAGGGGTAATGCAAAATAAAAATCAAAAAGGTTCTGAGGTTTGAATTTAGGAGAAATTACTGACCTTTTCCACCAGTGACGTGACTACGCTGAGCAGTGAGGTGAGCCTGAAACGTGAGCCCAGGTAGGTGCTTGGAAGCAGGAGCGTCCATTCCGATGAAGAGTGCACCTCCACTGCACTCTGTAGGAGCTGTGACTAGCCAGGGCCGCTATGCCCTTCTTAGTAATTCAAGGTGTCTAGTAATGGAGAATCCACCATCTTGAATTTTGCCTTGTGCCATGCCAGAAGGAAAGGGACATCTGAAGGTCACAAAATGGCAATTAAACGACCAGTTTGATTCCCAACTGATTCTCCAGATGAGACACATGGCCTCACTCAACCAGAAGGGAGCCAGGAAGTGCAATTATCTCTCTTCCTGAGAGATGGCTAGCATTTAAACCCAAAACATGTGCTTTGGAATTGTACAGAACTATGTTTGTTGCATCCTAGCTGTGTGATTTTGGGTAATTTTTTTTCAATCTCTCTTTGCCTTTCATCCATCATCCAGAAAATGATGATAAAAACATACCTCCTGCATACTGTCTCTATTATGACAAAACTGAATTTCATAATACCCTGACAGCACAAGGACAAAGTCATCAGTTCTTCCTAGAATAGTCAAGGAAGGTTCACAAAGCAAAATTAGTGAGGGCTAATCCAAAAAATGTGTAATAACATTAAAGATTTGGAAACTTCTAAGATCTTAGGTATAATAAAAGGTGAATATGCAAGGATAGAGCAAATACCTAAGGAAACAAGGCACTGGCTTTTTACAGACTTCTAGTAAAAGGAATAGTAATTGAGAAATTATTCTGTGGAAACGGGCAGAGGTAGGATAAGTAGATGTTATTTTAACAGGAGAATGACCAAGGTAAATCTTCTCCCTGGTATTAAAATTCAGCTGAGATTGTGTGTCAAATAGTGTCCAGAGCGATCAGCCGCCACGGTCCTGTGCTGAGCACGGCTGCTGTCCTGGCCTGGAGTGAAGTCGTGCCACAAGCTTAGCCCAGGTGGAAGGCTGGGAGGGCAGGACGGTAAGTGCTGAGAATTCTAAAGGGAAAGTAGGTTAGGTGGTTGACTTGGAGCTCCAGGCTCAGCAGAAAGGGAAATATCATGGGAAGTGTGGGAGAGACCCTCAAGGAAAGGGAGATTAAGTGTCAGGACTCCTTGGTGAAGTCAAAGATCGGGTTCGGGAAGCATGGAAGATGGAGGAAATGGTTACCACAAGCGCCATAGGAACGACCCCAAACAGTTGTGTTTCTGTTGAGGTACCTGGCTTGCAACACTGTTTTGCAGGTATGGGATCTCCCTTCAGTGCTGTCCCTTCTCACCATAGCAGCACTAGAGGAGAAGGAGGAGTCTGTGCAAAAGGAGTCTTCTTAAGCTTGTTCATAGCAAGGCATTGCTATTTTATAATCGAGTGTTCTGGTTTTCCTGTGCTCTGGGTATTTTGCTAAACACTTTCAATGTTATAACTCACTCACCTGACTGAGGCTTACGAACAGAAGTGTGTTTCCAGCTGGGAGTGTGGGGTCCTGGATTTAACCAAGGCCTGCTGACAGCAGTGTTGCCACCCGACACACTGTGAACAGGCAGGCTGGGGCCTACCCGCAAGGTGAGCCGAGACTTCACCAACATCACAAGTGCTGCCACCTAAAAACACCACAGCGCACCTGGAAGGAGTCATATCATTCCAGGAATCTGGGCTGCAAAATGAAATATGATGTGGCTCCTGTCCTCAAGTTTCTTATGATTTAATTATGGCTCCATGAAAGCAGTGCAAGAGAGTCACCTGAAGTGCAGGTACTGTCACTTAGGCCCTGGATGAATGCTACCATCGAACTGATTTGGAGCATCAGATGAAAGCACAATTCTTAAGAGCTAAGAGGATAAAGGAGGCATGCGTTATAACTGGGTCTAGAAGACAGACCTCTAATGGCAGGAGAGCAAGAAGGCCACAGATCAGAGGAAACTATGTGGCCATACATAGGGGTCCTCTCTAAAATCCACAGATTTGTGGAAAGGGAAAGGTGGCTCTGGGATGGGCAGGCGCAGAAGATGGTGCAATAATAATCATTAAGTACAATGCATAGAATTATGGTGTGTGGGGTTATTTACATGGATTATACAATCTAATCTCTAGAGCAAGTTTGAGAAGTTTGTACAGTCTTCGATGTACAGATTTCAATCCTGAGGTTCAGACAGCTGTAGGTCCTTTTCAGGGTCACCTTACAAGTATGTGGCAGAGCTGGGACGTGAGATGCCAGACTACTATCAGAACCCAAACTTTTAGCGAGCTTTCCGCAGCAGTCCTCTAAGGCGTTGCTGTGACGGAGAGCCCAAAAGCATCCAGATGCATGGAGAGAGCCTCACTGGACTCCCTCCTCAATAAATCAACATAAACGCAGATGCAGTAAGTGCATGATGGCACTAGTGGAAAATTCACCTCAAATTCTTAACAGCAAATATCTGCCATTTTCCCTAGTAAAGTGTCTCACAGTCTTCTCTTACTGTAGAACTTCTGACCATTCTGCTCCATTGTCTGGTTCTTTCCTAATTTCTCTTTGGTTCTCAATTTAAATTTTGTTACAGTTTTACACCATAATGACTTCTGTCCCTTGTCCTGTAGTCAGGCAAAGGAAATAGAGATGCTTCAAAATGACAATGGCATTTTCAAAATGACAAGAGTGCATTCACTCAGGATCCTATGGTGTGCTGAATTGAATGAAACTGCTCTGCTCAAGGGAATAAAAAGATAAAAGGTGGTCACTCCACGCGAGCTCAAAGGCGAATCTGTCTCATGTCTGAAACAAGAAGCAACCAAGATTGTTAACCTATCATTGAAAACTAGAGCTATGGAAGGCCTGAGGCAATTATTGATGCAGAAACAGACGATTCTGGAAAACACTTTCCCTTACCCTGGGGTCCCAAAAGAGAAAGTCCTACTAAGAGAGCATTTTCATCAGCAAATTTTAAGAGATTAAATGCTGTCTTTAGCAGTTTTATACATTAGCAACTTAGTACATATTTATGAATGTTGACATCTTTAGAGGAAAAGGAATGAGAGGCCTATCAAAAGTAAGCAAGGCATTAGCACTGCAGTACACACATAAATAGTAAAATTGTTCGAGTTGTAACATAAATCACACCAATTACAATAGAAGCTAGATGCTAGAACACTGGAAGACTAGAACTACCAGCAATCCCACTTCTAAGCATTTACCTGAAGGAAACAAAATCACTAACTTGAAAGACAGATACACCCCCGCTCATATTCACTGCAGTGCTGTTGATAAGAGTAAAGACACCTACAGGCCTTTATCAATTGATAAATGGGGAAGGAAGTTCATTCCTTACCACAATGGAATATCATTCAGTCACAAAGAAAAAGAAAATATGAATAGTGGATAGAACTTGTGGGTATGATGCTAAGTGAAATAAATCAGATGGAGAAACACAAATATTGGATGATCTCACTTGTATGTCTAATACAAAAATTAACTAAAAACTTCACAGATAAAGAGAACAGATTGGCGTTTATCAGAACTAGGAAGCTGGGGTAGTCAAATGGTTAAAAGGAATCAAAGGTAGAAACTCCCAGTTATAAAATAAAGTCTCAGGGATGGAATGTACACTCTGGTGACTGTAGATGATGCTGTATTGCATATTTGAAAATTCCTGAGAGAGTAATCTTCAAAGCTGTCACCACAAGAAAAAAATAAGTTTGTAACTATGTAGGATGGATATTAACGACACCTGTGATCATTTTGCAATGTACAAACATGCGATCATTATGTTATACACCTGAAACCAATAGGGTATTATGTGTTAATTGTACCTCCATCAGAAAATAAAAGCAGCACTTAGGTACAGAATAGTGAGAGTCATTACTGCCAATTTAAAAGTAAAATAAAAACAGTATATTTTCCTAGTTTATTGAGGTATTAAAATTCTATATATTTACAGAGTACAATGTGATGATTTGATACATGTGTATTTTGTGAAGTGATTACCAAAATTAAGTACATGAACACATCCATCATCTCATAACTACCTTTTGTGTGTGATGAAAACACTTCAGATCTACTTTAGCAAATTTCAAGTAAACAATACAGTTAACTATCGTCAGCACGCTGTGTATTCCATCCCCAAAACTTAGCGTCAATTTTTTTTTGAATTGTTGACAGAATTTAATGAAAGTCTTGTCCACCTTGATGAGTGATACATCCAGGAACAATCCACAGAAGACCAGCCGCAGCTATAGCTCAATGGCAGCATGAGATTAACCTCATCCATAAACACCAGGTTTTCTGTGGCTGTAGTGCAGACACCCAGCAATCACACAGGGTTAGGCCAGGGTCTTTTCTTCTTGGAATGCAGAAGGGAGGGCAAGACCCAGAAACCAGGTCAGGGTCTTCAAGGTTTCCCTCTGCCACAAGGTGCAGTATGAACGGCCATCCCAATAAACCAGCTCTGTGTACCCTCTTGGGACCTGACTACTGACGCACAATGATCTACTTGGGATGAATTCCATCCTTGCCTTGGGTCCGCATCTTTGTTGGTTGGGCACACAAACATCTTCAATATCACCTCCGTCTGATACTTTCCCCTGCGAAAATGCTTGTTGATCTTGGCTCCTCTGTAAAATGGCTCCACAATCAGCTCGCTACCTTCCACCTGCTGTATACAATGGCCAACACTGACTCAGTATCCTAGGATGCCGCACAGAGCTCTTCTTACTGGCGGAAAACAGAAATGTGTCTTGCATATGACACTGATCTGCAATCAGAGGGATTCCTCAGACGTGATTTTCTATCATTTTAAAGTAACTATCTATGAGCCAAGTCACTTTTTTCCTGTAGGATGAGATATACATTCAAGTACTGTTAAATTGTGTAGGTAATAAAATTGTTCTTTCTGTGTTCGGGATAATAAAGTTGTCATTCCTGAATTATCAATATTAGTTATCCCCCTCCTTTTTAATCCCTAACTGTTCATTCAAGGTTATCATACTTTTCTATGGGGACAATAGTTTAAGAGAAAAACAGTTATTAAATGAAGTTCCCCCAAAAGGACTGGTAGTCAAGAAAAAGAAAGGAATTGTAGTAAAGGGTGTTCAGGGAGGAACTGTCAGCAATGTGCAAAGGTTCCCAGATGAGAACGAGCATGCCCACATTTCAAAGAACTGGGAGGCCATGGTTGCCTGAGTGATGGGCACAAAAAGAGTATGAGGAAATAAAGTCAGTGTGGTGAGTGGGAGCCAGGTGATGAAGGGCTTGTAGGTCATGGTGAGGAAGCCAAGTTGTAGCATAAGGGTGGTAGGAAGCCACCGAAGAGTTTTGAAGAGGAAAGTTCTACAGTGAGGAACGGGAGGTGTTTGCTTATTGTTTGCAGTTGCACACTGTTCTTGCTTTTGGCCTATGCGCAGTCATGATTACTGAGTGGTCTTGTCTATTTCTTGTGTTTCATCAAGTTCATCAGGAAATGTCTTTTCAAATATTGTTGATATTGCATGAAATTGTTTATCTCAGCAGAGAACGCCATGGCCTAAATTTAGTTGCCAGGCCGGCTACCAGCTGTCAGCTGTCAGGATTTTTTTCTTTCTTTCTCATCCACTTTAGATGTGGCAATGAAGGAAAATGAACAATAAAGACTATCTCACAGTGTGCAGCCAGGAGCCACTGAGAATAATGGAGAGAAGGAATTCCTCCCAGAAGCAGAATTGGGGGTTTAACACAGAACTTCCCTCAGAGCCACGCATGGAAATCTCACATCTACCCAGCAGATTCTGCTCTGAATCAGTGATTGCTCTGTGTCTCTCAATTTCCTTTCTGAATGGATTTTTTATTGTGAAAGATTTCCAAGTTGGGTACAGTGAGGTAGAGATATTGATAATCCAGCTTGTCTTTTGTAGGTCACTGGTTGTCAGAACATAAGGAGCCATAGCAAGATTGGATTCTGCTCCCTGCAGTGGCTGGAGAGATCTTGGGGAGTCTAACACAGAGCGTTCTCCAATGCGTGCAATGTGCGAGAAGGAAACAAAGGAATACTTTAACCAGAAGGGCAAACATAGCAGACACTGCTAGCAACTTGCATCACAGTTCACCGCTTTCCCAGCCACACTTGTGTCAAGGGTGCTTATATAAATTAAATCAAGTTGGCGAAATATGGGAGGAAATGACGTGTGTGTTTACATCCCTGATGCATTAGGATTTTTCAAATGTGTTCTGCAACCCTTCCAGTTGGTTTGGTTGGAGATTCTCGAGAGATCAAGGAGGCCTTGTGTGAGCATGGCAAAGTCTTTGCACTTTTAAATGAGCAAGAAATAAATCTGTATTTTGACCAGGGCATTACACACTTGGGTGTATATTCATCACAGCACCTGGTAATCCCCTAACCCAACACTTTTTAGCATAATTATTGCCTAGACGCTGGCTCGCTGCTATGTTCGAAATAGATATATATTTGTTTATTAGAAGCACATCACTCTTGAGACAGGCGAGTCTTCTGCTGGCATATTTCCCCACACCTAGGGTAGAGCGTCAGTAAGTATCACTGCTCTGGGACGTCCCCAGAATCACACTGTCGCTGCACATCAAGGACGTCGCCACTCTCACTCCTCTCACAGCCCCTCTTGACCAACTGCTCCTGGAGAGCACGCAAAGAAAATTGCTGATTTTATGAACTGTATGAAGAGCAACTTCCACCCAGCACAGATAACTCCATGACACGTCTCCCTGTTTGTCTTTCTCCTTCGACTCTTCTCAACACTCCACGGATCCCTAGTTTCAGAAGAAATAAAAAAGTTTCCCCTAGGAATCCCAAACTTGCCCATTGTGTGTGGTTTTACTTAGTTGACATCATCAAGACTAGCAGCAGATGAACCCCATGTTCCTTTGTGGGAGCTGTGGGAGAGGGCCTGAGAGAAGCCTCACGCACCTGTTCCTCAGGGCAGCCAGATGGTGTTCCTGGCTTTGGAGCATACAGTGGCCCATGAACTAGGTCCCATGTCTCTCAGCCACGGTCCAGCACCCTGGAGAACACTGTCTGAGACAATCATCACAGGCCCAACATTCTCTGCAGAAGTCCACATTTCAGAGGGAAACTTCCAGCATGCCACTAGAGATAAAAGAGAAGAAGGCTTTGGATGCTTTGGAGAGGGTAAGAGGACCAGTTAGACTTGGCTTGTGTCAACCTTCCCCCCACATGGCACAGCTCAGGGGGGGAAATCATGTTGTCCAACGAGTTCTCCTACAGGGAAAGGTGAGTCTGTGAGTGAGCACTGCCCCTCCAGCCTTCTCGGAGACTCTCTGCCTGTCTAGGTATGAGGCAGGTCAGGGCGTGGCTAATGGAGCAGCCATATGGAAGCTTTGGCGGGTGCTAAAGTGCCATCAAGAACCACACTCACAAGTCACCAGATGCTCTGACCACAGATCCCCCAACTGAGACATGGGCACCTCTGGGGCTTTACTCTTCTCAACCTGAGTGTCTGTCCACATACGTGTGGGTAAAGATATGGTGTGTTTATGCAGTGGATTATTACTTAGCCATGAAAAAGAAGGAAATCCTACCATTTGCAACAACAGGGATGGACCTTGAGAGCATTATGCTAAGTGAAATAACTCAGACAGAGAACAACAATGCATGACCTCAAACATGTGTAGATTGTAAAAGAACTAAACTCAGAGAGAGTAGAGACGTAGTTACAAGGAGCTGGCGACTAAGGGGAAGAAAAGGGGCGCTATCAGTCAAAGGGTATAGATTTTCAATTATAAGGTGACTAGCATCTGCTGTACGATATACAGCACAGTGATTATAGTTAACAATGCTGTACTATACACTTGAAAATTGCTGAGAGTAGATCTTAAATATCCTCACCACCAAAAAAAAAGGCAGTTATGTGAAGTGATGGAGGTGCTAACTGCCCTTACAGTAGTAACCTTTTCATAATATGCACACATCGCATCATTACGTTGTACACCTTAAAATAAACACAATGACAGACAATGATAGATAGCAAAGGTAGGGAAAATGGAGATTCTCAGTGTTAATGTTACCTTTTAAACAATCATGTAGAACTGATGCTACTCATATTCCAAACAAATAATCACAATTAAATATCCCACATCAGTTTCCTCAGTTCTTTGTGATTAGTTCTTGTGTCTTGGGGTCCTAGGTCAGCAGTATGCATGGAAATCTCTGCTCAGTGCACTAGTATAAACTGAACGTTGTCTAAGACTTGGACCCAAAGCTAAGGGTCTATTATGTGAAGTATCAGTAGTTTGGAGCATCTGATACATTCATGTTAAGAACAGAGTCCCTGCTTGTTTGTTGGAGACAAGTTCTGGCCTCCAGCTTATAATCAAAGCTTCACACAAGAAGCTAAAAACCACGAGGTTACCATTTTTACTGTTCTTCCTCCATGTAGGTCTGTATTTTTATCTTGTAGCATTTTCTTTTTTTTTTTTTTCTTGAAAGACTTCCTTTTACATTTCTTGTAGTCTAGGTATGTTGATGGTGAATAATTCTTCTTTGGTATATCTGAAAATATATTTGGATTTGATCTTTAAAAATATTTTTGCTGGCTATAGACTTCAAGATTTACAAGTTACTTTCTCAGTACTTTAAAATATTACTCCACTGTCTTCTTTTTCGTGTTTACAGAGCAAAACCTACTGCCATTCCTAATTTTGTTATGCTACATATAATGTGGCATGTTTCTGTTTTCTCTCATATGGGTCATACTTTCCTGCTTTTTATATGCCTGGAAAAATTTTATTGGCTGCCAGCTATTGTCAATTTTACTTTGTTGTATATTAGATATTTTTTTATTTTCCTATAAATATTTTTGAGCCTCTTGTTCGTTGCAATTAAGTTGCTTGGAAATAGTTTGATCCTATCAGATCTTACTTTTCCAGATTTTTTAAGTAGGACAAGACTGCGGTTTTCTCTAGGGCCAATTATTTCCCAATCCCCAGGCAAGAACTTTCTGAGTACTGTTTTCAATGCCCTGTCCATCTTGACGTTTTCCCATCTGGATTTGGAATAGGAACTATCAAGGGTTCTTTGTCAGATTTGGCAATATTATCTCTGGTGTTGTTTGGGTAGTTCTTTCCCTGGCCTCAGGTAATTTCACACACAAGTATCAAGCAGTATTATACTGAATACTCAAGGTAGACACTCCTCGAATCATCAGAATTGTTTCTGTGTAACTCTGAGAATAATTCAGTCTTTCTGTGCTTTCTTTATTCCTATCTAAATGTGGTCTGTAGTTTAAAGTCACTTGCTGCTGAAAAAAGTTTTGATCACTACTTCAGAGAAATTGAATTACTTTTAGAAAGCCCAATGTCATGGCCCAATAGATATTTTAAGTAAATAAAGTAAATGCTTATGGCGCTGATCAGATTCTGACCAGTTCAATGCTAATTGTTATGCCCTGACTACAGTAGACAATTGTGTACTTAAGTTGTGTGCAGTGAGTACACAACTGTCTAACTTTTTTTAGTATTTCTCTAAGATGTTCTGTCCATGTCTCTTAGGTCTGTCATTTCATACACTACTAACTGAAGAAAATATTATGTCTTGTACCAAAAATAAGACTTTTGTAAGAGAGAGAAGAGAGAACCCAGTCCTAGTGAGTGTGTGTATTGCAGTGCTTGTTAAGACTGGACTGAACTGTAGCGTGTGGGAGCCAGAGAATGCGTGTGTAGGAGACTATGCGTTTACATCTATGTGCATGAGACTGCAGTACAGTCATACATCTGAGGAGCCTTCTGCATAGTTATGTACCCAGGGGAATGAGTGATAGCATGGCGGCGGGGACTTTAGTGCAGCTTCTGTGGAGTTACGTGAGCTGGTGAGCAAGGCCGCCATGAGCTAGTTGTGTGGAAATGACAGGTGAGGAGCAGAGGAACTAAGCGGGGTAGTAACAATGATCAGGCAGGGCATTAGAGTCTAAGCTTCTATGACAATACCACTTTGTTATACTTAATTGGAATTCCATGACCGTGTCCTCAGAGCCCTCTGTTCTAGAACGAATTCTGAAAACTTAATGAAGACTACCCTATCCCCCAAAGGCTCATATTTGAAAATGCTTAATGTTTCAAAATTTCATTCTGAACGACTGTTTATGCAGCAGCTGCATTTAAATAAAATTTGGACGGCCTCTAAAAACACCCTGCAAAACAAATGTATTATTATGAATAGAGAGTTAAAGAGTCGGTATCTATTTATTTAGATACAAGCTGGCTGTGGAAAATGGCTTTTCTTGCCAACCTGCAAGAGCCTATCTTAGTAGCCATTTTGCTGTTAGGTACAGGACTTCCAGGGATAAACAGAAAAGTAAAATTAATAGGCAGACAACAGATCATGTAAAATATAACATATTCTTCCCATCTGCGCCCATATCTCATGGAAAATAACCAATCAACTTCGTGAACCAGTTGGAGAATCACACATTGTTATTCATTTAGAGGCAAGTCCCTGGAAGTTTTAGGAGAGAATCCAACAAATGCCCAGTTGCTGATTGTGCATGAAACCATTCGCCAAACAGTTCCCAAAAGCATCTTCTCACTGTGCCTAGAAAAATACCAAGAGCAGAGTAGCATTTCATCTTGATGATTGAGTCAAAAGAGACCCAGAAAATATACCTAAGATGACATTTAACCCTGAGGAATTTGCCACAATTCTTGTTATTCACTTAAACTCCAGCACCATGCTACCTTGGCAAAGTGAGAACAATATCAAAGGATCCAGGTAATACAGAACAAATTTTATTTGCTATCTGCACTCAACTTTGATGTTGAGAGATTGATCTTCAATGATGTATGAGCAATCTCTGATTAAACATTCATTTTATTCCAATTTCAGTCAGCAATTAATTTTTACATGACAGTTATGTTCCAGACACTGTTCTAGGACTTTAAGATATAACAGTTAACAAAACAGAATAAGACCTTATGCTTCCAGAGCTTGGCTTTTCACTGTGGCTAGATAGAGAGAACGTACTAAGTAAGGCACCTAGTTACCTGATATGGCAGAAGATGGTAAGTGCCATCAGATGTGGGGGCTCAGGATGGTGAAGAAGGGTCAGGAGCACAGAGGGAGCAGGTTAGAGATTTAAATGGGAAGGGGTGTGTAGCCCTCATTGAGAAGGTGATATTTGAGTGTGGACATGAGGAGTGAGGGTGTTGGCCAAACAGATGTGTAGGGAAAAAAGGGCAACTGGGAGGGAAAATAGGTGGAGCAAGATCCTGAGCTGGAACATGCCTGATCTGCACAACAAAACCAAAAGAGATGAACAAGCAGAGTGAGGGGAGGTTAGGAGGTGATGTCAGAGGTGGGGGTGAGGGTAGTGGCACTGAAGATCCTGCAGGGCCTTAAAAGACATTGAAAGCAGGTTATGACATGGGGAAAGAACTCTACAGCTGGGGTCAGAACCCAGGTTGAAACCCTGACTCACGTGTACTGGTGGTTAACATTAAGGGGGTCACCACTTCTTTCCCCAGTAACTGTCACATCACCCTGACCGCATGTCTTCACAACATGGACCACAGTCTGAAAGTCTCATGTTCCCGTTTGGCATTTGTGTCTCTCTCTGACCTCACTAGCAAAAAAATCGCATTATGGGCATGACTCTTGTATCCCAAATGCCTAGCACATAACTCTGGCCCTTGGGACCATGCAAAGAACCAGTGGAGAGCACATAATAAGGGCAAACTTCACAGCAGGGGACACTGCAGCTGGGTTTCCATGCTGAAGTAGAATCCAGGTGGAGTGCAGCATGTGCAAAGCAGAGGGTGGGTTTAACACAAGTCACACACCTTCCACGGGAGGAATGAGACAAGACACTGCATGTGATTGATGGGGAATGGATCCCCCAGTTGCAGTTGGGGCCACACATAGAATATCGCTATAGATAGCATCATCTCTGCTGCGCCACAAGACTTGGTTGATGGAACGGTTACAATTGCCTAGATAGCTCTGTGCCATTTAATGCAGCTGTTGGATCAGCAAATGGAATTTATGAGGAGGTCGTTGCTACCTTTCAAGCTTTCCAAATGGGTGTCTAAGCCCTCATTCTTCCTTTGTAGTCTCCTACTACCTCAGCACCACTGGGATAAAACTCTAATAAATAATCAATATAGCACCTCTCTAGGGAAATGTCTCTCCTGCAGTTCATGAAAGATAAATGTTGCTGTAGCCTTTGAAATAAGTCACCTTTATGAAAGATCTATTAAATCGATATGGGGATCTTCAGGGTGAGAAAAAGAATGCCAGCAAGGGATTTTGGCAGACTCCTGTAGAACAACCCAAAAATGTACAGCAGCACACAAAGCCACCCAAGCCCCCTCCCTGAACTCAAGGAGTCAGCACTGGGATGCAATTGGGGTCTGGCTCATATGATTTCCACCACTGCTTTTAATTTAAATCAAAACTGACAGTTGAAAACATTTTCAGAAATCTATGCCCATACTAATCTCCTTAGGTTTTCATCGCATCTAGTGTAGGGATAATGGGACAGGAAATGAGATAGGAAAAAACAGGCATGGGAACTATGTCGGTGCCTTTGGTTCTGTAACAGGCTACAGGCTATAGAAAAATAGTAAATGGTTGGGAGTCAAATCCTGGCTGGGTCACTAGAAACTATGTGCTCATCAGCAAGTTGCTTATTAAAAAAAAAAAATCTGACCTCATGAGATTGACAGAACTGACGAGATAATACATGTGTGAATTATTCCTTCAAGTCTGATATTACATGCAGATGATACTTTATTATGCCCATTGCTTTACTTTCCTCAAGGGTTCACTGGGAATGGTGTGGTTTTTCAGGCAGTCTAGGTTTCTACTAAGAGTAACGTGTTGCAGGCCTCCCTGGTGGCGCAGTGGGTTAAGCAATGCACTATGAAGCAAACAGCAGCCACCGCAGCACGAGTTCGATCCCTGCTGCCGGCCAGGGAGGGGACCCACATGGCGCGGTGGACCTCTCCTGCTGTGCCCGCTGCTCCCCTCAGCAGTGTACTTCAGTTGCTCTGCCTGTTCTGCTCCCAGCTCTCTGTGGTGAATCCTCTCACCCCTCACACCTCTGGCCTGTACCCCAGTGCTTGTATGCATAAATAAATAAATCTTTAAAAAAAAAAAAGAGTAACGTGTTGCTAGTAGCTTTGCAAAATACTTTTCTCCTGAAGTGTGATGATCACATTACTGCTGTACTAGTTCAGACGGCCCCTCTGTCTACAGACAGCCAAAATTCTGTATTTAGCATCTAAGGAATTCCTCAGTGTTACGCGAAAGAGTGAAAACTATCTTGCCCATTTTTCCATCATCAAGTCTAGACCAGTCTCAGGCACAAAGTTGGTTCTCAGTAAATACCTATTATTGAATTACTTATCAAACCTACATTTGCCTCATTTTTCATTACTGTTCTTGATACACATCCCAGAATTCAGCGTCACTAAATTACATTTTCCTCACAAACGCTGTACACTTTTTCAGTTCTTTGTTCAAACTTACTCCTTCTACCTGGAGCACCTTCCCACCATTTATTTTCATGTATTCTTATCTAACTTAGACACCATCACTTTCATCCCAAATAGAAATAACATCTTCCTCCTGTGGGCTCCCCCTTGTACTTCTCACATGGTTGGATGACATTCCATCTTGTAACATGCAAGGAACAGAGTGGTTTTACTTCCCCTAAATTAGTTGAAAAACAGAATAGTTTTATTTCCCCACCTTTATTTCCTTTGATGCATTTAACACGGTGCCGAAGACAAGAATGAAATTCCAAGACAGAAAGAATTATGAGTTTCCTACAGACTGGATGCAAATTATAGGAAGTGTTCCAATTCTATTTAAACCAGAGTGTGATTTCTTGAGAAAATAAGCTCATAGTTTGCTATTGAAAAATTAAGACAACAGATCATTTTGAATTCAAGACTCATATAAAAATGTCTTGGGAGCTTATATTGTCTAATTTAATGATTCAGTAGAGATGAAGAAAAAGTATATGATGCAAATTTGTTAAAAATTCAGTGACTTATATTAACTAAATCTCAATCTGCAAGCTTGAAAGACTCTATGATAATATTCTATTCAATGACCTTTTATATTTATCCTTTGGAAACTATGCTTAACTTAATAACCCAACTTTCTCATTATCATTTATTTTGACCTCAAGACTAATTTTGCAGCCTGCAGGGGAAAACTTTTCCTGCTAATTAGTTCTTCTTGGTTGTATTCCAAGAGAAATGACAAATTTCACCTTGTTTAAGATGCCTCTTGATACTGGTTTAAGCCAACTGAAGAAAGCATGTATAATTTTTAAACTCACATATTTTTCCCCATGAGAAAGAAACCAACATTTCATCCAAACATTTTTCATTCGTTAACACCATTCAGTAACACACAACTTGGAACCCTGGTATTTGATTGTTAGCAGAATGAAATATAGAAGTAGTAAAATAATTTGGAAATCACATACCAATTTCAATAAATTAACTAGAGTCTGACTTTTATCCTTGATGTATTTCAAATGATTAGTATATTACTAAAGTCTACCTTTATTTCCTCTGTCAGGTTAATTAGACACTATTAAGCCTTATGCAATTAAGGGATATTTTAGTGTTGAAGTTAAATAGTTTATTAATCGATGTGTATTATGACTGGCAATTCTCAGCCATTTGTTTATTCTTCTAGGAGACAAAGAGGTCCAATTAGTAATTCTTTTATAAATCCCACTTCTTTCTTGAGTCACCCTTTTTCAATGATGATATTTTTATTGGACTCCTGACAAATGCATAATTTTGTGTTGCCAGCGCCATCTTCCTACGTGGCCTTTTGTGATTCTATTAAACATATCAGATAAAGAAAGTATATCTCTATTGTGCCCTCTTTACTGATGCTTTATCAAAAGGGAGATTTGGAAAACCTCAGTTCAACTTTCACTTTGTTCTCTAACTTGTGTATTTTGGTTTTGACAACATTCTCTTCAAATCTCCTTGGTAGGGAAAGGTATTTCACACTTGTGCCCACTTCCTCCTCTATAAAATGAATGCAACACATGACCTACTCTCAACTTAGACACAACACTTTGTAAAATACAAATGTAACATGCTGTCTCAGCTTAAACTTCACCAATGGCTTCCTGCTGCTTACAGAATGAAGTCCATACTCAGTTCAGTAAACTAGGTCTCCTTGGACCTGATCTCAGAAGGTTTTACATCTATAAATTGAAGTGCTACAGCTGGCTCACACCACTCCATGCCAAGTGTCACCATCCATTCTCAACTCTACCTTCAGAGACGGGAGATCGGCCATGATGTGGGCATTTACCCAGAGAGTGAGCTGCTATCATTTAGGAACACAGCACTTGTGGGAGGTGCTTTAATCAGAACAGCTGTATCTATAGCCCCCCAATAACAGCCCATCCAGCTCTAGAGAAGGGCCAATATCATCACAACAGCTAGGAAGGTTTTATGTTTTCTGACCTTCACTAATTCCCCAATTTCATCACTTTCTCTTCTTCGTCCCTTTACATATGCTGCTCTCGCCACGTCAGTCTGGCTGTTGCCACTGAAATAAAACAGGCAAACTCTGATCTAAAGGACAATCCCAACTGCTTACTGTTCTAAGTGCAGATCTTCATATGAACTCCTTCATATCCTAGAAGTCAAACCAATGTCACCTCTTCAGACATATCTTCCTGATCAGTACTACAGCTCTCTTTAGGTAGCCTTTTAGAACAAGACCCAAAGGTACAGATTAGATCAAAGTCCCCTCTTGGGTGGGCTCATCCCTGTAGGCACAGGCCTTGCAGAGAAGGTGGTACTAAAGCAAAGAAAATGAAATATGTTGTAGGGTATTCAAGTTGGCAAGCAGAGTTTGGGCTAAATTTCAGCCCCCGTGTGCCCCCTCAGCTGAGAACCTCTGCGCCAAACCACAACAATATATGGGGCATTGTCCCTCAACAGCCTATATAGATATCATAGTAGCTCATTTCCTTTATATCACCTATCACAACATATGGTTACTGCTTTAAGCCAACTGAGGATGCTATGTATAATTGCTGGATTTGGAGACTTTCTGCCCCATAAGAAAGAAACTGATACTTTATCCAAATATCCTGCCTCCTTTAACATCACTTAGCAACATAGAACTTGGAATTCTATTTCTTAATTGTTAACATAATGAAATATATTCATAATCTACATACTAATTTCAATAAATTAACTAGAGTCTGACTTTCATCCTCGATTTATTTCAAATGACTGGGTAATTACTGAAGTCTACCTCTATTTCCTCTGTCAGCGTTCTCACAACAGACTGTGACCTTCATGAAAGTAAGGCCCACATCTTGTTTACTACTGTTTCTGCAACAAGTTTTCCTTGAATATTGAAAGAACATTTAAGCAATGAGCTTCAAGGTAATATTTTATTCAAATGAAAAATATTTTTCTGCTGAAAAGTATAAAAACCTTTGAAGAATTTATATCTACATCTCCTCCATTCAGACATTCTAGGATTTGATATTATTATCACTCTGAAAAATTACTGCTACAACAGACAGAGGCAGAATGATGTGTTTCAAGACCCTGGAATTCTCTTCCTCTATTTTCTGGATGTGAAAAGTTATACTTTGCACCTCAGTCTGTGTACCCTAGTATAATCTTTCAGGGCCTGAGGTTCTTCATCTGCCAGGTGATGAAGGCCTGGACCAAATCAATCTCAAAAAAGAAAAAAAAAATCACACCTTCTATTTATTTCTTCCCTTCCCCTCTCCCTGGAACATGTTGCTGAGAACCCCAGTATCCAACATAAGTTGAGGAATTTCTCTTCTGATCACGAGGGCTACAGTCTCAGTAAGTAAGTCCACAGACCACAATGTGAAAACATGTGCTGAAAGACTGTGCCATTTCAGTGTTCCATAACTTTGTGATCTTGTCATTCATCAGCTTCCAGGACTAGTCAGGGCATGGATAGGAAATGAGCTGAAATTCAATCAACCAACAAATATTTGAATACATTCTAGCTATTATGTCACACAAAAGCATAGGTAAACACTATTTTCTGAAAAAAGCCAGGCGATTCTAGGACCCAATCTGAATGGATTCCCTAAGCCATTCTCTCAAGTCTTCCTCTAGTCCCTTTCTACCCACCTCCAAATTCTCTCCAAAAAGGAGACTGTATCTAAACACACACAAGAATAAATATCATGATCTTTATATACCGTAGAGCCTAGCATCTTAGGACCATCATTTTCCCATTACAGGAGTAATCTCGTCTGCTTAAGAAGTCCATTTGCTGAAAGCTTTTCAGCTGTGAAATAAGTAATGTAAATATTACTCTGAAATAACCTGTGGTAGTTTCACCTATACTTTGGTCATTGGAGTGAAGCCAATTGCAAATAAACTTAAATGCAATAGCAAATCCACTAAAAAAGTTTATTGGATTGCAAAGTCTATGCAATATCTTTTCCATGACCTATTTATTCAATAAAAATACTAGACAAAATAGTAAGCACCCAAACATCCTGCTCTCCAAGATGTTGGTTCATGGCCTAAATTTATCACCTTATTTTTTCTGACAAACAAGGAAACCAGACAGAAGGTAGCTGTATAATGACAATCACTGTAGGGTCAGAGATGCTGATAGCATGGAATGGGACAGCCATGATCATATAAATTCTAGAGCTATTTGGAAGGTTGTCTCAGCAAGACTCATTACTTTATTCCTTACAGACAACAGAGAAAAGGAAGGGTTAAGGAAGAATCTCAGTTTTCTCACTTGCATGGTTGGCTAAGAAACACTGGATAAGGGGATGGTTGAAGTAGGAGAAAATGAGCTTAGCTTAGACATTTTTTTCAATTAATGTTACCATGGAACATCAAAGTGAGGCACTGTATATCAAAGTGAAGTATGCAGACATGTTCTCAGGAATCTTGTATTCCTTTAATTCTCTGTTTTGGATTGTGATGGTAAAAATTTGTAGGAATAAGTAAGCATTTTTTTAATCAACTAATGAAATGAAAATGATGCATTTAGGCCAAGTTAAGGCCAGATGACTTCAGGGCAGGCTGTTATGAATATTTGAAAAAAGTGTGTTGCCATGGTTTACAAAGAGAAGGATGATGGCAGCACTGAGTCATCTTAGAGCACACAGCACAGGCATGTTGACTTCACAGCATCTGTCCTTTACCACAACCACAATGAAGGCAGTGATTTCATTTTACAAAACATTATCTGTAACATTATGCTATGATTTCGTAGTCTTACTATATCTAATTTGAAAATTTTTTAGCTTTAATTATAAGGAATGCACACACATCTGGGATTCATATTTCCAGACATTCTTATAAAAATAAGTAGGATCAATGCTTGGATCTGTAACTCTATTTGAAAAAGAATGATGACATTACTCAAGTTTTCAGATCAAATGTGAGAAGGACTGGGTTAAAGTTCAAAACGTATCTTTGAATTGACAATACAGATATTTGTAGATGGTAGTGAAGCCATGAGACAAGGACAGAGAACGAACAGAGAAAAAGAAAAATCCCTGACAGAGCATTGAGAATCATTAATATTTAGAAGTGAAATGAGCTAGTAGAGGGGGAATATGAGTTATTAATAATAAAAGAGATGGAGAAGGCGTAACTGGAGGAGTAACCAAATAATGAAGACCAGTAGAAGATGGGGATGTTGTGGTTCATAGCAATTAATGTTGCTGACAGATCACATTAGGGAAGGACTCAGAACAGACCATGATTCCTGCTGAATTCTTTCAGCTCACAGATAGGGGATTACTCACCCTCTACCCACAACCTGTTCCTACTTAGATCACACAGCCAACAGCTGACCAGCTAAACACCAAGTCGGCCTTAGCAGCACCCACACTGCAACCTTGTAGGATGGCTCTTTGGTGGTTTGGATATTTATTGTGACCAAGCCCAGTTCCACTTGCCTACCATGCCACCAGCTCTCTCACCTCCCAGTGTTCTAATAGTTGACTGTTCTGATAGTCAACCTGCTTTCCAAAACTTTTGTTTGTTTTTGGATCTCCCCTAGTTTGCATGATTGGGTCAGTCTGGTTTATAGGACTTAGCCCCTGTCTTCCCCCTTTCCAAAATGGTGAAGCTTGCTTAACTTCATTCTGTCTTCACAGATTGCTTTATGACCTCCTTGTCAACAAGATATTGCCATTCTACCTGAATGTCTTCTCCTGCTTCATTTCCTGTCCACTGTTCCCACAATTCTGCTATATAGCAAAGAAAGAAGATAATAACCAAACATCCTCACCAACATTTACAAATAAATACGCAATTTTCTTTACTCCCTACATTTTTCATGTTATTGCTTTCTCTTTGAAGACCTACCTTTTTTTTCCGTTTACTCTATTCTGTGCCTTTAAATCTACTTTATTCCAACGCAGCAACAAAGAGATGACTGTCAGCTAAATTACACTTTCCATTTAAAAAACTAAGATGCTTTTTAAAAGAAAGCAAAATGACACATTTCAGTCTAGCCACTGCACTTACTGCAGAGCTTGTTCTAAAAACTCACTGCAGAATCTTAAGACTATAGTGTGGCTTGTTCATGGGTCATTAGGGCACACTCTGCAGGCTCCAGCAAGGTGATTTTGTAAAAATCTACACAAGTTAATGAATCCAGGTTTCATTAAATTGTTAATTGCATTCAGTGAGAAACTATGTGGTGTTACTTTCTACAATTACTGGAAATCACAGCAGAGGAAAGTCTGGGAAATTGGAAGGGCAAGTACGTACAAGTCAGCAACGCTCATTCCTGTGGCTTCCCCTCAGTTAACCTTGAGCACTGCCCCCCCGCAGGATCCGAAGGCAGCTCTGGGAACATCACTCGCTGGGCACCTTCACAGGAGCGAAACCCAAACTGTAGAAGCACTAGGCAAGGCGATCCCCATGTACACTGACACACTCCAGACCACCTTAAACGTGGGCATAACCTTGAATTCCTACCTGTGATTTATGCTTATCATTTTAAGGATGAGAAAAGCAGATCTGTGCAGAAGTCAGAAGAACTGGGCTTCAGTCTTGGATTTTTTTTCACCCACTGAAGAAGAAAAACTCGGTTTTTCTTCTCAGGGACAATGTCCTCCTTTGTAAGGGGGCCACTAACCCATACTCTGCTTACCTGTTTGCATCTCTGCGGGTCAAACGAAATCACACCGTTTTAGGGAGAGACAGCTCAACAACGGCCCTGAGCACCCCTGCACGACCGTGATGGCTGTGCCAAACTACAGGCATTTATCGCTCTCCTGACAGTACATTGCTTCTGTGGCTAGTCACACAGCAACTAAGTAGGTCAAGGCGAGCATGCCATGACTGCTGTGCAGATGCTCACTCCCTAGGGAAACGTCCCCGGTTTGGCTTGCTTACTGCTAGCTGCAGTGTCTGCTTCTTGCTCAAAGCACGCTGAGTCCTTGGCCCTGGTCTCCTTAGCTACAGCACTAACCCGCCACACACCCAGCGTCCATCCAAGCCGAGCCGAGCACATGGGGCATGAGAGCAGTCCAAACAACTGTGCTGGTGTTTGCTGTTTGCTGTGCTGGAAGCAACATTATGGCCTCGCCCATGAAAGTCCATTGTCTACTTAGAACAGTTCCAGGAGCCCAGCAGGTTTAGTGCTGACCTTCCCCTATAAAGTTGGGTTCTTCCCTTACGGTCTTCAAGCCTCAGATCTTCTTTCTCTTAGGGTGCCACAGCTCAGTTACCATGTAGCTGTCAAGGATCCCAAATTCTATCTTTAGTTCTCCTCTCTTACATCTCTAGACCTCACTTGCATCTGCCCATTGAACACCTTCCTGGACAGCCCGCAGATCCCTTCAAATTCCTTATCTGCTGCACCCCCTATTCAGACGTGGTCCTCTTCCCATTTTGTCGTCCAGCTCAGTGAAACCATCATCTGTGTAATGTTTCCTGTTAGAAGTTAGGTGTCATTCTCAATTATCCCTTTCCTTTTCTCAAGCCTCTCAAAAGATACACATTATATTCCTTAATTTTTACCCATTTGCTATGTCCTAATTCTATCCCTTCTCCTCTGCCTCCATTGCCACGTGCTATACATCATCACCTTTTGCCTGCATATATCTTTCTTTGCCCAACACATTGGTAAGTGTCTCCCTGCCTGTCTGGGGAATTTCCATTTGCTTCTCCCTCTAGTGGTTCAAACTGAATGACCTATCATCAATATCTAACTTGTACTTATTCCAGCGTCATTATTGGGCAATCTGCTAATGCCATTATCTTAGAATCCAGTGTAAACTTACTTTCTGGGGGGCCTTCCTGGTGGGGAAGGGGTTAAGTTACAGCACCATGAAGTGATCAGCAGTCACTGCAGCACTAGTTCAATCCCCAGCCAGGGAGGGGACCCACATGGTGAGGCAGACCTCTCCTGTCTCCCCACGCTCCCCTCAGCAGTGGGTTTCAGTCTACCCACCTGTTCTGCTCCCCACTCTGTCTTTGGTGAATCCTCTCACCCCCCGCACCTCTGACCTATACCCCAGTTGTTGTGTGCATAAGTAAATAAATTTTTTAAAGATGTTAAAATTACCTGCAGGTCCTCAACTCAGAAAGCTATTTTGCTCTTCCTCTTCAGCACTAGTCAGCTCTCACCTCAAGGAGGGACCTCTTGCCCAGCTGCTGGCTGCTCTGTCAGTGGACAGCCCTCAGAGGGAAGTCTCCGTTGCAGCTGACTGTTTTGCCTAAGGGCAGGCTCCTTCTCAGGGACAACACGCTTCCAATGGCCAACAGGAATATCAATCATGCACATTTTGTCTTCAGAGGGGACAACTCACAACCCCGTGAGGCCATCTCAGCACTCAAGCTCCTCTGTATCCACCTAGACCCGTGTCGCTAGGTACCAGCAGTCCTTCCCCTTAATAACTAGCCTGCACACTATACTCTGCACACGAAGCTCAGAGTCTGCTTCTCAGGAAATGTGAGCCATGCTATCATCACGCTCACGGTTTCTTCTTTGGGAGGGCCTGCTGCTCTACTTGCCCTTATGGGAAATAAATGCCTAATGATCCATTAAGAACCAAACCAAGCATCACCCACTCTATGATCCCCACATTGATCTTTCCCCTCCATTGTCACAGCCACCAGAGGAGTTTCTATTACATAAATTTTCTCTAGTGCTACCACCGCGTTATATAGAACATTTTATCAGTGCACTCATCACAACGTGTTATATTTACTAACCTGCCTGTATCTCTTAACTCGACCTAGTGCTCCTGAATATGAAGATCTATCTTGTCGGCCTTTCTACCCCTACACGTAACACAGTTATCAGCACACTTTTAGGACACGATAATTACTCCTAGGATTACACTATTTCGATGGAGAGTTGGGAAATGACATTTTAGGTTGATCAGAGAGCATGTGAAAAGACACCAAGTCATGAGAATGCATGTGTTCCCATAGCCGTTATCATTCAGTCAATATTTTTTGAGCACAGACTACATGACGACCAACGTATTTTGCACAATGGAAATTGGAATGAATAAGACAGAAAACAATTGATCAAGGACAATTTAGAATCTGATAAAATTATGGAACGAGTTACAAGTACAAAGAGGTGTAGGACAGTAGAAGATTCTCCAGCAGGATGGTCTAATATAATCTGGAGGGTTTAAGTTAAGGTTTAAGAAAAGATTTAATTTTTAAGCTGAAATTTTATTAGTAAGTGACAGCTGGCTAGGAGAAGGAGGGAGGGGAAGAATGACTGGAGAAGATGAAATAGCATGTGTCAGTATCCTGAGCTGGCAGAGAACGACATGAAAGACTAGAAAGTAATGCCAAGAACTGTCACTAGAAAGCTAGAAATCTACATCTATTGAAAAATAATTAAGTCAAATATCAACACGATTATCTGCTTCATAGAGGATGGATTAGAAAGAAGAGAGAATTCAGGTAAAGATATTAGTGAGAGTGTTGTTTATTAATTTATCTATACTTTGAAAAATATATTCAGGTGAGAAATGATGGTGGCCTGAACTAAGATGGGGGCCAGTAGGTCAGAGAGAAGGTTTTCCATAGTAGAGAGATGTCTGAAATGGAATTGGAGGCCTTGGTGAGTTACTAAATATAGGAAGTAGAGAAGAGGAACACATTGAAACATACTTAGAATGCCTTGCAGAAGAATATCTGAGAAGGCGAAATTAAGAGTTCTCTGCTAAGACAGAGAACTGAGTCTGAAACTAAGACTCTAGAAGGAAAAACTGGATTCATCTGCCTGTGCTTTTTGACACTTAGTTGCTTTTTGACTATAAGTATGATTTTCTCTTCATAGAGAACTCAAAATACACAACACAGCCTTGGGATCTGAAATTCCCATCCCCTGCCCCACCAAGGTTAGTTTATTCATTCATCCAACTAAGAGGTATTTATTATTTATTGAGCCCTTCCTGGGCCAGGCACTGGGGCGGCAAGCAGGTTAGAGTACCGAAGAAAACATTTTCATTCCATGCCATTTCAGAGCTTAATTTTTTCAAAGGAATAACTTGACCAATTACTTATCTAATGGTTACCTCTTTGGGGTATTTTTTGAGTCATTCCCAGTAGTGTTGGTTGTAAATATTGGCCACCTATTAAAGAGCATTGCCAGAATTTGTTTTTAATATCCACTTACTATCCACTCTACTTTATAGTAACAAGAAGTCTTTTTAAAAGAGTTTTGCAAGTTGGTTCCAAGCATGCATCCCAATTATCAAGATTAAATGGGAATTAGGCATCGTTCAGCATGGGGAGAGGGGCGTTTTTTCCATTAAAATCAGTGATGGTTATTTTAATGCATGGTCTGCTGGAACAAAGTTTCCAAGTACAGTTAGTACTGCTCAATGATGTTCTGCTTATTGGTTAGATACAATTTTGAGTATGCAGAAAATATAAAATGTCCAGTGCAGGTGGAAAGAAAAAGAACAGAATGTATCTCATAGCTCCACATTCTTGACTTCTGAAAACTTGCGGTTGTGGCCAGAAACGACTCTGGGGGTGACTTGCCAGGCAGGTTTCTGGTGATGCAGTGGCAAGGGGGAGGTCTCTGCTGGTCTATTTTAAAATAATGAGGACATCATATTCTGGAAAGGTGGTTGTAGGGCAAAGGAAGGCACAAGACTTCTCATCGGAACCAAAGCTCATGCAGGAAATAATTTAATATCTGTACCATGCATCACGATACATGAAAGTCTTCATTGGCACGGTGGTTTCCTTTGTAACATTGTGCAGTCTGTAAAATGATGGATGGATCTTTAAAAAAGCAGAAAATTAATTAACGTTCCTTGAAGAATAATGAAATACCTTCTAGTGGTTACATCCATCTTGGCCTCACTGTCAGGCTAAAACGGAACGCCCGTATTTATGTTTCAAACACAGAATGGAAGGCTTTCAGGATACAACTCCTAAGAAGAACATCGAATGTCCAGCTTTTCTACATGAAGCAGAGTAACCATTTACAACCAGAAGTCTGTGAAATAGGAAAACCCAAAGTCATTGATAATGGCCAACTATATGGCAGATAGTTTTAGATCCATACTGTGTTTTGCCCAAACCGGTCTTCTGAGAGGCTGGTACTAGCCCCCCCTTTTTAAAACTAGAAAGCTAATGTTACAGGTGCTTAAACCTCGTGTCCGAAGTTGCCCGGCTAGTTACTTCAAAGGCAGGATTTAATCGTGCACTCTACTCCAAGGTCCACGTTCCAAACCATGCTACTGTTTTCCCTGAGGATGCGCGCTACGATCTCCCCAGTAACAGGACTGACTGACCCCATTAAGCCCCATGCTCTCCACAGTCCTGTGGGATTGTAAACTATGTAGTCATTTTTTATTTTTCAAAACCCAAGAAATGATCCCCTCTTGGCCCATTCTTAAATCCATTTGCAGCAAGAGCAGACACGCAACATGATTTCTGGAGCAGCTGCAACAGCCCTGCAGTGCCTGCCTCCACTTGTATTTTCAAGGAAATAAAGCCCTCAACTGCCACGACAATGTCTGTTTGAGGGGTTTATCTGGCATTCAGCCAGGGACAATTACTACAGCAACACAAACGCATCCCATAAAATGTCCAAGACCAGGGTATCACTTTAAAAGAAAATCCCAAAAGCAAGTTAAAAAAACACTTCAATTTGAAAAAAAGTCTAAATGTGTACATGATTTAAAAGAAACCTACAAAACATGCTTACTAATATGTGACTATGGTACAAAATCCAAACAATAAAAAAGCACGACTGATGGATTCTTCTTGATAACATTCTGGTTTGGCTGTTTCCTTTGAAACTCAAGTGTGGTTCGTCTACAGTTTTCTTTTTTATCCTATCTTGGTTGAGTTTTGTATCGAAAATACAATGACTTTATAAAAAGTCAAGAATGTTTTGTTTCATCTCTATGTTCTGAGATATTTTAAGTGAAAATGTAATATTCTTTCCTTAAAAATTTAGTAAAACTCAACTGACTCTTCCCAGGCCTAGGAATTTTTCAGTGGCAGCTGTTCAAGAACGTTTACAATTTTCTTCCATGGTTTTTCACTCTCGTTGTTTTCAGTTGGTTTCAAGGAGATAAGTATGTCAGAAAAATTACGCTATTTCTGAGAAATAGCCTCCATAAAAATGTTTTAATCCAGGAGTGTTGGAACTTTTCTTCTTTGGCGCTTCTTCAAAGTTAAGAGCCATCAGTTCTGCACCTAGAGATTCTCGGAATGGCTGAAGAGGGGCCTGAGTTCTTTTCATCTTAATAAGGACTCAGGCAATTCTGTCGCTCTTGTCAACAAGATCCGATCATTCTGCCAGATCCGGTATTTTGACTTTATAGATGATGAGGAGACTCTTTAAAAAGAACTGAAGCCAACCGCCGACTCCAGCATACAGACACACACATACATGCACATTTGGATACACATGTTTAGCTGCAACCGTATATATACACTCTATAGTCACACACTCTCAAAAATATGCACACGTGAACATACATACCCATGCATGTGCCTATCCTCACATGCACATACAGCTCAGCATAGACAAATATGTGTGCACATATGCATGCATGCAGAATGTCCATGCAAACATATGTGTGTACACTCACACATCACATGCACAGATAGATACACACGCTCATACCTATTTTCTTATAGAAAAGTATAATGAAAAGGACAAGGACTTGGTCAGTCTTTGGCCCAGTGGGCACATGTCCTACCTAACCATGAGTTTTCCCAGATTGTCACATACTCTGCTGCACTATATCATAGTCTCCAAGTGCTTAGTAGCCTAAAATGCTGTACTGCGTTCATGTACTCCTATATAATAATGTCAGTTTTCAAGAGACTTGCTTTTCTTTACAAAACCACTCAGTGTGATTTGGACATCTGGTAGTAACTTTTATAGATGAAAAAGTCAAGGTACAGAGAGTTTGAACTGCACCTAACCTGTAAAGCAAGCATGGTAGAATTTGTGTCCTAACCCTCTTCTCTTTCCTCCGGGGGCCTTGCTCCAAGCATCATCAGTGTTATACTGCACCTTCTGAGCTGCCGTGCCGATGCCATAAAGGACACTGTACTCAGATGGCAATTTAAACTTCACCAGCTTTAGCTTTTAAAAAATTGGCCTAAGGCATAAGCAGGAATAGTTACTATGGATGTCAGCTGCAGGACTCCACAGCCCTACATGTCTGTTTCCTCTGAAAGCCAAAATAAATAATTACGTAAGAGATGAGTGTGAGAAATGCATTGTTGAAGAATATAAAATTACACTGCCCATATGTTTGAATTTGAAGGTATGCTACCTTGAGAAGGCTCAGAGTTGCAAAGCATGAGAAATGTATTGCTTGGTTCTTCTCTTGCCCAGAATAGCATTCATTCCACTTTAAATGTCACCGAAGTACGTTTATGTCAAAAGAAAGATACCTAATCAAACTGACAATGACTCAGTGATCAGCACTGGGTAGAAATTATTCTATGAAGTATCTGCCTTGCAAATTGATGGGCAACTTAAAAGGGATGATATCTCATCTCTCACCAGACATCACAGTGATTTCTCAAAGGCAAAAAAAGTGCCTTAAAAAAGAAGGCTTCAAGTTCCTTTTAGGTTATATGAATGACCCCACCGCCTAGGCTGCGAACCAGAGTGTGCTCACAATTTGTAGCGTTTCTGAGGTTCTATGCTTTGCATTGTGATGGTTAATTGTATGTGTTAACCTTGCTGGGCCATGGGATATCTAGATATTTGGTGAAACATTATGTTTGGGTATGCCTGTGGAGGTGTCTCTGAATTAGAGTCTCATTTGTGTTGGTAAGCTGAGTAAGGTAGATGACCCACCCTAAAATGGGTGGGCCTTATATGATCCACACAAGGACTGAGAGAACAAAAAGCTCAGTAAGAAAGACTTATTTCCACCTGTCTTCAAACTGGGACATGGGTCTTCTCCTGCCTTCTGATTTAGACTGAAACTTACACCATCGGCTCTTGGGCCTTCAGATTTGGATTGAATTACTGTCATTGGTTCTTGGGGGTCTGGATTTCTCCTATTGGTTTTCAGGCTTCTGTAGAACCCCATCTAATACATGGATCACTGCAAAATTCTTCTCTTGCAATTCAAAAGGAGAGAAAATAGAATAGCTGCAGATGTTCAAAACAAAGTTAATTTTTAAAAAGGACAGATATAATGATCAAAATACACACTTTGTATGCCAATTTATTTATAAGAAAGAAAGAAATGGTGTATAGAGAAAGAATACAGGTCTTCTAAGAGGACGAACAACTATATTTACAACACTTTAGAGTTTACAAAGCACTTTTCCCTATATCATTTCATGTAATCCTCAGAACAACCCTGTAACACAAGAAAAGTAAATAGCGTCCCCAATTTTTAGATAACAGGCCCAGAGTTGTTGGATAGCCCAAGACTCTAAAGAGTCTTAAAAGCAGATAAATAGAGCAAGAAAGTGTATAAAAGCTATAGTAACAAAACATGTTCTCTAAGATGTTTTTCTAGCCTCAAATTCAATTTGAAAATCTTTGGAACATGATTATCAAACTTGACTGCACAATGGAATCACCTGTAGATTTAAAAAAAAAAAAAACCAACAACAAAACCTAGTGATTCTGACGTGGCCAATCCCTACCCTAGGTTAGGTTAGCATCAGAATTTTTTAAAGGATTTATTTATTTATTTATTTATGCACACAAGAACTGGGGTCAGGCCAGAGGTGTGGGGCGTGAGAGGATTCACCAGAGATGGAGTGGGGAGCAGAACAGGCAGATGGACTGAAACACACTGCTGAGGAGAGCAGCGGGGAGACAGGATTGAACTCGTGGCTGGGGATAGAACTCGTGCTGCAGTGACTCTGGATAGCTTCATAGTGCTGAGACTTAGCACCTTGCACCACCAGGGAGACCACAGGCATCATAATTTTTAAGAGCAATCTAGTCTACTATAATTTGCAGTAGTTTTGGAACCACTAACCGAGAAAGTCACACTAGGTCTTAGAACCAAGGCATTATCATTTCTGGTACTGTCGTAAAGGTGCAGCGATATTCTAATGTTCAGAAAAAATCCAAAGAACCGAAATGTCCTTCCATTTAAAGAATGATAGATATGTTTAGCCTTATGGGAAATCAGATGTGAGTCCTACCTCAGAGGGTTCACAAGTTAGTGACAGAAGGATGCATGCCAGTAGTTATATGACAATTACAGTATAAACCCAATACCACAGACTTTAGAGAGTAAATGGTTGTTTTCCCTGCTAAGAGAGTTTAGGAGATCCCACCACTAAGGCACTCATAATCCTCCACCACAGTCCATGGGGCCTCCTCCCTGCTGTGCTTCCTCTGCCACTTCTTGTAGTCCTAATCCCACCAAACCAATAAAATGTGCCATTTCTTATACTAAAAACAATACTGCATTAAACAGCCTAATAAAGTTCTATGCATGTATACGAAGTATATCTGTATGTCATGCTATTTAATCCTAGGATGGGTGGATTTTCTTAAACTTTCACTAAGTATTGGCAAGTTACAGTCACCAAGGAAAGGCACAACAATTACAACACCTTCAACAGCTTCAGAGCACGCCTATCTCTCCACAGGTTCATGAACATGTATATTCTGATTATCATCATCATCATTAATGTTTTTATATACTTGGCAATTTGATAAGTACAAAGGAGAAGCCAGTTTTTTCCAGTTTGCCCTTCCACAAGGTTTGCCCTTCATGAGGCTCGTGGAACAGCACGCGGGGCAGGACGTGTGCCTGGTGGGCGAGCGGACCAGTACATAGCTGCCGTCCGACTTCCCACCATGTCTTCTTGCCTTGATTGAAACCATCACCTCAGAACCCTTTTCCTTACCAAGCTTATGAGCTAATCAACAAATGTGTCACTTCAGGAGAATCTATTCCGAGGAATGATTGCCCTCGCCCCCATGCCAGTACTCGGTCACCACCACCACAGAAAAGCCCTACCCAGCCATGCCTTTGGGCAGTGACTGGAACTCCATTTTGGAGAAATGACTCTGGAGGATTGGTTAGGAAGGGGAGAGGTTGGAGGCAGACCAGTTAGGTGGCCACAGTGATTGTCCAAGGAAGAGAAAAAAATTCCTGAATTATGTCAGAACTGCAATGGACAGGAGAGACGGCATTTTGAAACCTCTAAGGAGAGAAATTCAACAGGACTCAGTAACCAATTTAATATAAGGACAAAGAAGGAGGTTTTAGAGATGCTGTTCATTGTTGTCATTCACTGCTATGTCAATGATGAGCCATGGATCAACTCAACACAGAAAATGGAAGAGAACTGCTTCATTTTCTGGTGGATAATTAATATACTTTTGGACATTTTGAGTTCAAGATGCCTACAGAATACCTAAGAACAGACGCTCAGACCCAGCCGAAAACTGGGGTCTCCAATACAAAAGAAAGAGGAGTCAACTGTATTTAAAATCTCATATAAGAAAAATTGGATTGAAGGCATTCAGCATAAGCTGCCTATGTAAACATATTGATGGAAGAGAAGATAACACAGAGGTGTCAAAGAAAAATAAATGCCTGTGGGATTACACTGAACTAGAATCAAATAGGCTTAACACATTTCTATTAAAACACTTTTAAAATTTTCCATCTTGTAACTATGTCTATAAAACAAGGACAATAAATGAAACAAATACTTGATTAAGCACAATAAAAAAATTCCTTTACATAAAGGCTCCACAATCATAAAGTAAGAGTGGTTATCTATTCTCTTCTTCCCACACTGCCTCCCTCACAAAGGAGAAAACAATAGCTCCATTTTATAAAACCCTGGAGTAAGAGAGACATTTCTAAGCAGAACAACAAAGTAGAAAACTTTCTTTTTAAAGGAAAAGATTGTGAGATTTGACGATACAGAAATGTAAAGCTGGTGAGTGACAGAAAGCATTAAAAAATAGCAGGTAAATAACAAAATGGGTAATATTTGCAAAATATGATATGTTTTATATATTTAGTATGTAACAAACTTTTATAAATCAACAAAAAAAAAACAAGCAAAGTGATCAAATGGAAAACTCACAGTAGAAAAAAGGCAATTATCCAATAAGCACGGTAGAAAATATTCTAAGGCACCAGTTGTCAAAAAAATTAACTAGGTTATACCAACGAACTATTTTTAAGTACTAAACATTCGAGGCTGTCAAGTAAGGCTAACCTCCACGCAGCAGCGCACTGAGAAGGACCCTCTTGTGAGCCTCTGCTGGCAGCAGGAACCATACCGCTCCCTGCCGAGCGACTGGTTCACGCATTGCCGACTAGCCTGGAAAACAGGCCAAGATCTGTGAACATTTATGTGCAAAGACTGCATCACATTATAACAATAAATTATGGTGCCTATCAAGAAAATGTAATTGAGGCACTAAAAATTGTTTTCATGATATTTAATGACATTTAAAATTTCAAAATAATGACGTCCATGTAGGCATCCATGGGTCGTGCGATTACCGGTGATTTTTATTTTCTATGTTCTCTAAAATATATTTGTATTGCTTAATAATTGAAAGAAAATTCTAGACTTGCAAGCGCTCTTCCTTCCTAGTTCTGTATTTGACTCATAGAATCTCAGCCCACTGGTACCATTTTCACATTGCTTTGCTTTTTGGACTCAGGTTGTGGAATATGAAAGACACATAGAGGTGATCAATGAAATCGGCTCAATTTGAAGTCAAGGAAGAAGGAGGCTTGTGGAGAGGGTTCGCACCCAGAATCACATTACAAATTATCAGCACGGTGAGAACTAGAGCCCTGATATTCTGACTGCTAGCATAATGGTCTTTTTATTACAGCACAGATTCATTTACATTCTTTCTTTCTAGGGACCCTATTCTAAATACTGGTGCCTCTTCTGATTAGAATAGAACCATCTTTGAAACAAAACAGCTCTCATAGCTATTTCCATTTCTCAGGTTACCTTATTTCTAAATACACTCATTTATTTAACTTGTGTCACATTCAGGACACTGTGCTGTGTGTGATAAAAACGGGAACTGAAATGACCTGATCTCTGCCTGTGAGCAGCAGACATTCAAGAGTCGGTGCAAAACCAGAGGGGAGCGACAGGGGCACCAGTGAGGGGTGCAGTGACTCTGATCCCTGAAGCGATGCCATGCCCTGGAGCTCAGTACACCACTGATTTTTGAGGACATAGAATTCTTGGCTGTTGATTTTAGATACCTGCTATTTATAGGGTAATGATGTGCTCTCTCTGAAGACAGAATGTTCACAACGACACCGAGTCCACATCTATCTACTGCATCTCTGCTCGTGACAGTACACTGCACACATTCTCAGCGCTTATCTGCATGTCACTGACTCCCTATTCTGTCCATACTCTTTAATACACCATTTGACGGGGATTCAGGGTTTGGGAGAAGAGTGTATTGGATGTTCTCTACTTTTTGAAAATAATTTATATGCATGCAATAAATATATAACAGTGATGAATCATATACAAGGGATAAGCCTATATAGGGAACGGTAACATTGTACATGCCATCAATCTTAGTAGCAATGTATTAAGCTAAGGGAAACTATTGGAAAATCTGAAATAGATACTTCCATCAAGCCATTTCACTGAAACAACTGGTATAAAGAATTTGAGGTACGTGCAGAACTTCTTGGTTCTCACTCACATCCCACTGTTGTCCTCTCTTTCTGTGTCAGTCACTCTGCCTTCTTTAACTTCTGATCTGCTCTACCATTGTGCCCACCATTCTAACGCTGGGCCTTGCCCCATTACATAACGTAAAATACCAGGAAACGTTTCCGCTTTGCCTTAGGCCTTTCCATAGTATGTAGGAGGAAGAGTGCTGTTCTGGGGGTCACTACAAACTCACCCTCCAGTTGTCTGCTTGACATTGTGGCGTGCCTGTTTCTAAAAACATGGTAAGAACAGTGGTTGTCATTTCCCGCCTCAATTTCCTTGCATTCACTTTCTGCAACTCCTTTCAAGTGGGGTGACAGTTGGGCCTTATCTACAGGTTCAAGTCCACATCAATTCCTGGTTTAAGCTAAGCCAAGTCCATATGTGTTCATGTTGAGAGCCTCATCCCTGTGCCCTAATGCGGACTCAAATGTGGCACCCATTAGCCAGGGCTCTGCGATGAACCTCAAGCTTCCTTATGGGGGTGCTGCTGTCTCATTTTCTCTGCCCGGGCATCTATTGTGACGCTGAGGCTGTGCATCTGCCCACTCTGCTATGACCCTGACCATCCTTCTTCCCGAACCAACCCTCATCCCTGTACATAGCCAAGGCCCCTAGCTGATAAGTCGGGACCACACTGATGCCTGCAGCACTCTGCCTCACACCTAAAACCCCCACCAAAACGCCTTAGACTCTGACAAATCCCCAAGGCAGTCATGCCCTTTGGGCAGCTCTGTAACCGAATTAGGATGACCCTCCCCAGACTGTATCCCAGCTCATAGCAACCTTCTCTACTTCCTTGCCACCCAGCGGCACAGAGGTTCCATGACGTCTCATCCCCAGGCTCCGGCGTAATGACAACACCTGCCCCATCATACAAAGCTGTTAACGGCATGCAGTGGAACAATAAATGTGGAAGTGTTTTGAAAACTGCGTAGATTTATTCAAACGTTACTGCTTCATCTTGCTGTTTACGAACAGTTGTTCAAGGCACTTTTCCTCTCTCGCTCCTTCCTTGGAGGCTTGTGAGCCTCATCACATTTTTAGCACCTGCCTGGTCTGTTGTATCTTTCAAGAAAAGGCTTAATTGCTCTGGCTGTCTTTTCCCCCAAGATTGGCACACGCTTTTATGAACGACTGTGTACACATGTTTTCTCAGCCTGCACTGGAAGGTGTCAGCAGGCTCTCTCGTTCCATCAAGGGGAAGAAAAAGCCAAACAATCAAAAGACAGAGTGTTGAAAAGGTCACATGAGTGGTGTTCACTTTCCTAATTGATATACATCCATCCAGTTTATGAAGCCTGGGTGGCAAATGGAAAAGCAGCGCCATCTCAGTCAGGTCGTACTGCGGAAATATGGGAACAGATGTCAAGGCATCTTTCTCCCAGCTAGAATCGGGTGAGCTTCCTCAGGTGCTATCGTCAGTAAGAAGCGCCAAAATTTCCATATTTTCAATATCTCTTTCTTGACTGCATTACTCAGTCTGCCAGTCGAAATAAAAGGTGTTTGTCTTTTTACTTCCTGTTGAATAGTCTCTCAATGCCAAGGAAAATGGCATTTATTATTCCTTATTACAAGGAAAATAAATACGAGACCATAACACCTCTCAAGTCCCCCAATAGCAACAACAAGATTACCCTAAACCACGAGGGAAAGGAGTTTTCGATTTCCAAGTGTTTCTGCTGTACCATATTCCGCACAGGAAGGAAGGCGACAGGCTCCATGACCGCCAAGTGGCCCTCAGAGACTGTCCGATGGATGTTACAGCGAGGGCGCATGGCTGGTCTGACCCTGTCCCTTCACCTCACTCTCCGCACTACCCGTCCCAACTTCAAGGAGCTCAATTTCCTTCCACTGTCCCCTTAAACCTGAGCCTATTTAAATCAACATATGACTTCTACCCTGACTCTTTCTTGCTTCTTGGGAGAGTATAGCCTTTGACCTTTATAAAATAAAATATGAATAAGGATTTGAGGCCCACATTCTCCACCCAAGCCCCCAAACTACACATAGTCGAGTAAAGCAGGGTAACTATGTTCACCTTAGTCATACCCAGGTCCCCCCCATAGTAGCTGGATGCTTTGGGGTGAGTCACCTCATGGAGTTGCAGCACCTTCATCTGTAAAACAGAGACATATGTTCCAAGATTTCAATCGAATTGTCCTTGTGAAACAGTTTTTCAGTGCATGGTATGTATTTCATAAATTAACAATTATCATGGCTTGAATTATTCCCTCCCTGCTCATATATTGAAGCCCTAGGACCTCAAAATGGGACCTGATATAGCAATATAAAGACATCATTTAATATTGAAAAAGATAATCAAGTTAACATAAGGTTATGAATATGACTGGTGACCTTATTAAAAGGGTCAAATGGAAGCTGGGAAGAACATAAACAGAACAGCACATGAAGACATCAGAAGAAGGCAGCTCATCTACAAGCTAAGGAGGAGGCTGGGAACCCGCTCTCCCCTCACAGCATCCAGAAAAAACCAACATGCAAACAACTCAATTTCAGAATTCCAGTCTCCAAAACTGCAAGACAGTGAACTTCTGTTCTTTAACCCATCCAGTCTGTGATGCTATTTTGCAGGAGCCCTAGCAAACTAATGCAGTAATCAGTAATAATATCCTTTTTCATCTGCAAAATTACCCTTTTGGGGGATAGATTGTGTGGCTACCCTACTTATTGCTTCTCTGCAACTTAAAATAGACACTATCAATAAATGGACTCAATCACCAGAAAACATCAAGACATCAAAATCCGTGGTTTCCTCCTCTCTCCATCAAGCAAGTCCTCTAAAGCAAGATTTACTAGTTCCACTAGAACAATATGGATAATTTAACCGGAGCCATCAATCAGCTTGCAAAAATATGAGTTAAGGTCAGGGGAAATACACCCAAGTTAATTACCTCTTTGAAATTGACTTTGACATTTTGTTCATTTGTAAACTATCCTGAAGATGGCAATGCCTAAGTTTAGAGATTTAGATAAGTTTTGGTGTAGAGCTAAGTGTGTATCCGCTGATGATCTATTGTATTCTGATCTGTTAGCTCAAAGTGGGGGAATAAGACAGAAAAGTACTTGATGTAATATACATTTCATCACGGAACCAGATCGTCGGCAAACTAAAGGAACAAGTCAAGGGCAGGCATTACTCAGCAGGCCAGGGGAAACAAAGCTGTTAGTCGGAGAAAATCCCTTCCCACTCATGGGCAAAAACAGTCAATATACCCCAGGGGTTGTTTTTCTGTCTTTGTTCACCTTGATTGCCACGGAACCACCCCTACATGAAGGAGACTACGTTAAACCAGTGGGTGTTGAGAGTAAAATATTTGCTCTCCATACTAATTGATTTTTTAAATTAATCACTTCATTTGGAACTCATTCAACCTAGCAGACATAAACGTTCATCATACCGAGAAGACCCTCACTTCAGAGCAAACATCCACCACTAGTAATTAGTTTATGAGCTGGCTCAGGAGTCTTCAAATGAAAGTAAAGCCACTTTTATGAAGCTAAAATACGAGTCAACATTAAAAAGTTAAGTAACCTCATGAACATTTTAAAAGACAGAGTTAAATGCAAAGTGAACACATCTGGAAAACTCTGAAGTCAGCTGATTTTAATTTGCATTCTCAAAATTCGCAATTGTCCTCTGTTTGTGGAGGAGCAAAGCAGTACAAAGACAGAGGATGAGTCTGGCGCAAGCATACTGGGGCTTGACCACTTTCTGGCAATGGGGTCTTGGTTCTGAACTTCAATTTCTACATCTATAAAACGGAACGAGCATTATGTCCCTTTCCTATTTTGTACGAATCTCATGGGGATTCAGTGAGATAAAGTATGCGAAATACCATAAGTGTATATGATAAAGTATATGAAATGTCAATTTCATGTTCTTAAAATAGAAAATAACTCAGTTTGTTGGTATTTTTATATAATTTTTTGAAAGGATGATGTATATTTATAAATCTTAACAAACAACTGTTGAGGTACAGAAGTAAATGTAATATTCCCATCCTGAGCAAAGGGATAGAGAAACAGTGGGGTAGCCGGTAAGGGCACACGTTCTTCACCTGCCCTGCCTTCATCAAACTTGGCGAAAATATAGCACTGTTAATGAGTGGCAAAGCCCATGACTGAGAGGATAGACAAGAACTGCCAGAATAGCCACGTCCTACATTGATAGCAATGTCAAGGAATACATATGATGTGCTGGAAAACATTGGAGACTTCAACAGAAACCGGACTTAGTGTTTTCAGAAAAGGATACCTATCATACTTCAAACTTGGTACTTAGCCTGTGAATGATAAAATAGTGTTGGATAGAAAAGACAACAAAATCTAAACAGACAACCAAATATAATTCAATTGGTTGAATCCAGTAACTGAATGCAAAAGTCCAGATTCTGGTTCATCGAGAAAGTTTAGATTGCTTATTAAAAGTTCTTGATTAATGCAGAGAGCAAAAGTGTTTTTCTTTAATGTTTTAAAAACAAACTAGCATATTTCCTTCCATTCCAAAATCTTGCCATATTATTCTTAATCATTGCATTCTTTCACACTGAAATGGCCCTATATGCAGAGTGAGAGCTTAAATTTTAGTACCAAATTAATCATGTGTTGATTGAATATCATTAATACTAAAAATCTAATAACAGCTTATTATCAGAATAATAATTCCATTAACAGCTTTTAATAGAATTGTACTAACTCTAAGTGTGATTCTAATATAAATTATTCCAAAACAAGTACCATTGTCACATAAACGGTCCCCTGGAATATAGCAAAATAAGAGTCTCAGCTCCCAACTCCGCAATAAGCCCTTGTTTGCGACTTTCCTGGATATGACAAATCAAAGAGCATTAGCGCCAGAATGATCCTCAGGGTCGGTTAGTCTCTCTGCCTCATTCTGCAGGTCAGAAAACAGAGGCTCCAGAGAGGCCACGCAGGTTGTCAGTTCCAAAATAACCCCAAGCAAAAGCAACTTTGCTAATATTTTAATGCAGCAAGTTCTATAGGAGACTCTGCAGAAGTGACCTGCATTTCACAATCATTCATTCTAAGTCATGAGCAGAAATTTATAATAGCTTACCTTTCTAGGATGACCTAACTGAAGCTTGTGAAATAAAAGGGATTATCTTCTGGATTAACAAACAGTTAAGGACACTTTACAGAGAAGTGGCCTGTTATAGGAAAAGCCTAGCAGTTAAAGTAGAAAGACCTAGACTCACCTCCGGGCCTGGCCACTGACAAGCTATATGCTGCTGCTTATGTTACTTAGTCTATGTGAGTATTGGCCCCTTTTTCACGAAAATGGGTATACTGGCACTTCCTTTAAAAAGTGATTTAATGAAACAACCTACGTGAAATTACTTACAAGGTGCAAATTGCTATATAAATACTCACTTAAAAAACTCCCTGAAAAAATTCAATTCCTAATGACATTAAACTTTCCAAAGGATGTTCTATAAATAAACAAAATTGTCATAATCACTGTAAGGCCAGTAGCTGAGAAGTGCAGGCGGGAAAGGTCAGCTGCTGCTCTCTATAGAAAAGATATCATGGCTGCAGGGTCCACAGGGACACGCAAACATGGGTTATAGCAAAACAAACACTGAAACAGGCTGAGTCAAACTGCAGGACCAGGCACTGAGGTTGGATAAATGCTTTGTACCATTATCTCTCTGCATTATATCTGCATCTATCTGCCATGTATCATCTATCTATTCATCTTTCTATCTTTCTATCTATCTATCTATCAAAAAAATACTTTTTTACAAGGATTAAATAAAAGGAATACAAGAACGAGGTTGGCGCCATTATTCTTTGTACCACAACATTCTGACTGTCTTAATGTCAAGAGTTCATGCTCAATAGCAACAAAAAACAATTATATATATACACATATGTAGCATATATAATAATATATGTGAGTGTTCATGCAAAGGCATCACCTTTGTTTCACTTTATTTAAATTTTGCCCTAAATTCCCTCTCCTTACTTTCTTCCTCCATAGTCATCCACTTAAATATTTTAATATATGACTATATTTACATACTAGGAAATATGCATTTGGATATTTTGTATTTGTGTTTATCTGCATAAATTATATCACTTTATAAATAACACAATGTTATTTACTATTTTCTATGTGATATTGTGTTTTTAACATTCATACTTGGTACCATATCTGCATCTAATTCGTTTTTAGTGCTGTGTAGTACTCCATCGTCTGTATCTACTATCACTTTCCTTAGTGATGGACACCTATTCATCTACTTAGAAGAATTATCTAGAAACTCAAATGGTTTCTAAAGACAAGCACAGTTTACTAGGACTTACTTACCAGTTGATTTAGCTCAGTTCCACTAATTCATAGGTGAAAAAAATCAAGGAAAACTAGGAAAATCCATTATAACTAGGAGAATCTTCCAAAATATTAACTAAGACAATAGGAATACACAAGGCTGTCATTAATAAACAGAGTTGACTTTTGTATTAGGAACTGCTGAACACAGAGATTATGCCATTTGGTGACACAGAAAAACGAGCGCGGTGACATGTATGTTTGCAAGAGGAAATAGTCATGAATAGTGGCAGGGCCGTGGTTGAAGAAAAGGGAGAACCCCCACCCCTTGCCAGTGCAGTGACTATGTAGACGACACATTCTTGGTTTACTATAGGGGCGAGAGCACAGAGCCCAAGCCACACGTCCAGGTCTCAGCTTTACCAGTGAAGAGCTCTATGACCTTGCGCAGGCTGCTGAAATCTTCACTTTCCTCATGGGGCTACATGAGGATCAAAAGCGCTGATAAGTGTAAACACTTAGATCTGTCACTTGAGCATAGGAAGTGTTCTATAAATGTCTGTTGAGTAAACAAAAAAAAATCCTGTCTAAATCACAGCTTTCACTTTTACAAAATACCATCTACCTCTCATGGACTTCAGGAAGAGAGAAATAGAAGTATTGAGTCTATCAAACTGTGTTATCATTCCTTCACATTCCTGGTAAACACTCTAAAAAATCACACCAATAATAAGAAAGACAAACACCAGATGGTGTCATACGTGGAAACCGAGAAACAAAGGGTCAGATAAAACCAAACCAGTAACAAACCCTAGAAACCTGACTATCTAATGGAGGCTTCAGGGGAGAAGGGAGAAGCTAGAGAGCAAGGCAGGGGAGGACTCTCAGGGCCCTGGTGGGGGATGTGGTGTAGTCACATAGTCTGAATTGTGACACCATACCTCTGAGTCACATGGGCAGATGTTAAAATCTCACGAGATCGATAACTCATCAAAATAATTAAAGGAAAACCTGCATCTACTTGTGCATTTGGCTTGCAGCTCCCACAGAGCAGAAACTAGGTTCGATAGTCATGAGGTCCAGCGAAAATTCACTGATCGCCAAGGGTGCAGGAATAGGTCAAGGAAGTGGTTGGGGAAAGCAAGGACACTAAGACTAACAGGACCACGGAGTCTAGGAATGGCAAGCACCCTTGGGGAATGGGAAGTGCAGCACTATGGCTAGGAAAAGGGGATGTGGGGCTAAAGAAAACTTTTTAAAAAGAGAAGGAATCCTCATCCAAGTGAGCAGAGTCCACCAGCTGCAGTGCCCAGCAAAGGTTCCACCCGCGGCTGCTTCAACTTCGTCGTTCACAAACACACAGTGATGCAGTATTTTTTTTCAAATCATACAAAGATAAATCAGGGTAAATTATTCATTTGGAAATTTAAAAAGACAAAAAATCTCACAGCAGGGCTCCTTTAAATAGAAACTCTTTTCATGCACTTGAAACTAGACCTGACGCCTATGAAAATGAGGGTCCTCTATAGTGTTGCAGAATCCAGACCCCCCCCAAACTCTAAATGAAGACTTTTATGAAGTTTGACATTTGTTTCATTTGCATAAATAATCATAGTCACAACTTCACAAGAGAATATAAACCAGAGACTCTGTGGCAATGAGTTTCTTACTTTTACAGCTATAGAAACAATGCAAAGTGAAAGGGCATGAGGAAGGGCACAGTGGTTGACGTGAACACTCGCTGCGTGGCTGGGGTTGGTCTCTCACGGCACCCTGTGGTACTCCCTCTGTGAAAACTGGGATTCATGTCCTCATCTTTGTGACCCTACTACACACACACAGAGTGTAGCATCAAAACAACTGTTGGTTAAAGAAAAACTGAGTGTCAAGCAATGTTTCTCAGAGAAGAATGCATTATGTACATATCCAAGCAAAGGGACCTGTGATGTGTGCACAGATAGAAACTGACAGTTAAAAACAAATAAGTTATATAGTTCACCAGATGGTGGTTAAATGCTATGGGAAAAAAAATCAAGGCAGGGTTATAGAGAACACTGGGGAGGTGGAAGTGGGTCGTTTGCAATTTTAAACAGAGACAAGGGAAAGTGTTTCTGTCAAAGTGGTGTCTGAGGGAAGATTTGAAGGAGATAACTGACTAAACTATGATGTCACATGGGAGAAAAACCTTCCAGGGAGAGGTGAAGAGCAGCGCAAAACCCCCAGTGTGAGAGCTTGCCAGCTTGAGGAACAGCAAGGAGGCATGCGGAAGCAGCGGAGGCGTTCTCAGACTTCCAGTCAGAAGAGTGACGGCCACCCAACACCAAAAAGACCATTGCAAGAGAGCCTACAGGAGGGCTCACTGCATGGCACTGACATGGTCTGATTTATATCTTAAAAAACACCACCCTGGCTTGTCATTAGCATAAGCCACAGAGGACAAGGGCCAGCAACCCTCTCATACTGCTGGCGGAAACATGGGCTGGTTCAGTCCCTGTGGAAAACAACATGGAGGTTCCTGAAAACATCAGCAACGCAACTACCATATGCAACTTCTGGGTATATACCTGAAGGATGAAAATACTAGTTTGAAAATATATGTGCACCCTTAAGTTCATTATAGCATTAATCACAAAAGCCAAGACAATGAAGCAACCCAAGTGCCCAACAATGGATGAATGGATAAAGGAAGTATGGTATAGACAAACAATGGAACACTACCCAACCATCAAAGGAGATGGACTCCTGTCATCTGCAGCAACGCGGTGGACCTAGAGAGAATTATGTTTAGTGAAATAAGCCAGATGGGGAAAGACAAATATCACATGATTCCACTTTGTGGAATCTAAACAAATCAAACCAATAGAAACCCACAGTCTTGGACAACAGAATGGCTGCCATCAGAAGGGAAAGAGGAGGGAGGAAACATTAGAGGAGGCTGATTGGTTGACTGCAGATGGCGAGTGGACATTTGGGGGTGGGCGTGGTGAGACTCAGCAGTTGCTGAGGTGAAGACTGTGCACCTGATGCCTATACAGTGTGGTCAACTAATGTTACCTCACAGAACAAAAAAAAAAAAACAAGATGGGAAGACAGTCACAATGTTCCAGGAAGAAAAAGGTGAGTATCTGAGTCATAGCATTGGTGGTATGCTGTAGGAGGCAAAATTAATATAAATGGTATTTGGAATGGGAGAATAGCCAGGGCATGGCGATTAACTGAATATGTGGGAACTGGGCAAGATTAGGGTCAGGATAAGCCAGGGGTCACATTTGCAGAGATTTTTTTTTAATTATCGAAAGTAGAAGATTTAAGGAATAAAAGGCATGAGGACCCAAAAGTGCCCATGGCGTCTGGGGAAATGCCAAGCAGCCTGTGAACAGAAGGGGAGGCTTCGTGGAGGGGAATCATGGAAAAGGAGCTTGAAAAAGAAGGTTGAGACCAGGTGGCAGAGGATCTGGAATGTCAAGAGCAGACATCGCTGAGAAAAAGCTCTGAGGCAGAAGAGCAGGATTCTCTAAGGTGTAAGCCCCAAGGAAGGCTTGGACCTGCAGAAGGAGCATAGCGATAAGGCAGTGAAGACCGAGAGCCAAGAGTTCGGAGCAGACATTTCTGTTCATTGCGTTGTCATTTTTACTTTTATTTACTTATGCAGCCCGAAGTAGATATATGTGTTTTTAGTTCAAATAACACCATTTTTCCAATTTTCTCTGTCTACTAAAAAGTCATTCTTCACTTTTATACTAGGGTGAGTTTTAAAAAGAAGCAGGATCAAACCTTGGAGTCTGTTTGGGCTTCTAAGATTTCATTCAGCACAGCTCGGCCTATTCAGCCACAGAAGTTCCTGAGAGCAAAGGTCTCCCTGCTGGGGCACTTGGACCGGACTCCCCTCTGGTGCCACCTGGGGGCTCACTTGAAGCTGAGCACCTGCTTGTGCTTCGGCGCAACAAAGGGTGGCCTGACAACGCAGCTCTCAGAGTTTCATTTTTAACCAAAAAGACTTTCAAGCCTACTACCGTACTGAATTTTGATACATGAACTAGATAAAAGCAGTGTTTTACTACAACTTGTTTATTTCATGAAAGCAACAAGTATTAACCATTTATTTATTACATATACATCTGTTTTGATGAACATGATTCAAAATCAGGGTAATGCATAATAATCTCTCATATTACCTCAACAACCAATTAATTTCTGGATTTTGTATTGATTTCATGGCATGAAGATAAATCCTAACTGACACAAATAAGTACTTGCAAATTATACTAGTTTCTAATGTTATGTCTTCATTTTCATTGTATTTTTTAATTAATATGTTCCAACAGCTAGCATTTTCACATGAAAGCTTTGATAACAGTTAAAATAAAAGAAATGGTAAAGATTCTCTCAAGTAAATGCAAGAAAATTTAAAGTATGTTTGATAATATCCAATTTAGACAAAGAGAACTTAAATAAAAAAATATTAAACTGGGAAAGGAGGGTCATACGTCACTGATGAAAAGAAGTCACAAAAACCAATATAAAGAAACTGCTAGAAATACAGAGAAAATGTTACTCATAACATTATTCATGATAAACCAAAACCAAACATAAATACAGGGTCCTTAATAAAAGAATAGAAAATGATAAGCAAAATATAGCAGAATGATAGCAACGATAATAAAGAAGTCTGATCAGATTTGCCTTTGAAAAAATAAGAGTCCACTCAGAGTAGCCTGAATTAAAACATGGTGTCCCTATAAAGAGAATATTGAATTTTGCTGACAGCATAAAACATTTCAATAAGTGAAAGGAAATATATTCCTGGATAGGAGGAATTCCTACCATCAAAAATTTCAATTGTTCTCTTAATTATTAGTTATTAGGGATTATTATTATTTATATATTATATATAATATATAATTATTAATATGATACCATAAGATAAACCCTTAATAAAATTGAACTGATGCTTTTATAGAAGGTTAAATTTATGTGAAGAATATATGAGAGCAATTCCAGAAGTTTTGAAAAAAAGAAAGGAGGAGTCTGGAATTGCTCTCTCAAAGACAAATGTGCTTTGATGGGTATATGTTTAGAAGCTTCTGACTGATCAATACCACAGTAGACAGGGAGAGCTCTAAAATGGACACTGTCAACTTAGTCTTGCCAGATTTTTAGCAACTAAACATAATCAAGCATGTTCAAGACAATAACATAATAACAAAAACCCAATCCCAAAACCAACTTAAAAGGATGATGAAAGCAACAACAAAAAATCACTGGACATGTATTAAAACCAATATGGCAGATAAGACAAAATGATCATTGTTTCCCACCAAATAAGAAAAAGGTGAACACCACCCAAAGGCAAATGATACAGGAAACAACCCAAAATTTCATCAAAGCGGAACTACAAATGGGCAAAAAGTACAGAACATCATGTTCAATCTTACGAGTAATCAAAGAAGTTTTATGTTCCATTTGCTTTTGTTTTATAACAATCTCTGGTGTCAGGAGAGAACTCATATGCTCCTGGTTGGAGTGAGGGTACAAACTTGTACAACAATTTTGGGAGGACAATTTGTCCATATTCAAAAACATAAGTCAGATCGTATCTGTTCTCTGCTTCATATTCTCCAGAGACTTTCTATCTTGTCAAAGTCAACACCAAAGTTCGAAAAAGCCTGGAAGGTTCTACACAATCTGTCCCCTGTACAGCTGTTCAATCTGTACCGTTCCAGCTACACGGCTTCCCACTCTGCCTCAATCACTCAGCTCCAGCCACACTGACTTCCTTGTAGTTCCCCAAAGCCTTAGACATGCACCTGCATCGTGTGTTAATATGGTTCTGCTGTTCTCTCCATCTGGAATGCTCCCTTTTGGACAGGCAAGTGCCTCCCTCCCTCCTCACTCCCTCTAAGTTTTCCTTCACACATCACCTCCATCTGCCTGATGTGTTCACTCCACCCCCCATGTCCAATCCCGGAGCTCCATGTCTCATCAGCCGCCTTATCTTCCTGCATGTCATACATCACCACTTGGCATAGATTTTCTTTTAATTATGCAGCTTTCCTCACTAGAAAGTGAGCTCCATATGGACAGGGCTTTATCCATTTGTACCTACCCAAGCCCTCCATGACAGGCTGGCACATAGTAGAGTCCCAGTAAATATATGTTGAACAAATGAATGAGTAAATTAATGAATATGAAGATCCTGAAAAACATGCCATTTTCCCTAGCAATTCTATTTCTAGGCAACTATGCTACTAAATAAGAGGCACACTTGAACAAAGACCTATTTACCAGACTTTCCTTCACATTACTTATAAGAGTGACAAATTAAAAATAATCTCCAAGTCCTGTAGTTAAAAAGAAGTTACTTAAAAAATTAAACAGAATATTATGCAACCATTTAAAACTGCACCATCATAAAAGTATATTAATTACATGGAGAAATGTTTACAATGGAATATTAAATGAATAAATCATGATATATTATATCTATAGTGTGATCCCAAATTTGCAAGACTAAAAGTGTACACCATTATAATAATTTTGATACATATATTATATAAACATAAATATATACATCTCTGTATATATATATAGAGAGAGAGACACACACACACATGCATTTATACAGAGAGAAAGAGAGAGACAGAGACAGGGATGATGAGAAGGACTTAAAATAACCATAATAACTACTGGTCAGTAAAGGATTTGTGGGATTTATGGTAGATTTTCCCCCTTGCTTTGGACTTTTTCTGCACTTTTACACTTTCTATAAATAAAAGAGTAAAAATAAAAATAATGCTATAGTGAGAATAAAATAAATCAATGATATTTTGTAGATCATCCAGCTCTAAACAACATCACTTCTGTTTTTGCAGGATAAAACAGCAACAAAGTGAAGTCAATGGAAATAGACAAAAAGACATACAACTTTATTAACTTGAATACCCAAGTGATTTACTTTGTCCCAGTCAACAGTTAAGTAGTTCCTACTAATCCAGAGATAACAGGGTCATTTGTCTCTTACGACCTGGCTCATTATAATAAAAGCTTATGGAGAAATACTTGCTGTTTTTAGGTCTGGGGGACAAGCATGCAATTTATCTTAAAATGGAGTGGCGTCACAGAAGGTAGCTACTTAAAATAACTGTCTTGCAACACCGTGGCAAGGAAACAACTGAAGACTGCGCCACACCTCATTTGACAGCACACTTGCTGCGGTGGCGTTTGTCCACAGAGTGTGGAAGTGCCCAGAGAGAAGAGTGACGTTGAGTGACCCTAAAATCATGAAATTCTGACTACAAAGCCTCGCCTAGCACAAAAGCAGTAGACATTTTAGTATGTTCACAGAAGGCATGCTGGAGCTTTCTAAATGGGGTTAACACAGCAGAGAAACAGCCCATGAATGCATGCACTTGCAATTAAGAGTAGAAATTAGCAAGAGGAGAACAGTAGAAATTCAATAACCAGGGCCTCCCTGGTGGCGCAGTGGGTTAAGCACCGCACTATGAAGCAAACCGCAGCCACTGCAGCACGAGTTCGATCCCTGCTGCCTGCCAGGTGGGGGACCCACATGGTGCGGCAGACCTCTCCTGCTGTGCCCGCTGCTTCCCTCAGCAGTGTACTTCCGTAGATCTGCCTGTTCTGCTCCCTGCTCTCTGTGGTGAATCCTCTCACCCCCCCACACCTCTGGCCTGTACCCCAGTGCTTGTGTGCATAAATAAATAAATCTTTAAAAAAAAAAAGAAATTCAATAACCAAACTCTGTGAAATGGAGACTTGTATACTTTAAAGACAGAACCATGCAAATGCAAAGCAGAAAGCGCGGATGCATTAGCGTTGATTCTGTCTTGTCAGGCTGGGCCTGGGTCAGGTCGGACCGTGCAAGGACCATGAAAGGCTCAAGGGTACACAGGCACTGCCAGACATTGAGAACACATGCACTGTCATTGCTGTAACCCTTGAAGTCGACTCTTAGTATTCATAATAGCCATACTGACGGTAATAATGAATTTCGCATGTATTACTTGGCAAGAACTGCGCTGGGTGTGCTTTACACTTATCAGTCCTTTTCAACGCTGTATTTATCAGCAAATAATTTTATCTGACATTAACTCCTTCAAACATAGGCTAGTGACGGGAACCCACATGCGCAGCATGCAGTTCACTCCAATTAGATTTATGTTCCTTTGGTTAGTTCTGCCTCCCACCTGTTCCCTTCCACATACAACCAACCGCAAGGCAAAATCATCATCCATTATCTTATCCGCCCATCATCCCTCCATGGGACTGGACACCCTCACCCGCTGCAGCAGGCAGCAATTGCTGCTGGGCCCACTCAGGGTTCACCAGGTGATAAGGGCACGAGGACCCAGTATCTGAACAGAGTATCCCAGCCTAAGGCAGCCTCTCCAACTCCCCTAGACGTATACCATCTCCCCTCAGAGTAACCGTTACCAGAACTGCAAGCTTCTCACTGGACAAGGGTTTGCACAACCACGTCTGCATGTGCTCAGGTCTGTGTATTTCCCCTTAAAATGTTGCTCCAGTGTTTACATGCCTGGAACTCCTGGGCAGCACTCTGCTTGATAGGAAGTTCTCTGCTCAGAGGTGCTACATACGCAGAGCACTTTATGGAAGACTGAAAATAGGCCACGTCTAAAAAAAGGCTTACTGGGAGAACACGGGCAGAAGGGACGCTGAAGGTGATGTATGATCGGAGGCAAAAATAAATCAAACAGAACAAAGAGCGACACATACAGCATAGAACAGGTCACTCGTGGGTCTGCTCACACATAGGCCTGAAGGAGATAGTGAGCCAGTATTCAGGATACCTAACATTTGGTTCTAGATTTTACACTTCTAGTCAGCCAGGGTTGAGTGTCACTGAATTTATAACCCACTAAAACTTTTATTTTCAAGTCTACCTTTCCTGTCAAGTTGGATTTTGGAGACAGGGGCATGATAGGTATTTTCCTTTGTTTTGTTTGAATTGGTCACTCCTTCTAAGCTGATAGTTTTTGGATCCTAAGGCATGAGCGATCTCTAAAACCTTAGCCATCTCTTCCCATCTTATGTCACTTGTAAATTCGCACTGCAATTCACTTGCTTGGAAAACACACATGCACATGTGCAGTGCAAGCGAGATAAATGTGGTTCATTTTCTCTTCTAGCATTCCATTCAGCTTGCTTGGATCCCTAATAAGGCAACAGTTGCCTTAATGACTCAATTAATCACTGCATGCTATTTAGAGCAAACATATGGACTTTAACGCAAAAGGTACCAGAAGTTAAACATCCAAGTCTGAAATTAAAACACAGGCTGTGTAAAATTCGCTATCGGGACAATGATGGCATCCGACACTGGGAAATAAGAAGAATCTCTTGCTGAAGAAAAACAAAGAGGATGACACAAGTTTTCCAGGGTGAGACATATGAAGTAATGCTTCCAAACCCCATGTTCCCCAGCATATTTTATGGTGGACAGGATAATAAGCATGAAAAGCAAAGTCAGGAGGAAGACCACTTCTACCCCCTTGAAGGCATCCATGGCAACCTTACTCTCTCACTCAGGGAGTACCTGGGAAACAGTGCCGGGCACCTCCCACCGTGCCAGCCTCCTCCACGCTATAAATGTCATTGTCTCCAGAGGAAAATCACATCAAGCAAAGTAGGGCATTCATTAGATACTCAAGACTCACGAAATCAAAATACAAATTCTTCTGAGTTTCGGGATTCTGGCTGAGACTCTAATAGCTTTGGTCCACTTGTTCTGAACAAAAGAAGGCCTAGAATCTGAACCACGCATTGAGCCCTAGCTTGAGGGCTTCATGAAATGCTTCTTTGGGAGCTGAAAGACCTGGGGTTTGCTGCGGCTTCCAACTTGTTGTGGTCCCTTAGAAAAGTTAGAATTCTGTGAGGTGAGCAGTTGAGGTTTTTTGAAACACAAGTGGAATCTTAGGAAAAGTCAATTAATGAATGAGATTAACTGTCGTCAAATGATTCTCTGGGTAAGGCAAGGTGTTAGCCAAGATACCTGCCAACTCAGCCCCAGAAACACAGCCTAGAGTCATACAACGTATGCAGGCACAGTCTAGAAAGCATAAACAAGAGCCAGTCGCGTTTCTCAAATCATATTCTGGCTTACGTTCTAAGCTACTGCTTGGCTCCTACTGTGTGTGGGCATTGCAAGTGGACACTATAAAAAAGGATCAATAAAAGTACTAATGTTAATGACTACCATCGGTTGAGGTGCCACAAGATTTACGGCTGAAGAAGGCGATGATCTCAAAGGTCAGATAGTAAATCCAGGTTCTGACGTAAGTGTGATGTAATAGATAAATGCACTGCAACATAATAAATGCTGATTCCTCCCATTATCAAATATACTACCATTGCAAAACAGGAGGAAACAAATAAGGGACTAAGGAAAAAATTAATTACAATAAATTCAAAATCAAAATCAACAGACAACTCTAAATCTGAGACGCTCCTGAGAGGAGGAGGAGGAGGGAGAAGGAACAAAATGGGAGGGAAGAGCACAAGGGACTGTGGTGACGGCACACGGGTGAGCTGCTGAGGGGAACGTCACGGGAACGAGAAATATACACTGTACAAAAATGAAAAATAACGTAGGACCTTGGGGAAATCTGCCCGATTATCTTGCACTTACAAAAGCTCTGATAAGTAAAGGGCTTTATTTTAAACGTTAAATTCGTAATCACATCCTTCTAAATATCAAAAGGCTTCGCATTTCTCATCCAACAAAAAGCAGAGCACAATAACCTAACTGGCTAGTCACTTTGCCTCAGTCTCCTCGACAGTAAAAAATAAAGCATAAGAGCACTTCCCTTGTAGATCTGTAGTAAGGGTTAAACTGAATAATGAACTCAGCACTTAGCACAGTGCCTGGCAGAGAGAAAGTGCTGGGCCAGTGTTAGCTTGTCCAACCCCACTGTCGCTAGCAGTAGCATTGCTGAGACTCAGAGAAGCCATGCATGAGAAAGTGGTGTGATTCTGTGAAGGCAGCGGGGCTCCCTTTCAGAAGCCCACCCCTCCCACAAGGGCTACCCATTGGTATCTGTTCTTCCCCAACAATATCCTCAAACCTCTCTTTCATTTGTCTCTTTCCCTGACTAATAAACCATTCACTGCTAATTACTTATAATCATTTTCTGCTGCATGGTTTTATATTTGTTGACTACGCTCGCAGCTGTCTCGCCTAACGTGGGCAGAGATCTACTATGTCATTATTGTACCCACACCTCCTGATCACGGTGTCCGTGCCTTCCATTCCACCTCCTCCTACAGTGGGTTTGGCAAGGCAGGATTAACCTTCTTTTCTCTCCCCCATACACCTTGTAAGGATAGGAGGATTCAGGTTAACTAGAAGACACCGGAACCTTGTCAGCATATAAACTGAATGATTTAAATGATGAGATCGAGCTGTTATAAAGCCCAGTCCAAGATTTGCTTGTCTTATAGAGAATCCATTTTGAAAAAAAAACATTAAAATATTTTTATTTAGCATATTCTACATTCAAGTTCTGGGATTTGGCTGTTAGCAAAAGCAGACAAACCCTCCCCTTTCCTGAAGCAGCTATTCCAGTAATGGGAGACAGCAAAGACGAATATGCAGCAATAGTGATCGGCGCTGGGAACTGTGGACAGGGCAGGGATGGCAGGTGCTCAGCGCTTTGCTCAGGGTGTCTGGTCCGGTCAGGGTAGGCTGCTGAAAGGGGTCCCATTTGACAATCTGAAGTCCTCAGAGGACTTCAAGGATTTTGTGCTGCCTCTTTAGGGCTAAAGCCAACACTCAAATGAAAGGGGGCGACTGAGAAAGACACCAGAGGGCCCTAGGGAAGGAAAAGAGGGGGGATTCTCAGATGTTCACTCAAGATGGGCTCTGCCTGCGAACAGGGAGGCTGCCTGTACCATGCTGGGGGCACAACCCCCTTGCTCCATTCGTAGGAAAATTTCTGTGACGACATGCTGGGCTTCCAAACCGACAGTCAGGTGTGCTAGTCTAGACGCTAGAGTGGAGGGACAATGCGGACAATGGAGACCAGGCTGTTCCACGCCACCTTCCCCCAGGCTCCGAGGCAACACGTTCCCACCTATGGCAGTCAGAGTCCAAGGTGGTCAGTGTCAGGTGATCATAATCAAAAAGACAAGAGGTAGGACAGCAAAAGAGTAAAGACCGACCGTTTCATTGTGCCTATGAGCCAGGGAAGCTGCCGTGTTGGAGATGAAGAGCAGTTAGGGAGGTGAACACATGCTTTTGGGTTGCAACAGTACTTGATGAGGGTTACTAATAAAATCCATTATCATCCTATAGGTGTGTAAGCAGTTTATGGTTAAAAAGCACTTAACTATTGAAAGTAACTTCTACATACATTATTTCATTTGATCTTCTGTAACAAACAAAACAGGCCTTGTTAACTGAGTTTATATCTGAGCAAAATGAGACTCCAAGTGATATGTTCAAAGTCACCCAAATGAGTGGAGAATTCTAACCTCCGTAATGGAGCATTTATTGAGTTTCTGCCTTCATCCCAGTGCTGTTTGGATACTGAGACCATCAAGAAGTATGTTTGCATAAATAGTTCTGGGGGAATCACTGATAGCATGAACATAAAAATTATTTCTTGGGATACTGAATATTGACTAATTCAATATTTGAATAATGAATATTTGAAACAATTGCTTAATATTGTCCTTATGAATAAAAAGCTATGGGTTCACTGGCAAAAACAAAAGGTCTACTTACAACTCACACTTTATACAAATTTTACTCAAAATGAATCATAGACCCAAATATAAAATGGAAAATTGGAAAACTTTTAGAAATGAGAAAAACTTTAAGACCTAGAGCTCCATGAAGAGTTCTTAGATACGACAACCAAAGCATGATGCACAAAATGAAAATGGGTAAGCCAAAATTAAAAACTTTTGCTCTGCATAGGACCTTGTTACATGGATGAAAATGTCTGCAAGCCATGTATCTAGACATATGACACTGGTTCTAGAAGATCTAAAGAACTCTCAGAAGTGAATACAAAGAAATCCTTTTTGAAAATGAACAAAAGACATGAACAGACATTTTACTGGAGATGATATAGAGCAGCAGATAAGCACATGAAAAGAGGTTCAACATCACTAAGAACATACAAATTAAAACCATAATTAGATGTCACTACACACCTTCAGAATGACTAAAACGAAAACATGACAACATCAAATGCAGGCAAGGATGTGCAGAGGCTGGGTCAGTCAGCTACTGCTGGAGCGGACTGTGAAACGCTCCAACCGCTCTGGACAGCAGTCTCTCAGCAGTCTTACAAAACTAAAGACGTGCACTCCCTTGACCCAGCAACTGCCCTCTTCCCCGCTGGTCTCGGGAAATGACAGCTCGAACCCACATAAAAATGTGTACACAGATATTTTTCACAGTTTTATTTGTTAACAGCTAAAAACTGGAAACAAAGCCCAGATGTCTTTCAACAGATGAGTGGATCTGGAACTGACACAATGTTATATGTCAATTATACGTTAATTAACAACAGGTGATATGCTGAGTGCAAGGGGCCCGTCTCAAAGGTCACATGCAATGATCCCTCTCACATACTGTTCTCCAAATAACGAATGCGCAGAGATGGAGGAGACATTCGTGGTCGCCAGGCATTAGAGATGGGGTAGAAGGATGTGAGTGAAAATCTCCAGGGTTAACATAAAGGAAATCTTAGTGGTGGTAGCTACATGTTTCTACACATATGTAATGATCATATAAAACAATACACATACATACAAATGAATGCATATAAAACTGGTAAAATCTGAAAAATGTGTTCAGACTGTACCAAACCTGACTCATTGGCGTGGATATTGTACTATCATTGTGCAATATGTTAACACTGAGAGAAGCTGGGCGAAAGGTATGTGGGACTTCTAAGTACCATGCTTGCAATTTCCTAAAAACCTATAACCATTTCAAAATTAAAGTTAAAAGAAAAGTAGGTGAATGGGACCTTTGCATCCATCTGAACAGAATTTCTTCTAAGAAAAACAAAACATTTTGGAGAACAAAAATAGCATACAGCAGCATGGCATGGTGGGAAGAAGGACTGGACTAAGAATAAGAACATTTGAGCCATTATGCAGACTCTGTGGTTTCATAGTTTTGTCGTCTCTGTAGCTCAGTTTCTTGTCTTCATCCAGCTACAGATCTTGCTCCCCTGATCACACATGTGCCTCTCTGGCCTATCACAGGGCTGCCTCTGCTTGAGTGAGACCTGTATCCCAGAAATGACATGTAACTTAAGCCTGGTTACATTAGAATCCCCAGAATCTTTCTTTAGGGATTCCAGCGTTACAGCTCAAGAGGATGCCAGTAGACTTTTTCTTCCCACTGCATTTTGAAAAAGCAAGGCCATGACCCCCCCTTCAGCTGCTAGTGACTAGGTCCCTAGCCAGGTGAAGGAACCTGAGAGAAAGAAGCCACACGCAGATAGAAGCTCTGGTAAGAGCTGAGGAAGGAGCAAGAAAGAGACCGAGGAGCAAAAATGTCCAACTTCTGCATGAGGTCCTGGATTTAGAGCTCCTGCAGCCAGTCTGCCCCTCGTTTCCTGCCACCTAAGACAACATGGGTGCACCCCAGATTTGCAACTGCAAGTTATCTGAACAGAGCCGTCTCTTAAAACATCAATTTTCTCATCTACAAAAATGAAAATAGGAGCATCTCACAAATTTGCAGTAACAATCAAAAGAGACAGTGCACATGAGCCTTCTTTACGGCATAATATAAATACAAAGGAGTGGCCTCTATATCACAGACAAAAGCAAATTTCAAAACAAAAAAGGCCAACCCCTTCCTAGGGATTTGCATAATAACTGTGTTCCAGTAATTTCCAAAGCAACATTAGCAGTAAGAAACAAAACAAAATGCCACCATAAATAAAGAAGCAGATTATTATGATTCATGTTCAATGATTCATTTATGACTCAGAAAAACAACTAAAAACCAGGATTCAAATATATACAAAAATCTTCCCTAGCATCTTAAAATCTAAGAAAAGTTTAGAAATGTGCATGAGAAGAAAACTCCCAGGGTCAGCGATCGAGCTAAAACCGAGCCATTTTTATCAGGAACATCCTGTTTCTGCTGCTGTGTGAAGCCATTTTTATACATTGCATTATGGCCAAATGGATTCTCTAATTCTTAAATGAACTAAAGTTGCTCATTTCTTTCTTTCCATCTTAATTGGGTCAAATTCCAAATGAGTTCAAGATAACTCCATGCTCCTAAATTGCAGACGCCTGCACTGAGATAAGTTCGATTTGACCGAAGCAAGACATGATGGGTGCACGCCCGAGCCAGCCGGAGCGCGGGGACCTGGCAGCCAGACCTCTGGGAGATGCAGCACTCAACATCTGTCTGTCTGGGAAGCACAGACAAGCAGAGCGGCACACCTAGAGCTCCTCAGAGCTTTGGCAAAAGGACATTTGTACTCAGTAAAGGGGGAAAGTCAAGAGCACCCAAGCCAAGAAAGGAACGAGAACAAGAACAATGGCATCAGCTACCCCACAAGCTAGTGAACTGTCTGAAAACATAAAACCTTTAGTAGCTACAGTGAGACTAAGTAATACTTGCGAGGGAGAAAGACCCAATGGAAAGGGTGGTTTATATACAATGCAAGCTGTTGGTAGATTTACTTTTATCAAGTGGTTTATTTCCCTTCCAGTAACTGCCACTCTGTAATAAATAAAGCCCTGGTTACCTAGTTAAACTTCTGCTGTTCGCTGGAGTGGAAAGGAATGGGCACGCATTCCCTCTACTGTCAAAGTTCACACTGAGCCACTGCAATTAGCAGCTGGCATTGGAGAGGCAGAGGCAGGCTGGAACCAGTGCTGACCACAGTGACTGTCCTGCCCTCTGGAGCAGCAGCAGAGAACCGTGTGAGGACGCACTTACACCACGCTACAAACGACCTGGGGCTCAGCTCAGTTCCACCACCACTAGCTGTCTAAGCCATTGACATGTCGCTTACCTGCATGCCCGTATCTTGCTGAGGTGCGTGCCACGTATTCTGTCTGTTCCCCTAAGTCAGAGTTGCCACCAGCTTTGTGGGTCTCTTCTCTGAGAAGGCATGAAAGGAAGAGCAGAGCCTCCTTCCCGGTTACATAGCTTCTTTCTAGCACTGCAAGCAGATCCACATGTCTTCTGGTTCGGAGATCTATGGTCTTATTGTACCCTCTGGAATAACAGAAAGGGCATCAGAGCCTGTGAACTATCAGGAAAAGGTAGTTACAAATAAGACAGTGGAAGCATTCGTTGGGCACCAAATACCTGAGGAGTGACAGTTCCAGGACAGAATAAAAATGATTAAAAAAATCTTTGACATAGTAAAAATGCCCAAACTGTTGACAGTGTAAAAATAAAATTGGCAGGGCCCATCTTACAATCAGCCTACCACAAATGAAGTTTAAAAAAATAAGAATTCTAGCCCTTCGTTGTTTCTCATAATAGTTGTTTTATTGTCAGAAGTAAGAGGATCTAATATTGTTTATGAAGTAACGTTTATTTGAAGCTTACAGATTTCTTCAGTTATACTATTTCTTTTTTCTATGTGTAAAATCAACTAGAATTAAATTTACTATTTGTTAAAAACAACCACTATAGTGTGATGCCAATTTGAAAAATTATATCTACATATCTGTTCCTCTATCTACATAGCTGTATAAGTGCAGAGCTCAACATATGTAATTACATTTATTAATAAGTGTCAAAATTAATCAGGCAATTGTTTTCTCAGTGATGTAAGGTCAAGGATACCTGAAGGAAAGGTCCAAAAAAAGGAAAACCTTCACCCAAGAGACATTTATGCTCCAGTTTCAGTAGCTGATGCTTCAAAAGAGAGTCCTTGATCACTGTCTTTGTTCTCTGGGTTAAGATCCTGATATACAGTTCATTTCTTTTCTTGGCAGAAATAAAGATGAATTAGTTGGTCACCAGCTATTCCAATACAATAGTCAAATTAAGGTCCCAACATTTTAGAGAGCAAAGTGTTCCTGACTTTGAGTGGGAAATATATTCGCTCAAGTTGAATTGCTTTGTGCTCTAGGAAAATTTTGTAGGTCCTTTTCGACAAAATGAGGGTGTTGGACAAAAGTACCCACAGAGCTAATCATGCAAGATGATCCAGGGGGGGAAAATGGCTCCGTGGTCAAGAGAATTTTGAAAACACCAAATATTACGTTCCTTTCTTGAATTTTGTTAATGAACATTATTAAATGTAAGGATTCCAGTACTTCTGTGTTTAAAACTAGTTAATCTAAAGTTTCTGATTTTACAAAGTTTTTGTCAAATAAACTGTTTTTACCATTAATATTACCCCATGAAGAAAGCATTGTGACTTTACAAATGAGAAAAAAAGCACTATGAACAAGATCACTTTAATCAGATGAGAACAATCATTATGTCCAGTTCCCTTTGTGTTTCCATTTGAGAAAACATCTAAGTTGCATTTGAGTCCTCACCCCACCAGCAGAGACATGTACTAACCATACGTGAAAATATGTGCCTACAGGATAGAACACTTGTTCGCTAATATCAAAGTGACCACATTCTGAAAAATAGAGCAGTAACTGATTCTCTCACCATGAAGCCTTGGTAAGAAATCAAATTGTGCTTTGTGCAATTGCTTTATTTTTCATTCCTCCATTAAATCCTTCCACTGCTCATAAAGTCATTTCCAGAAGCAATTATATTTTAAACCATTTAATTTTCAACTGAATGTATTATTCAAAAAGTGATAACGGTTTTCATCTGTTGCCTCATGAATTTTGTTATTTTTTTATATTGCAAATAAAGGTGAAAGAATTAAAGTTTGAAACTGCCCATAGACTTAATAAGGATAACTTATCAAATAATTACAAAATGCAATTGCAAGGAGTGCCTTATTATGTTATGACCAAGAGTAAAATATCTGCATTATTTCAATAGGGAGGGGGCATTTTGGTTTAGTCCCCAAGAACTATAGCGAAACAAGTAATAGTAGTAACCACAACATTAGCAATAATAACCATTTACTGGCTACGCTCTGTCAGGCCTTATATGTTTAGCTTCATCTGTACAACCAGCCCTCACTTAGGTCCTATTACACATCACATTTAACAATGAAGGACAAAACAACTGCTGTTCACAGAGGCAAAGTATGACCCAAGGTCAAACAGCCAGCAAGGGGTGGAACCAGGACAAAAACAATCATCCTTCTCCTAACCTCTGTGATATGCTTTGCATTATCTATTTTCTTTTTAAAAAACGTAACTCCAATGTTTAAAAATGAATTAACATTTAAAAATGAAGATACATTGCATAACACAATGAAGAGCACGTTCGTTAAAAAAATCACTGGGAATCCCAAAAGGCCATCAGAGATCTCTAAAGTAATAGAGACATTCTATATCTTGACCGGGGTCAAGGTAACACAAGAATATACACTGCAGATGCTTATCAAAATCTATCAAACTGTACATTTATCATCTATACAAGATAATGTATGTTGAGTTCTATTAAATAAAGTTGATTTTACAAGAAAAAAATGGTGTTCAACAATACCACCTCAGTGCATAAAGATACATTCTGGTACTGGGTGTGTCGCCACCATCTTAAACTGAAACCTGAAAGGGTCCTTGGTAGCCACCTGGTCCCACTTCCCGTCCGATAGTTTCAACAGGCTTAACCTCAGTGCAGCTTCAGTTCATCTGCTCCTAATGACGTGATGTACATACCATAAAAAACAGGACATTTTATTCTTCGGATCTTTAGATGTATTAGAATATAATACCTTATCTTGCACAAAATTATTTTAACTCTAGCCCATTTGTATTACCAATTAATAGGACCCGATTCTTGGTCCTGCTACATGATCATGTTTCTAATGTAACTCTCACAACTGCACCCCAACTGACAGTATTTAGACGGTCACACTCCCCTAATGGAAAACAAAGCCTTCTCTTTTCAGCTTACTCTCTTTGGAAGCATCCGAATTTGGAATTGCTCCCTTTAAATGTGAACACAACATTCCTGACACAGCTGAATCAATACTACATTGGTTAGCTACTTATTCTATAATCTGGACACTGTAGTTCCAACAAAACAAAGTCCCCATGTCCTTTTTAGCAATCGCATCAAAGTCTTGATTTACAAAATAACACAATTTTTTTTCACATAAACTACTCTAACTTGGGTCTCCTCTGCCCTGTGGTAATATGTTAAAATTAAATTCAGGACTAAACAATCATTTGTGTAAGTTCCCTTTTGCTGGTTTCAGCCCAGAATTTCCACTTGAGTCATATTAGAAGATTTCGACTCTTTACATGTGTTTACCAGATTGAAGTCACCAATGTACTTAAGTTATTCCAGTAATTCCAAAGTGCTACCTCCTTCAAACACCTACATTATGCTAAACCCAATGCTGGAAAAAAATACCTGACATTGGCCTTTTCAAAGAAAAATATAAAAGTAAAGTGATAGACAATATGTTGAACATTTCATTAATCTACCTGAGTACTATCCCCTCCCCCAAGCAGGTAATTCTAAGTATCCAAAAACCACATTCTGCACCGAAATGCACGTGTAATCCACCACGAGATTTTAATCTGAGGCCCACTAATTCAATCATTAACAGGGTATAAAAAGTCCAAACTCCTCAGATTTACTAATAGAAAAGTACTGTAACATCAAACCATTTTAAGAATAATTAAAATAGGCTTATAAGTTCACACTGGGGCCTAAGGTATCATGATAAGGTGTCAGTACCTTTCTTTCTTCCTTTTCTGAACATCTAATTTTGAATCCCATGAGCAACTTTATGGAAGGGACAGAGACTCAAGAACCTCTGCACTGGGGGCCCAGCAAAATACAACGTGTTGGAGAGAGCGCGGGAAGCGAGCACGGACGATATGCCAGTCATGCAAAGAGGTGGAGAAAAACCTCTTCAAAGGCATGCATGGGACAGGGTGGGCGCTCGAAATTCCAAGGGCTAGTGTCTAGAGTGCACATGAAGAGAGCAGAGGCCAATGAAAGACGAAAGAAGAAAACTTGGGGAAAGGGCTTTTTTAAGTTCAGCCTATGAAGTCTTAACTTGATTTTTTAAGCAAAGGAGTAGGGGAAAGGGCATCGGGGTGTTTAAAATAAAAGAATACAAAGATCAGACCTTTGCTTAGGAATGGTTTTCTCATGGTTATTAAAAGTGGAGTGCCATGAGGGATGGATGGCACAGAAGGCCATTATTGTACGAATGGCAGGTGATAAGGAAGATGGCAATCAGAAAGGAGAGAAGAGAGCTTTCAATGTTTAGGCTAAGGGGAAGCCACACTAAAGGATTACTTTGACTAAGTTCATGTAACAAGAGTAAGTTTAGCCGGAAAGATGGTGGCAATGATGTGTCATTGTTTGAATTTGAGATGCGCAGGACCATCCAAGTACAAGCATCCACTGAAGAGTCTAAAATATGGCTCTTGGCCTCAAGAAAGGACTCATCTAAAAATTAGAATGACCAATACCTTTGATGACAGAGGCTGGATCCAAAGTCATTTTGCCGTTCAGACTGGCATTCTCTGTGAAGGCGACTCTGAAATTTGCGTGCAGGAGATTTATCACAGAGGGCTGTGGGGATCAACAGCTGTGGAAGGAAGGAAAAGGAAGCAGCGGTAAGTCAAGGGGAAGATTAATCTGTGACGCAGTCCCCATGAAGGCCCAGCTCACGCCCCACATGGAGAGCTAAACCTGAGCTGGCCCTGAAAAGTGGCCCCAAAGAGAAAGGGAGGTAAAGCTTTATACTCCTGAGGTGATGAGCCAGTAAATGTGGGCTGCCTTTGAAGGTATGTGTGACGTGGCAAGCCAGTTTCCTCTGTCGGGCAACATCTCCACAGATTGCAGATGGCTGACCATAATACCAACAACATTCCCACTGGTGGAAATTAAGTTATTCACATGCACCAAAGTTATCAAAATGAGATTTAATATGGGTAACTATGAAGTACTGTACTTAGATGTCCAATAGAAATGTACAGAAAAGGCATGACCTGACACTTATGAAGTAGACTATGGCCCTTTACTTAGCTGTAAGATGAATAGGAGTATTGGAAGTGGCGATGTTCTAAAAGAGGAAAAACAACAGCTAGAGAGAGTCTTCTTGGGCTCTGTCAATAGGTGTAGCTTCCAAAACTCCAGAAGTGAGCATTCTGTAAAATCTTCCCTGAAGAGACAGTTCAGTTTGGGGTACTACCTTATGTGAACCATTGACAAGCCAGCACATGCTCACATCAAGATCACCAGCACAGATAGTGAGGGGATCTCAAAGTCTGTGGTGAATAAATCAATTAGAAATGAAGCTAGAAAACCTATGTAAAAAAGTTTTATCTTCAAAGATCTGATACACGGAAAGAGAATTGCATGTGCTTGTTATTTGGTAAGGAGGAACCGTGACATAAACCACATTCTGTCACAGGATAAGGAGGTCAGAAATCACACACAGCAAAACACATAGTAGCCTTATGAGGGACAGAAAAGCAGTTCCTTTCCCTGGGCCTCCTGGGACCTGCTGAGTAGCCAGCTGGGGGGAAAGGAAGTGAGGAGGTGGTGGAGCCAGGAACATCCCATTGGAGGTTGCCCTAGCTGTCGCCATGATCCACTGCAGCCTCAGATTTGTTGATCTAGCTTACCTGATTAGTGACTTTTGGAAAAATAAGCACTGAGATACTGGCAGCAGAACTTGGTGAATTATAAATACTTCTTTCTTCACTGTGTTTACATCTCTTCCTCAAGTCTGTATTCTCAGCGACATGAGAATTTCTTGTTCACACCAAACAAGTTACTTAGTTGGAGAAAATTAAATGTATTTAATCAAATCTATGTAAATGTCATTCTGCATGAAAGTTGCTTATCTTCAAAAATAGCACATGTCACAATACTCTATACATTAGAACAGATTTGTTGAATAAATGTGGCAAACGGATCTACAAGAAGTCAAGGAAATGGGCTAGGAAATGCAGACGTACAAGCAGTGCGGGAGGCTGTTATGCTGCAACCGCCCAACGTGGAAGTAGATGCATGCAAAGACTGCGAGAAATGCAACACTGCAAATAAAGGGTTGCTCACTCCAGGACCAGTCCCAAAACACTTTGCTTCCCAATCTGCATATGCTAACCATACACAGCTATTGAAAGACCAGTCCCTCATTTCAAGTGCCCTGTCACCACACGCAGCTAGCGATGGCCGTATCACACAGCATCGACCTATCACATGTGCACCGTTGCAGAAATTTACAAGTGAAAGCAGTTCCCAATAATCTCCTCTGCAGTCCACACAATTATGCAAATATGACAAACAGTATTTCACCTCGCCCTCCCTGTTTTCCTCTTTCCTGCTTTCTGGTTAAAGTTGTGTTTCAGAAATAACTTGTGCAAGCCAATTTCTCCTTCAGCTGTCTAAGTCTTAGCATGGCTCCTAACTATTCACAGGCAACTCTACACGAAACCACGGATTTCTAGCCACTTGTGTATTAGTTAAATGCAACTGATTCACAGATTAACTTTAAAACAAATAATAGAAGAAAAATGCTGAAAACTTTTTCCAGAACCAGATTACCACCAGGTGCCCAATCTTTCTGTGAGTTTGTAAAGGAAAAATCACTTCATCAAGAAGGGGATGAAAATAAAACCATAATAAACTTGCATGTTTTCCTTATCTAGCATGTAGAAGCAAAGTATTTCAGTATTTTACTAAGTATAAATGCACACAGAAATATATGCTACACACTGTGGCTCTCATAGGGAAAATAAAGTTTAAAATAAAAACTGTATGAATCAAAGGAAAAGAGTAACTGAGGAAAGATGCGTATCTGTTCATACATAATGCCAACATTTCCAAATCCCAGACTCAAGGAAAATAGACTGATTTGGTGGTAATTGGTAGTGGTTAGGAACAGACAAAGGCACCCTTTCTCTGTAAAATAGCAAGCTAACTATTCTGGCAACGCTAGGAGGGAGGGAGGGAGGGAGAGAGAGAGAGAGAGAGAGAGAGAGAGAGAGAGAGAGAGAGAGAACATGGTGAGGGAGTTCATAAACACAAAGGGGACAAGGCCAAGTTGACAGTCCACAACTGTCGTAAAGTGTCCTGATAAACATTCTCTTCGTTCTGCTCATCCTGTTCTTCACAGCTCAAGGTCAAGGTACGTGCCTTCCCTTCTATCTCCTCCCCCTGAACTCAGAAGCTTCTGACCAATACACATTTACATCCATATTCCTCCTAGACACCTCCTGCCCATGCCATGAGGCAGACTAGCCAAAGCAGTCAGAATAGGTTTCCAGTGACTCTGCCTGAGCTGACTTTAGAATTAGAGTGAAAAGTAAAGAAAATCCTAAATGAAATTGTTTCCAAGAAAATATCTGAACATGAACATACAAAGCTGTGACACGCTGAGATGTCATCTTCTCATGCTGTTCTTAACACAGTCCTTCAGACACCCAGGAGAGTGTCATTGGAAAAATCAAACTGGAACTATTGGGGAAATAGCAGAGCACTGTGTTCAAGTCGACAAGCACCTTTCTTTCTGAGTTTCATGCCACCCCCACCCAACTGTAACTGATGAGATGTTTGGAATGAAAAGCAGCAAAAGGAAAGACTCGGCCAGGGCTCGTTAAGATCACAGCTGAGCTGAGGAAGAAGTTAAGGGACTGGACTGGCTACAGGAGAGCTTCCCTGCTAAGCCTTTTGGGCTCGGCATGCAACCAGGCCATGTGACACGCAGCAAACTAGGCAAGTGGTGGATGGCAAGTCCCTGAAAACTCACGCTTTACCACCCCGCAGATCTCCATCCCTCTGCACATGAAAATTATTTACAGGTGGTTTGTAAAAATGATGTCCTTTACCCGTACAGCCAACAAAATTAGAAGGTCCAGCCAGGAGGTCTAAGCATCAGTATTTTAAAAACATGAAATGAGAAAGAAACATTGATGGATTCAGAAGGCGGTTTGGCAGTGATTTTTACAAAGCTAAACAAAGTTATCATCTGATCTAGGAATTACACTCCTTGATATTTACCCAAATGTTTTGAAAGCTTATGTCCACACCAAAACCTGCACATGAATTTTTATAGCAACTTTATTCATAGCTGTCAAAACTTCCAGTCATCCAAGATATGAATGGATACATCTAAATGCAATGGTACATCCAGACAATGGAACATTATTCAATGGTGGAAAGAAATGAGCTCTCAAGTCATGAAAGACAGGGAGGAACTTTAAACGCATACTGGTTGCTGAAAGAAATCAACGTGAACAGGTGACATTATACAAATATGTGACATTCTGGAAAAAGCGTAAAATATGGATACAGGTAAAAGATCAGTGGTTGGACTACCTAGTCAGAGGTTGGCTTGCAATTTATCATCACTACTGCCCTGTTTTTCTCATGAATATAATAATTTGCACATAAATCTAGAAAAGAAAATAAAAGCTGCATAGTTAAATCTTGCTGGTTCTAACTTGCCTCTTTAAAATTAAACTATAATCTACAACATCATACATGTTATTATGTTACATGTTTATGCTAACTCAATAAAAATTAGAATGTTTTATTTAGCTGTCTGGTATTGTTTTAAGAAAAAAATCGTCCTGGCTTACTTGACTCACTTAACTTCCTGGCCCTGGTAGGCAGCTGAGCTTGCAGCCCCTGCTTTACACCAAATTGACAATGGAAGAAAAATCTGAGTGAGTTTCAAATCACTCCGAAAACTGGGTGGAGAATGGATAATAGTGAGGTAAGAGTGGAAGCAGGGAGAACGGTAAGGTACTAGACTACATAGAGATGACCGGGGTAAAAAGAAGTGGGCAGATTGCAGATATTTTCAATATATACATTTTTGATGAATTGGTCATGGAATAATATTTGAGGAGTAAAGGCCTGAAGAAATAAAAGTTCTGAGTTAAGAGTTGGAGTTCTGAGGCCTCCCTGGTGGCATAGGGGTTAAGTCTGAGTGCTACCAAGCTATCATCACTGCAGCCTGAGATGATCCCCGGCCAGGGAGCGGACCCACATGGCGCAGCAGGCCTCTCCTATCTCATCTGCTGCTCCCCTCAGGAGTGTGTTTCAGTTGATCTGCCTATCTGCTCCCCACTCTGTCTCTGGTGACTCCTCTCACCTCCTGCGCCTATGGCCAGTACCGCAGATCTTATGTGCATAGATAAATAAACCTTAAAAAAAAGAGTTGGAGTTCCATTTTGGACATATTTCAGACTCCTTAAGTAATATATATATATATATATACACACACACACACATACATACACACAGTATTCACTGGATTTTGATGACAGGAATATTGATGTCACATTGGTAAGGAATATTGACTTTGACTAAAGCACTTGTTTTCACAAAACATGGTGGCGTGAGGAGCGAGTGTGGAATGATAAAGTGGTATCCCCAAATGCACTCTACTCTTTATAGATGTTTTGATACAAAATAGAGCATAAATTTGGGGCAATAGCTGGAAGAGAATATGTAATCAAAATAGGCTGTTGCTTCTTTGTTGTCTGTCTTATGGCAGAAAATACTGTTGCATGTTTGCTGTGTTATGTAGTAGAGAGAAACTGATGATTCGGGAGAGAGAATGAGAACTACTGATGGAGCCAAATCTTCAGTGGGCAAAGGAGGGGATCCTGGGTACAAAAGAGTATTCACCAAGGATGCTTCTTTCAGGAGACTGCTTGGAAAGGCAGAGAAACAAAGCAGGATATAATAAGATGCTGAAATATAGGAAAAATAAGGGGTAGTGATAGAAAGTCATGAGATGCATGGATTGAGGATCCAATTAGAACAAGCTGTCTAAAGCTGACATTTCAAAAGTAATGCAAGAGAAATTTGAGAAACTATATTTTTTGTTATGTTTCAGATAAAATATAAGTTGTATTAGGGCAAAACCTTTATTTCTCTCCTCACTGTATTCCAGACACAGATGTAATAGTTGCTCAACTAATATTTCTCAAGTGAAACAGTGACTATAAAATGGATCATAAAATATAAGTGGAAAAAGAAACTTGAGATCAGGATGGGGAAAGTAAATAAACAGAAAGGGTAGATCAAATTGTATCAGTGTAAGTATTATAGTAAGCAAGCAAAAAGGATAAGAGGAAATGATTGGAGAAGACATGCTTGAAATTGGAATTTCAGAATAGTAAACAAGAAACTGTCTGGCTGATTTGGTCTGGAAGAAAATTATAAGTGACAGGAAGGTCACCCAACCATACGTCCTGAAGATGACAGAAATAGAGGGGAACATGGTGAACCAGGAAGTACTATCTTAAAGGGAGGATGGGTGGGGTGATCAGGATGGGGGCAGGTGACATCAGCAAGTAGAGGTAGCTGGCAGTGTGGTCTCATAATGTGTCTTAGAGAAGTAGGTAATTTTTGAAGTAAAAATTAAAAGAGAAAATAATTGAAGAGTCACTAATTTTCATTCAATTGGTTGATGAGCAGAAGCAAATATAGCATCAAATTATTTTCCTGTTGTTTGTGTTTGTGCCCACACTGCAATCACTGCCTTAGTCCCCACAGTAGAAGAAATAATGGCCTGCGAAGATGCCCATGTTGTTAAGCCCAGAACCTGGATGTTATGATGTGACTAAGGTAATGACCTTGAAATAGGGACATGAACATGCATTTTCCTAGTGGGCACAGTGACCCACTGAACACCGCCTGTAGGAGGAAGCCGCAACGAGGCAGGCTTCATGCCTGTCTTCATTTCAAGATGATGTGACACCTTGCCTCACACACCTGCCTGAGACACTCACAGGTACTGGGGTGACTGTTGTGCATTCACAAGGGCGTGGCAATTATCTGTCTACCCAACTTTCCTCTTAGACTAACTTCCCGTATGTAGGGTAAATGTTGATCAGGTATTTCCACCCTCCCACCACTGATGATGAACACCTGAGATGCTGTGAGCCTTCCAGGGTGGGCATGCGCAAGTAGGTGCACCTGTGTTGGACACAGGCATAAATGGGCGGCGTCATGAGGACGCCAGAACTTCAAGAACCAACAGAACTGAGGAGCAGCAGCAGCAGCGAGAAAAGCAGCAGCCAAGAGGGTGAGACGCACTGGGGGCTGGGAGGCTGGTAGCCTCCCAGCCCCCTGGCACCCATGCCTGCCATGTACCTGGCCACCTCTACTAAATAAAGTATGAAAAGCCACCAAGGGCTCTGAGACTCTCCTTCTTTGACCCGTCTGCCCAGAACCATCCTGAACCAGGCTCCAGTGCCACCTCCATCCTGCCACTACACCATAGTTCTACATATTTTAATCTCAGTACTGAGCAAAAGACCTGTGTGAAGCATCTCCACGTGCTGCGGGCGTCCTCACATAAAGACCGATGTGGCTTGCAAGCTAATGCCTCCCCCCAGCCCTGCCTGGCTGTGAATGCCTGGCAGGGGAAAGACTCCATAAGAAAATCAAAAACAAACAACAAAAACCCAAACTCCATTTCTCCTCATTATGAACACCTTAATTACTGGTGTAGTCAAGCGCTGCATTCATTCTAAATATGGACCATCTTGACAAAGTTCTATGTTGCTTTAAGATTAAATAGCGTCAGAGTGAAATTATTGCTATAGTAACAGATTATCCATGGCTCTTTTAAAAATAAACTTCTATGTCAAAGCCAGAATCCATTCAAACTGTATTAATAATAAGCAAGCAAACTGAGAAAGAGCAAGGTGGTATTTAAAAGAGTTGGATGTTTTCCATTTGTATTTCTTTAAAAAAATGTAACAATACCTAGAATAGCAATTTTGGATGGACTCTCAAGATTCCCAGATTCCCACTTGCTGAGCATGAAGGAGGAGCTTTGTTTTTTAAGCATAAACATGTCCTGCTTTTTATACCTAGGGTTATAATAAAGGCCACAACATTGGCAAATGCATTTGGTTCCTTTGAGAACAAAGATTTTTTTTTTTAGGGACTGACTAACCAAACAGAAGGAGGTTTTGTTATAAACACAGACTGAAGTTCTATCGACTTAATTCTTTCCTCAATTTGCTGTTTATGTGATTCTTTATGGGACCTTAGGTCACTACTTTTCACCTTCTCTGTGGATTAGATCAAATGAGCAAAATAGTGGGCAAATGTTGACACCTCCCGCAGTAACTGGAACAGCAGCATTCGTCAAGGGCGCCCCCAGTGGCACGTGACTGCCAGACATCTGGGCTCACATCCCTGCTCCACCAGTAGCTCCTGACCTTGAACTAGGCCCTCCACTTTTCCTCACATACGTCCTCCATAGACTAGGGATTCCAGTGGCTGCATGCCTTACTCCACACTGGATTTGGGGGAGTGTCCAATGAGGTAGGAGTTGTGAGCGTTGCCTGGCAAATTCCAAGAGTGAAAGGTTGTAATTCTCCCCTGTCTTACAAGGAAAGTTACTCTAGTACATATGTGTGTGAAAGTGTGCATGCTTATGTGTGTTTATCGATGTTGGTTTGTCTCAGAAGAGATACTGTGTCTGTTTCTGGAACCACTGCTGGTTTAGAGACAGGATTTTTTTAAAGGGCTCATCAGCATCCTGTCTGGTTGACCAGGCAGTAGCAGAGCGCAGCTGCGGTGATTTAGCGCCTCCCATTGTACAGGTGAGGGAGGTGGTGCTGCTTCACTCAGCAGCTCAGCTCTCCCGCCGCCTGCACTATGCAGGGGCTTCTGTTTTGCTTTCTCCTTTTCCTAGTAAACCGGTCCTTTTTAAAATTTAAAAAGAAAAATACTGTTTCAAGTATTCAAGTATAAAGACACAATTGAGATCCAGTTTTTATGGTTTTTAGTCTGGTCCTCTTTCCACTAACAGAATTCAGAGAAAACCAAGATGAGATCTGAGTGCTAAAAGAATGGTCAGTTTAACTGGGAAAGATAAACTATGAAAAGCAAATGCCTCTTATCTCAAGAACCAGTTGAAGTGCGTATCTCAACCAGGGAAAGATAATAAACTCAGAACTGGCCATGAGGGAGCCGGGTGCCAGAGGCCTCAAGTGTTTGTTTTTCAAAGGAATGGGCTTCCCTGGAAAAAAAAGAGAGAGAGATAAGTGTTTGGTGAAGATTTCTGACTTCAAAGACATTTCACCCAGAAAACTTTAACTTTGTGGAAGCAAGTAATTAACCTAAGATCACACAGCTGACCTAAGGCAGAAACAGTACCTCCCACTGCAGATTGGGCAGGATTTCCAATTTAACAGCAAAGGAAAGTGAGGAGGAGGAGGAGGAGCGGAGCTCCTGCTATAACAAGGTAAACTTTAGTTCCTTTCGGATCTAAGTTGAATTCTGACATTGACTCAGAATCGCTGCATTGGGAATGTGTGATTCTACTGCACAGAAACTGATCAGAATAGAAGTGATTGTTTTGGCCAAGTATGGAATTTCTCAGCGATCTTTGGGCGCAAGCAATGCTTCAACACCCGCTGGGAGCGAGCAAGCCAGGGGGAAATGGTCCGAGCGCCATCTAGTGTCCATGCTGTTGGAGTAATGTTCTGGAAACGTGCGGTGCTCCTAAGTGCCATCTAGTGACAAAGCGGGGAAGTGCTCCAGGACAAGGTTGTGGACGGGAAGCCCGTCGGAACTCAAGCCAGCCCAGAGATGGCCTGAACGGGACCCCACACACATAGAAATTAAACCGCACTCCCCGTTGTGAGTGTGTGCTCCTGTACCCACTTTGGGCTTATCTGTCAGAAAATGTGGCCTCCTATGACCCTCCCGCCAACCCCTAAAATGACTTTTCCACCGAGCTCCCCAGCACTTCGCTCATCTCCCACGCTCTGCTTCATGAGAGACAGCAACCAGATCCGAATTGTTTGACATCGAAACCAGGTCATGTCATCACTGGCCTTGAAAGCCGACGGTAGTTGCTCCTTTCACTCAGCGCCCAAGTCAAAATCCTTACAAATCCCTACCAAAGAGGGCCCGGCTGCTCGGAACTGTCTCCCACTCCCTCTCCCCAAGGTGGCGGGGCGCTGGGCCGGCCTGCCTGCCGCAGGCACACCAGACATGCTGCTACCTTAATCTTGATCTTTTCCCTCTGCCTGGACGAACAAATATGTGATATAAATTTGGATTTGACAAGACTGGCTTTTCAGAAGATACAAGTGAGACAGGAGCGTGGTTAAGAGAATGGTTATTGGTGTCAAACACGACCTGGTCAAATCCTGGGTGTGCCAGTCAGTAGCCAACAGAACAAGGATGCAGTCTCCCTCATCCTCAGCTTCCTCACCTGAAAAACGGGGATGATAACAAAGGAAGAACAGGCTGATTACAGGCATGTCCCTATCACAGGCACAGTAAATATTACTGCATCACTGTTATTAACAGGGAGAAAGGCCAGCTAGTGGCGGTTCGGGCAAATGGGGCACTAACTCCTCAAGGAATGTAGCCCTCAAGACAGAAGCGGAGGCAACATGAAGGTGGGCTGCAAAGCTGTGGAGTCACATGCTCCAAGGTTTCACCAACCAGGAGTGTGGGACACATGTTCTCACTAAGAAGGCCACCACGTTTAAATCCAAATCTCAAAATACCTCAGGATGGGAGAGGCAGACGACGCTTAGCGATAGCGCATGCAGAGGCCACAGGAATCTGACTGGCCTGAGGCCCACGACACTGGGGAAAGCTGTGTCACTGCCAGAGGGCCAGCGTCGGTCAGAGCACTTGGATCAGAACAGAAGGTGTGCTGCCCCATCCCCCTCCATGCCGTTGAAGCCATGTGGGGGCAGCACCAATTGAAGGAGACACGTCTAGCCCATGGCTCTTCCTATGGTGAAGGGCTAACTGGCTTCTGAGAAGCAGTGTGAAGGCTGTTTACCCAGGAAGTGTGCAAGCCCAAGAGCACTGTCCGCATCCCTGAGGGCTATCACGTGAGGGTGGAGTGCCGAGAGTGAGGAGGCAGCTCCATAGTAAAAATAGCCTGTTATTTTTTCCAGCTCCCTTTCTGCTGTTTAAAACCTGCAATTGGGCATGGTTTATCTTTCATATCTAATTCAATATTCATGTTTCTTTCTAATATTGTCATCTCATTAAGGAAGCCTCCAGAATACTGTTAAGCTCCAGGCCCCACAAATTTCAGGCTCAGACCTTGAGTCCTAGCTCAGCGCTGACGAGTGAGTGACCTTGCACTCCAAGGACTTCGGTGGAGTAGGGAGGGGGGCAGGCTGCATTTCAGGACTGGCCCATAGGTCTGCAGTCACCAAAGTCAGCACAGAGGTGACACCGCTGTCAGAGGTCAGGCCTCAGCCCAGACTCATCAGCCATCAGACATCCAGTGCTTGTCCTGTTGCCAGCTCTTCAAGGTGTGTCCAAAAGTAAACAAACGCTCTGAAAACCAGTTTCTCTGTTTTTCCCTCACCCAGCACCTCATGCCAGAGTCAGTGCAGCCCCCCTCCCTTCTTCTCAGCCTTCCCCATCTAGCCAATCAGCGAATTCTGTCCACTGAGCACTATAAACAGCTCTTGAGTCTAGTCCACTCTCCCCATTTACCCGGCCACCACACTACATGAACACACATTCCTTCTCAGAGGTCCCACGGCCTCTCTCAACCACTTTCGCCCAGAGCAACCAGCATAATCTCTATGACAGCGACCTCACCCTGCTGCTTCCGTGCTCCGTAATGGCTCCCCAGATGGCTAATAATTCAGCTCGAGCCAAGCAGGACCTCAGGGCCCCTTCAAATCTGGTGACCAGGCCCCTGCTGACCCCTCCGCTGCCTCCTCACCTTTCCCCAGAGTGTCCCAGCCAAACTGCTGGCCTCAGTTTCTGCACCTTCTCAAGCTCCCTCTCCTGTCAGCCTCAAAAGCGGATGCTTCCTGGACCTCACAACCCGCTGCACGCAGACCTCTAGCTAGCGCCCCTCAACCTTCAGGAGTAACAGCACCATCATACCCTTCAAAACCTCTCGCCACGCACCACATAGGAGACGCCTGCACGCCCGTCCCGGAGCGCCGGCTGACCGCTGTCATAGCACGCAAGGAGCTGCACTGCAACTGCCCAGTTGAAAATTTATTTTTCATTTTATTGGATTTTTAATTACAAAAGATAATTGCTCTCCATAATAAGTCAAACAGTATAGAGACGTTCGAGGAAAAATTAATAAGCTTCTCGTAGTCCCTCTGGCGCTCTATAAACTTAACTCACGGCTGCTAATAGCAGCACTGCGCCAGCGCAAGGCTCTGCCACAATCTACCCCACCAGTGTCCCAGGGACGGACCAGGGCACTCGTGCGGACCTTCTTCCTTTCTGATGCAATAAGAAACATCCCTGCCATGCTGGGACGTTCATTTTTGTGAGTTACATTCTCAGAAAAGCAAAGGACAAGCGCATCCTGAATTGCAATGAGCAGTGCCCACAGCTCTTCCATAAAGGAAGGGATTCAGTCTCCCACCCGCCTTCTCAGGCCTGTCACCCTCCTTTTCATATGGCGGGGCAATGGCATCTCGTGCTTCTACTAACTTGCATTTCCCTGACAGAGAATCATTGTAATGTTTATGGCAATATACATTCTCTTCTGTGCTTGACAGTTTGTATCCTGGGTCTCTTTTTTCTACTGGATTCTTTACCTTTTTAAGTATGGCAGGAAATCTTTCTCCTTTGGGGTTATGAGTCATGTTTTGCTTTTGTCACACGTTTTTCCAACTCTATAAGGGCTTACTTTATGGCTTGTAGTTTCAAATATGTATGTCATCAAGCACATTGATACTTTCTGACCATGGTTGCTGCATTTTCAGTTTTGCTTAAGGTCTCTCCAAATTTTACAGCTTTGAAAGTGCTCCTTGATCTCATAAGCAAAACACTGTTCAAATTTAACCACATAGGACTGAAGTGACTGTAGTTCTTCGTGTTTGTTAATCCAGGGTACCTTCCAGACCTTTCCTGTGATAGCAGCAGAAAATGGACATTGCCCTTCTGAATGTTAGGTATTCAATAATGGCCAGAGACAGATTTCATTGCTTCTTAACCCCATTAAGCAAAAGCGCCTGCTGGGTTATTTCCCAGTGCGAACTTGGGCATGTGTTAAGACTCGGTCATCACTCTGCCGTGAGACCCCGCACCCTCCACCACAGAGCATCCATCAGACAAGTGTTTGTGTGAGCTCTGCACACAGCTCAGCAGCCAGCCGAGGCGCTCTCTCTTCCTTTGACCTATTTTCTCAGGTCTCATCTAACTACCGACTCCTGTTTTTTAAATCTCTGATCAGTGTGGGTGAGAACACCCAAGGCACGAAGCTAAGTGCTTGAGACACACGGGAATGATGCCCACTTTGAGAAAAAACAAATGTAGTATGGATGACCCCAATGCCCACCAACATACACAAATTCGTTTTTTAAAAAATTCATTAACTTGCAAAAATATTCACAACAGGCTCTGTGAAGTTAAATGATGAACCAATCTATAAATATTGCAGATTGTGCATAAATTGGTTTGTTGCATAAAAGAAGGTACACCTGCAGAGAGCAATTAAGCAGTCGCACTAGAGGACAAAATGGAAGCATTCATTTTTTTTGCTCCCTGTACTTTTGGAGTAACTCCACTTTGCAAATACAAAGCCACTAGATCTCAAAAACACATGACCAGAATTAGAGGTACGTGCTATAAGGGAGAGTTTAGAAATCACCTATTATATTGTATTTTGCTTAATGAGCAAAATGATTTGGTACTTATACATACAAATGAACATCCCAATGGGTAACTCACATTCTGCTCTTTAGAAAGTTGTTAACAAAACTCAGATATTGAATCGTTAAGCTGTCCTTTTATTTCAAATAAACTCATGCACTTTGAATATCGAGGTGTAAGACACTGTGCTGAGCGAGACGTGAGACAGCGTTAAGCAACACAGGAATGACTGGTAGAACACAACATGGAGAAAACACGAACAACAACCACACCTGCAATGAGGCAGGATGGGATCACCCTGAAATAGACTTGCAATATGTTCAGTGCACCCATTATCTGATTTAATCCTCCTAATAACTTCTGAGGCACACCCCGTCACCCTCACTGTTATAGATGGAAACACAGAGGCTCAGGGATGTTAGCAAATGCAGCAAAATGTACACTGCTGGTAAATGACAAGGTCAGGATTCAAAACCAAGCTCATTTTATGACTCCAAAGCTCTCACTCCATACACTACATTTAGCCACTTCATCTACCGCTGGAGTGTAGAGTAAGGGAGGAGTAGTATCAAAGATGCATCCCAAAGGTGGGTTCAATCCAGACTATAGGTAACTGGAAAGCTATAGAAAGGAGCTGTCACTCCATGCCATGAACAGCAGAGAGGCATTCCAGTCCCTTAACAAAGCAGCAACATTTTTAAAAGGTCGCCCCTTAGTGAAGATAAAGGGATTAAGAGCATCTGTAACATTGGGGCTTCCCTGGTGGCACAAGGGGTTAAGTCTTCGCAGTATGAGGCTGTTGATCCCCAGCCAGGGAGGGGACCCACAGGGTGCAGCAGACCTCTCCTGTTTCCCCACTGCTCCCCTCAGCAGTATATCTCAGTCGATCTGCCTGTTCTGCTCCCCAGTCTGTCTCTGGTGAATCCTCTCACCGTCCCCCACCCCACACCTCTGGCCCGCATCCCAGTTCTTGTATGGATAAATAAATGAATCTCTTTTAAAAAAGAATATCTAGAACATGAATAAGGAGGCCCACAGAAGATCGTGGTAGTAGCCCAGGGGAGCAATAATGGCAGTCTAGACCAATGCATTGGCAATGGCCATGGAAAGCAGAATTACAAATCATGGAGTGCATGACAAATCAATCTGAGCTTGGGGGTTGGATGCAGAAGACAAGTAAGCATGAGAAAGGAGAAAGGATGCCCAGTTTAGCACTGAGGTATCTGTGAGAATGGGGTGGCTAGCAACAGACAAGGAAATGGCAGGAAGCAGCAGAAGGTGTGAAAAGGCTTATGAATATTTCCAAGGATCCCCCCGCCCCCGCCATAGGACCTATATTCTATCTAGCCTGTTGGTTAGGCTGGAGACTTTACTCTGTGACTAGACTAAAGGTTCTAGGAAATGGTCATTATATCACTTCAAAATAGTGGAGTAGTCAGAACCCATCCAATCATGCACACATCTGAGAAATTAATCTGCCCAGCGGTGGCAGGCCTGGGAGATAGCTTCACCCTGGTTTGACCGTTCTCTACCTCCTACGTTTGTGGCATTAAGCAAGACACTATCTGTACCTTAATTTTCTCATTTGCTAAATGGGAATAATACAAATGGCTAAGACTAAATAAGATAATTCAAGTGAAATGTCAAAGGCAGTACCTAGCACCGAGTAAACAGCCAATGAGGAGTGGATTTAATACTCATTCAACAAACACTTATGGAGTACTTACCACATGCAAGACAACACACTGCATAGTGCTGAGAAACAAAGAGGTCCTGCTCCCCAAAAGCCTGTATCTGGAAACTTTATCAGAATACAGAAGTCCCATGAGGCGTTTTCACTAAGAAGGCAGACATGTTTATTCCAACTGTACTTTCTTTCCCCACCAACTGTGCTGAGCCCATTTTCCTTCCACTACAACAGGATTCTTGACTTCACACTGCAACACTACAACAGGATTAAGGCAGAAACAGACTTCAGAAAAAAAATGAAATGTTGGTGAATTATTTATCTTTCATGCTACTCCTGAGAAATAGCATGATACATTCCTACACTTTCCAATGTCAGACTCAAGTCATTAATATTAAGTGCATTTTGACAAAGCCTGTCCTGGAAGCAATTTTTGCAGTACTTGTAGGATGACTTTAACGCTTAATTTGTTAAAATACTTGTGCGTTTTTTCAAATGAGTGAGCCCGGTACAAGTGATTTTGAATCATAGTTTCAGAACTGAGAGTTGATTCTCCAAGAAAATATTTGAAGCACAAGTTTTTGTCTTCCAGTCTCCAAAACAAACTTCCCAAGAGAGCTCTTCATATGCTATTTATTTATAAAGAGACATCCAGAGGAATGAGAACTCTTTACTTCCAGACACCCCATTCTCATGCAGAGAATAAAAACATACAAAAAACAAACAAACAAAACTCATTAGCTTAAACCAAATGTTTTCAAATAAATGGGCTTAAATATTCTTTGAACTTTTTAGAATAGAGTCAGCTTGCTGATGTAAATACCATAATAATTTCATGGTTTCTAACTCTAATTTCCAGATAATATTTCTCTAAAACATTTCAAGAAAAACAGAAAGGGCTGCAGACGTTTCATACCATAACTTGACCATGCATTCTGACAGAGGAAAGGGTTGGTTGCTGGTGTTGTTCAGGTTTTACTCTTGCATGTGATGCAAACTTCCTGCATTTTCTAATCAAGCTATGCTGCAGTGAGATGGTTATAAATGTACTCCCCTGGGACTCCTCATTAAATTAAATTATTTTCCTCCCAAGACTATCCCAGCATGTATCATTTAAAATATAATCTCTAATTAATAGTTTCCTAGTTCCTGGGAACACAGGCTCCCATCAGAAGACACGATCAGCTGAGAACAGAGCAAACTCCTGGAGACAGAAGCCGAGTCATCACAACAGACTATGAAAAGCAGCAGGAATGCACACAGCCTCCTTCTACCACATACCCCAGCAGCGCCCTCTCAACTTCCAAGAACTAAAGTCTGGAACTTTGCACTCTGCTGCATTGACCAATAGGCTCACTAATGCATTAAACCATTTCCCCCATATTTTGTAGTAATGCAATTTTAAATCAGGCTCTAATTAGTTCGTTTCTGCACTCATTACTAGAATTATACATTCCACAGTGACACTGACCATAAATAAAATTTTTCTGTGCTGTTTGCAGAACAATATTTTGCCTTGCACTTTCAAATGCCTTTTAGCCATAAATAAAACTGTAATCCCTAGTGACACATTCCGTGATAACAGCTGACTCTGCTCTCCTTCCAGTTCTATTTCCTAAGATAGGGGTTTAAATTAGCCCCTCCAATTCAAAGGAGCAGTCAGGTTCCCTTTATGCCAGAGTTCAAGGATTTTTACTGAAATCCTTACTATTTCCTTTTATCCTCTGTGCCACAAAACAGCCCATGAATGCCCTGGACTAAATGTCTCCCAGAAAATGAAATATTGCAATTCAGGTAATAAATTCATACTCCCAAGTCTCTCTCCATCTCACTCATTCATGCTCTCTGAGACACAGTTCTTCCACACATCAGTCACTGCAAGTTAAACAGAATGCGAGCGTGTCAGGAACAGATCCAGTATTCAGACACTAATCATGTGGTGAAGTGTCAGATCCAGGCCTTCTTTCAATTTGTCTTCTATTGGGCATCTTGGTCCTGATTTCAAAAGTGTCTTGAGAAACAAAACTTTGAGATATTAAAGGTAGTTTGCAAAAATAAAGCACAAAATTGCCATCTATCCACTTATCTATCTTCTCTGTCACCCCTTCAACTCCCCAGCATCAGCCGGCCCACTTTTATGGCCAGGGCAATGTAGTAATATATTCTTTCATTTTCAAAACTAACTCCAAACTCTAAAGTGGACCTGATGGTATGCATAGATTTACAGATATGTATAGGGAAAATCACTGAAAAGTGAAGTATTTGTATGTATGTGTCCCCTGATAAATCTTTGTAGGAAACAATAAGGTGACTGTCAGCCTTTAATAGTAGGGAAAATGTGGTACTACTGCTTAAATTACATTAGTTCTCTTATTTTGAACACTTGTTTCATACCAACTGTCCAGAAAGTGTAAAGGACAAAGTAAGCTAGGTCTGTGCTCTTAAGAAATGTATAATAAAATGGGAGTTACAATGAAGATACAGAAATCCCAGATAATATAAATCAAATATACAATGAGCTAACAGAATGAAGTGATGCAAAGATATACACACGAGAGGGGTGGCTTTCAAAAGGGTTCATATCAAATACTGGAGGAAACCCGAGGAGTTTTGAAATAAGCAAGGGGCAGGGGCAGTGTGATTCAAAGAAATGGTGCAGCATCTCCTTGCATGCAAGAGCAAAAGTAGCAAATGAACCCTGGAGGAGAGTAAGCACACTAATGTGCCCTTAGATGGAGGGTGTAAGCTCAAATGTCTCTCTCTCTCTCTCTCTCTGCTCTGTCCATAACAGTCTAGCAAGCATTGTTTCATTTCAACCTTCTAACAACTCCAACGGGCTTAAAAAAAGTGGGATAGAGCCAGTTTTCTGCACCAAGGAAGTAAGCCAAGTGTTCACTCTGAATTTAGTTTTAACCAGAGGTTCAGAAGAACATGCTGGTCAGAATTTGTTTACCTGACAGTCCCATATGCACACTGAGGAAACACTCACTAGGCTAAATGCAAAAAGTGGCTCCCAATAGCTGGAGAACAGGAACAACCCACACATCAAGCTCCCGAACAATGAGGAATGTTTCTGCATGAGAGAGGACTGAGGCTGGAAAAGACATACAGTTGGGCAGTCATCAGAAGTCAGAGGAAAAGACAGTTCTTGAATACTCCATAAGTCAAGCCACTGAGTATCCCAGGGAAACCATGCCAAGCCTGCCAATATCATGGGCTGTAATAAAGAGTGAATTCATGACAAGGAGCCACGTCACTCCTGACGACATGAGGATTGAGACCGTGAGAGTACAAGGCAGCGGTATCCTTGGACAGACAAAAGCGAAAGTACAGGGCATTGGATCTACAACCTCAGTCTCCCTTCTCTCTCTTCAGTGAGATTGTTAGGGGAATGGAGTATGGGGATGGAGTATGGGGATGTACTAGGAATGTGGAGGGAGAGGGACATCTTGGGAAGAGGGCATAATGAATTCAAATCCTTGATTCCTTCTTCCTGAAGATTCTGCAGGACCAACTCAAGAGCCAGCAGTAACTCTGACTGTGCACTGCAGCAAGATAAGAGCCATGATGTCTGCGATACAGAGTCACTTAGGAACAGAACTTTGTTGGTTGTTTTTCTGAGAAGTTAGTTGACCTAAAACCCAGAACTTTATCAACAGAACAGACTTGCCTTTCCAAAAGACTATGGAACAAGAAGACTCCATAGTTGCCTGGTAAGTTGGGGGATAAGCATAGGGTAGAGTGGCGGTTGACCCACTGGAGTCTTCATGACTGGGATGGGAACATCTGAGTACAGCTCTGGGAGGAACCAGCTCTTGTCAGTGTCACCAGGATGAATACAACCCCCCACAATTCCTTACCAAAACTATGACGCCTCCTCACACTGGACTTGCATAAGACCCCAGTTTGCCTTTGTTAACTGCTTGGCCTTTGGAGGATGAAACCCCACCATACGTCCTATCATCTGTTGATGAAGCACTACCCAAGATACCACAGCCTTGACTTTGGGTGTATTGAGAAAGCTTTTGACATTAACAGGCTAAAAGTGAGACCCCAGGTACTCTGAAGGAGAATGACCTGAATAGGGTGGCTGAGACTATGAATAAAATAAACAGAAAAGAATTTAAGAAAAGTTTAATGAAGTCTTAAGATGATAAATTTATGCACAAAAATGCTTCAGGAATGAACAAATATCTGAATTATTAAAATAAAGTAATTTTTCAAAGGAATACTCCCTTCTAAAACTTTCTGGAAGATTTTGTTAAAAAGAAAAATTCCACAGTATTAAGAAAACATACCAAGAAATGGACTTAGTGAATAAAAAGATAAAAGATACCGAGAAAATACCCCTTCTATGTGATTACTAGAGCTTCTGGAATAAAAGAAATAGAAAAGAAATAAATCATGAATCTAATACTAACAACTCTCTTGAGCTAAAAAAATAATTAGAGTTTTGAGACACTTAAGAGCTTGTTGAGACCTCAGCAGGGTTAATGAAATAAAGACATAGTGAACTTACTCTGATTAATTTTATGAACTCCAAGGTTAAAAAAACACTCTTAAAAGCTTCCAAAGAAAGGTTTTGTGGTTAAAGGAAGAACATCCAGCAACTCATGTACAACACTAGAGGTTACAAAATGCTGCAGCAGTAGCTAAGTTTATAAAGAGTAAAGAACTGTGATCTAAGAATCATTTATTTGGTCAAGGTCTCCCTTATATAAAAAAAGTAAACCAAAGGAGTGATATTTTAAAACTTACAAGGGCTAAGAAGGCATGCTCTGAAGAAATCACTCAAGGTAATATTCTAGCTAAATAAAACTAAATCAGAACAAAGACTATCTGAACAAAGTACACAAACAGCATTGAACAATGAATAATACCATATTTATATCTAAAAGAATAAATGATACTAGAAAGTAATAAAAGGGTGGGCCTCCCTGGTGGCACAGTGGGTTGAGCGCCGCTCTGTGGATCATCCGTGGCACAGCAGTGTGAGTTTGATCCGGCCAGGGAGGGGACCCACATGGCGCAGCAGACCTCTCCTGCCTCGCCCGCTGCTCCCCTCAGCAGTGTATTTCAGTTCATCTGCCTGTTCTGCTCCCCACTCTGTCTCTGGTGAATCCTCTCACCTCCCGCGACTCTGGCCTGTACCCCAGCTATTGTATGTATAAATAAATAAATCTTTTTAAAAAAAGAAATAAAGTAATAAAAGGGTTATATGAGAATTGATGAAAAAGGAGACACATTTTCTAATTGAAAATCCATATAACCTGGAACAAAAATTCTCTATGTAAGTCAGCAAAATCCAGGAGATATGGAGTAAAGGTAGAGGGAACTGGAGGATGTTTGCAAATAGGAAAATACAAAAAAATTAATATGCATATCACACATATGACAAAGGGCTAATACACAAAAGCTTACAGCATATTATATAACTAACAAGCACAATTTAATATATTACATATACACATATATAATCTATATTTCCTACAAACAACAACAAGCAGTTCTTCTCTTATGTTACCTGAACATTAATAAAAACTATGCGCATATCTGGTCAGGAATTAAGGAATTTCTGGCTAGAAATTAAGGAACACGCTGATAAACAGCATATTGAATGGAAAAATTGAAGTTATAAACTTGCTGGAACCTAACAAAAAGAAAATCACTTCACGCCAAAACGGATGAGATATAAAACTAAAGCTGTATTCAGGAAAATTCAGAGTTAAAATTGTTTTACCAGTTAAAAAAATCTAATATAAATGAACAACTTACCCAGGTAGAAAAAAAATAACAAAATGAACCCAAAATAAAGAAGATGAGTAGCTCAAACAACAGTCACAGTTGCTGAGACTATAACAAAGCTCCACTCAACCCGCAGAAGTGTAGCTGCAGGTCACCCTCAGACACTTCTTTTATAAGAGGGATAATGGGGAAGGGGTGTCCAGACCTTACTGGTGGGCCCTACATCAAAGACCACTGCTTTTTAACATTCTTGTCCCCTGACATTGGGTACAAAACACATGAAAGGTCAGTCCTCAGAGGTCATACCGTCACTACATGAGCTGCACCCACATCAGCCACAGTTACTCAAAAGTCTTCGATGCTGTGATTTAATGAACAGGAGTCAGGTCCTCTTACCCCCCACAGATACTGCTGGCAACTGGACAGACAGGACCCTTCAACTCCACTCCCATCACAATCAGTGCGTGTCACTTGTTTATCACACTGCCTCATGAGCTCTCTGCTTTTCCTTTGAATCCCGTAAGTTTAGGGACCATGTCTTTCTTTTTCTGGGGCACCCCTCCTCTCCCCCACCCCGAGCACTGATCAAGAAATACTTGATGAACACCTGGAAAAAGACATAAATACACATATATTAATCATAGAGCTGAAGGCTGCAGATAATCAAGTCTCTTTGTGTCAAGGGACCTAGATAATGAAGGTGCCACAGGCCCATTAGGCTATAGGTGACAAACACTAACTGACAGAATGGAAGGAAAGAGAGCACATGCATCATGTAGGAAACCTAATAACATTTTAACTGAGAGACAACGGTGTTTTCAACACTACTCAAGGATTTCAAAAACGACTTATTATTTTTTAAAAACTATTGTCAAACCCCACCACACATAAAGTGCTATTTTAAGCTTCTGGAAAATCACTAGTAAGACAGGAGGCTGCTTGCTGACCAGAGTAGCCTTGTAGTAACCATTGGCTTCTTTTACTCCTGGGGATATAGATAAAATGAGTGAAAAACTAAGAGGACTGTGAAGTTTGGGTAAAGAAATACTGACTCACACCAGAGAGACAAAAACATCTACTCACTCACATTGCCCAGACTGTGCATGTGCACAGAGATAGAGAACTTCATGAGAAAAATTGCCTTATTTGGTAGACAGGTCCATTTCTCCCCCACCTGCTCCACCTAGTGCACTCTTTCCATTTAACTTGTTTCCTAGCAAGGTTTTAAACACCCAGGAGATGTGTGTAGATGGTTTTAACAGTATTCAAGAACTCAGCGAACATGGGAAGTTGTGTAACACACTGCAGGGTCATTACCACTTACAGCTGCCTCCCTGTGGCAAAGACACTAAAGGCCGATAGAACTGGATGACCTGAAGGTTTTGTGACTGAGAAGGAAGTTTGGCTGCTGTATTTTTCTAAAGTTGGGAATGGAGAAGTCGGGAAGAAAGACCTGAAGACAGCAAGTGTTTGTCACCAGTAACAGTTGTACAACGTATCCAGCAACATGTTTCAATTGCCCCTCTGTTCCTCTCTCCTTTGACTTGTAACTCCTATTTACCTTGCACTTGCTAACTTATACATCTCTTCTTTTAGGTAGTGGTCTTCCTGGACCCCCAGGACTATCCCATAGCACCATCTACTGTCATATCCCATTATAATGGCTCGATCTTGGCCTACCCTGGCTAACAGACTGTAAGTCTATAAGAGCATGAGCTATGTCTGTTTCATCCATAGCTGAATCCCTGCACCAAGCCTGAGGCAAAGTAAATGAGTGGTTGACTCAATCAACAAATGAACATACAAGTGAGTCTGGGATCTAGATTAGGTAGAACCAGGGACTAGACCAGATTTATCTAAAGAATCTAGAAGAGTAAACAGTCACAATATCCCTGTGATCAGGGTTGATTTTGTTAAGTCTATTATAAAATAAGAAAAACAAAGCAAGGAGAAATGAAGTAATGTGTTCCAAAGGAAGGAAACTGGGCCCGTTAGCTAAGTCGTGCCCTGCACTCCGAGTCTCAGGGCTGATCACGTAGACAGGTTCAGGGAGAGGAAGGATGAACACTGGTCAATGCTCTTCGCAGCCGTTAGCGCAGGGGTACAGTCAGACTAAAGAGCTGCTCTATAATTGTGTGCAAGAAGGAGGGTTTGCTACAGAGCAGTATGGGATGGTGGGAAACATGTGCAGTTTAGAGCCAAAGACTTATGATTTCATTCCCTTCCATATGTTACTATTTGGAGGATCACTCGGGTAAGCCTTGTACCTCTCTTGACCCACTAAATTCATCTATAAAACAAGGAAAATAAAATCACCATTTTGCATGTTATGTTGAAGAGTAACTGACATTCCATTCTTGGCACAATGTTGGCTTGTGTTCTACAGCGAATATTTCTATTTTTATTGAAATGGAATAAAACAGAATTGAACATAAAAAATCCTTTCAGAGCCTCAAAACCTGGAGCTTTACCCACTCTTCCCTCATTCTTGACACAGAGTAGGAAACTTTTTAATCAGTGGATTGAATTTGAATAGCCAGGCTCAAAGAGAGGTTGGGGTTAAATGTTGACCTAGGTCTGCAAGTTCCTTTTCAACATGTTTTGTGACTGTTGCTCAAGCTGAAGAGATGCTCCTCTAAGAAAAGATTCGGTTCACTGAGCAGCTACTATGTGCAAGGCCCTATTTCACACTGATCGGAAGATAGTAGAGGGAACGTGAGAAGGAGGAGAAACTAAGAGTTGGTATTTGCAATCTCCTTAAGAAATTGGCACACTTTTAGACTGCTGTTGGCAAATCCAGCTCACTGGGAGGAATTGTTTTTCTCTACCGAAAATGCCTTAGCCTTCCCAGTCTACCTTCATCAGCATGAGTTAGTATAATTTAATTCTACACTCATTTCCTATATATTTGCTAAAACTGAGAAATAAAGTCGATTAATGCATATACGTGAATTGTGTACATTAGAGTTTCCCTTATTGAGATAATCACCTGAAACTTTCAAGAGCACAGAAACCTAATTATATTCGACCTTTTCATTTGATCTGTCTTCCATTTATTGGGAAAAAATTCATGTCATTCCTCCTTTCATAAGAATGTTGTATGTTTTTAAGTGTACTGATCCCAAACTACACCCGGGTTTCCTGGTCAGAGCATCTTAATCTTTGGAATGAATCCCCTTGCTTTTGCCTGGGTTTGGCCCAGCCCTCTACCGATGAACTACAAGGTTGTAGCTTCTCATTTGTAAAGGTATGGAAATAAAATTTTATACTACAATCAGCAACCAATTGAAAAGTATCAGCACCTTGGGATTTATAAGCACCAAAATATCATGACAGATTCTACATAGATTTTTATTTCTTTTCTGAAAACAGTCCAATTACTATCTTTACTAAGCAGTCCTTTACAGAAGTTTACTGACTCCGAGTTTAATGAATACAAACAAAATACACTCATACTAATAATACTCATAATTCTTAAGTACCCATCACCCAGGTAAAGAACAAACCCATACCAATATTGTAAAGGATTCCTGAGCCTCCTCTCTCCACCCATCACTGCTTTGTTTGAAAAGCCAGGTATGAAGCACTAAGCTAGCTCTGAAGACTGGACAATGTTGCTGTTGTTAGATGAAGAAATGTAAGACAAGGTAGGAAGGGAGTGACTCTGACTTACTTCACTGATTGTCATGAGCGTCTTTTTGCTGGTAACAGTGAAGGTCATGCGTGAGATCTATGAAACAAGATGCTCACCACACTGGCACATTTAGCAGGCTGCAAGGCATTGTTACTGGCTGGCTGACAGGGACGTGAGCAGGGAAGTAGACTGTTCTGTGACTTTTGCTTCTAGGTCCCTTCTGGATATAGAAAATGACACCTCCAGAATGAAATGGTGTTACTAGCTGACCCAGGCAGAGGAACCTGAAATGCAGAACAGGAAATTTACCAGCAAATGGTGAAGCCGTGAACAGACAAAATCTAGGCCAGGCTCACCTGGGCACTCTGTACTCAGGTTAAAGAAAAGGGTGCAACAGTGGCAACATATCCAGAGTCAAATGGCTGTAACTGGAGCCAACTGCATCAGGGGCACAGCTGTCACCCCAGGGCTCTTCTCACCATCCTCCTGGGATTCTCTTAAGTCCTGTCTGGTTCCCCTGTTTTCTCTAGCCCATCATTTCCTCTTGCTTTTCCATCTCAATTGGTGCACAACAGCCTCTCATAATATTAAGCAGGGGTATATGAATTGTAAAAGCTTTCAAGACCTAGAATATCTGAAATATTTGTATTGTAACACATATACAGTTAATGATTTGGCTGGTATGAAATGTAGGTTGGATACTCTGGACAACACACACATACATATAAGTACATGTATGTATATGCTATTCACACCTCACTTATTTGGCCAGACACACGGAATGTCATGGAAGCAAGGGGGCCACACAGCACAAGAATGGATGTGGCCTCTCAGCACAGATTCTGCCCCACTGGCCCACTGAGGGCATCTCTTCTCCTAGGCAGTAGACTGTCAGAGTTGAAGAAACACTGGATTCTCCCTTGCCACTGCCCTTTTACACCACAGGATTATTCCACAATGGCAAAATGACATATATAATCTGTGGTCTTCCACTTGAAAATGATTGCATAAACACTGAGCTGTCTGCTTTGAACTAAATTTAGCAGCTGAAAGGATATATACACCACTAGTCACGGAATTCCATGCAGTTAGATATATATATATATATATATATATATAAATGACAGCTCTGGGTAGATGATTGCATCAGCTTGCTTGGGCTGCTATAACAGTACAACACACTGAGTGGATCAAGCAAAAACAAAAGTTGTTTTATCAAAGTTCTGGAGACTAGAAGTTGGAGATCAAGATATTGGCCTTGATTTTTTTTCCTGGAGCTTCTCTCTTGACTCTGTGTAGGCACAGGGCCTTCCCTCTCTGTGGCTTTATGTCTTAATCTCCTCTTCTTACAATGACAGACAGCAGTCATACTGGATTAGGGTTCATTCTACTGAAGTCATGTTAACTTAATTGCCTCTGTAAAGTTGATCTCCAAATGCAGTCACATTGTGGGAGTTAGAGCGTTAACGCAATCATTTGGGGAGGGTGTTATTTGGGCCATTACAAAGATTGAATTTCCTAATAGTCACACTGGTCTTGTGCTTTTTTACAAGTCAGTTTCATAAATGCCTTCCAAAAAATGGTAACCTAAGGTAGCAAACAAATCAACTTTGCAGCCATAGCACTTAGTCATCTGTATAGAGAAACACTCTGACTACAATAACGGTCTTATTAGCATTGATTAGCATGCCTGTTAAATAATGAGTCATTATAAAATGAAAAGAGAAAAAAATGCTACAATTACTTTATAAATTTAACTATCATAAAATGGAACTTTGAGTATTTTGAATTTTTAATTTCTGGTAATTATGACAAAGATATAAAGAGAAGAATCTTTAATCTTCTACAGCGCTATTTCAATTGATCATACTTCAAAAACTAAGGTCATGCTAATTCCAGATTGTCTTTGTACAATTTCTCACAAAATTTTAATCATGGCTGATAACAGCTCGATCATTAATATACTCATTCATATACTTTCATCTCATAAATGGCAAAGTCACATTTGTGCGTTTAGGAGATTCTAGTCAGCTTGATTTATTTATGTTTTCCTTGACAATAGTAGTGAGTGCTTAGAATGTAAATCTATGGAAATTCATTTTTATCACTATCCCAGAGCAATCTTTATATCAAGCTGATTAAATATCATCATCCCTGGACATGAGACTTGAAAGAGTACATGTGACACATGCATGCACACCTTAATGCATTTTGGTCCATTGGGAAAATACAGAACCTCATTTCAAAGCATTCGAATAATGGTGCACTAAAGGGGCTTTCAGCTGAACCAAATAACTTATATTTGGTCCTTAGTGGTAAAATGTCATTTCTGAACTGTGGCCTGCTAGCACCCCACTGATGACAGATGTGGGCAACCTAGTCCCATGGGCTTGAAATTAAAGGCTATTATCTCGAACAAAAACAAATTCATTCACAGCAAGCAATTATTAAATTCTAACTCCTCCTCTACCTTAGGCAAATCCCTTTGTGTCCCTCTCTGTATTGGCTCCTTTAACTGCAATATAAGAACTAATGTTTAAATGCCCAAGGAAATGGTTGAAGGCTTACTCGAACCAGGCAGTAAGAATGGGTGAGCATCACATATGTGTCATAGCAATCAGTATGTTCTAAGAACTGATTTTAATTGTTACCCTAGATACAGTTTATAGTTTGCCTGCTTAGTCAGTGTGGCCAGAGGATCTAGATGCCACGTGGGATCTGAATACCTGAAATAGATTATGTTCTCCAGCTTGAGTGAATAGGGGAAATGCTGATTACTTAGACTAAACACTAGAAAATGAAAATGTACAAGATAGGCAATTTTAGTTTCAGGTTCAACATACAAATGTAGTAAATTTCAGTATGTTGAACAAGCACAACAATTTACAGGAGTGAAAAATGTATATTAATTAATGACAAATATTTCTGAGACACTCTGGTCTAATAGAGAATTAAAATGGCTTTGGTTATAACACCAAAGAAATACAAGCCACATTCCAGTGCACAGAGAGGTCTCTCCCTAGCTGGCTTCAAATCAACCAATCTGATTTTATCTGCACTGCGATGAGTTAGACAAAAACTATAATAGATTTCTATCCAACTCTCCTTTTGACATAGTAAAAAGAATATTCTCTATTAATAAATGAAACATTAAGTTCCATCTCCAGAGGCTTTTGTGGTGGGAGTGGTACCCCTCCCCGCCCCTGTCATTGTTTAACCATCTGGTCTATGACTGAGAACTAATGGTCTATTATCTCTCAGCTCAGATAGGGCCCAGTGGTCCTCCCTGTTAATGTGTCTTCACTTCATTGCATTTGCCACCCTACGACCTACATCTCTTATTCTCACCTAGCCCAGGCAGTGTGCCCTACAGTGCTCAATTATGAGATCATTTTGTTCAATTGTTGTGATATCCCTTGTAAGTTACCATCGAGCACTATCCAGTGATATTCTCCATTCCTTCTCAGGACACATGGGGCCAATTGATGCTTTCTCTACCTCATGGACAACTATTTATTCCTTGAAGGGAAAAAGGTAGGTCCCCTCTCTGCCTAGCCACATTGCTGCTCATTTTATTCTGATGTGGCTGCTCCATGTAGCCACGGGAGTACTTTGCAAGACCCCCCGAGATTTGAGCAGCAGAACACAAGGATTTATTGCCTAGGCTTTCCTTTCACCCCAGGCTGGAGCTATAGATTTGAAACACAAGCAAAACACCACCTGATTCCCATACCTCTGATCTCTTCTCTTTCCTAACTTACAAGAACTGGCAGCAGTAGGTTTTAACTCTGAGAAATAGAGTTTACCTAATTTGTACAGAAAATGAATTTTTTCTATATAATGGTGTAGGGTCAGAGAGAAAAATCTCAGGCTTTTCTGCCCTCCCTCCACTGGTATAATGATGGACACCTGCAGTGCTGCACGCGTACCTGAGTGGGCATGCGCAAGTGGGTGCAACTGGGTTTGGACACTGGCATATAAGGGCCGCGTCATGAGGCCGCCAAGAGCAGCAGTAGAAGCAGAGAGGAGAGCAGCACTAGCAAAGCAGCTGAGCGAATGAGTGAGATGTGTAGGGGGCTGGGAGGCCCCCCACTACTCCCCTCCGCACCCCTGCCTGCCATGTATCTGGCCACCTCTGTAAATAAAACCAAAAAAGCCACCGAGGGTTCCAAGTCTCCTTTCTTTAGCCCGTCTTCTAGAATCATCGAGAACTCGCTCGGTGCCCCTTGCTGGCACTACAAATGGGTAGTTCAAACTCCAGAAGGAACAAATAAGCAAGCATGGAGGCGCATAGTGAACAGGAACGCCACGCACGAAGTGCTCCCTGGAAGGCACTGCAGCCCCTGCTGCGGGACCAAGACACCAGCAGTGCTGGCCGACGGCTGTGCCTGCCGGTACTGTGCCTGCCAGCATCCGTTTTGCGCAATCCCTGTGTTGCATCATTAATTTGCCACTGAACGCCTGGGGCAGGATTATGTGACTGGACTATCCCTGGCTCCAAAGGACTTGGGGGCACCAGGCATACTCCGCTTCTCCAGTGCAGTCCTTACAGTAGGCCTGCCCCACCCATAGGAAAAGGATCCGCATGCTGAGCAGCAAACAGCGCGCTGCGACCCGCCACAGATAGCTTTCTGCTTCCGCCCCTTTTCACTGCATTGCCTTCCTAGGCGGTATCAAGGCTAGGTGCTGTAACGGGGGAGAGGTGCCCTCTGTCTTTCCCAAGTGTGATAACGTTGTAATAGTCACTGGAGACACGATTTGGAGGTTGAGGTGAGGGGAGACATGATAGATGAGTATTTCTAAAATACCCCATTAAATTGGCATACAAAGATATTAAAATCATTATAATATTAAACTGTAACGTCAAGCATTTTTATAACCCAAAGATTTCATAATATACATAGTAAAAAACGATTGTGTTTTTTTGTTTGTTTCAGAGTTTGGATTTGTTTTAGAAATCTTAATCCAAATGCTTATATAAAACATATACTACCAAACAACTCAGGCTTTAAAATTAGCAGTGACACCTCCCCATAGGTTTATAAATAGAGTAAGAATTTCAAGCTCTGGAGGTTGGATTCTACCTTTAGAAACAACAGTGCCTGACTATTTTGTGTTTGTTTTTACATGTGATGTTTTGTCTTTCTTTAAATCACAATGAAAAGCTGGCATGTACTTGTTAGGACCAATGCAAATTGTCTATATTTATCCAGAGTTTCAGTTGCATTTGTTCAAAAGCTCAATGTGAGAAGGTGAGGAGGAATCCTCAGTAGAATATGTTTGGGGACACTCAAGACACAGGCCAATTCCACATGTAAGTCAACTCCTTGCTAGGCCTTCCTTTGCATGGGAACAGTAGACAACACCCACCAGCAAGCAGGACGCCTTCTAAAACGTTACCAGTAAGGAAGCACCATCTGCTCCTCAGTCGCCTAAGAACCTCAGTGCATGCAGGAAGTGACAGGATGTCTCTTTTTATTGAAAGCAAAGAGTATCCTTATGGTCCCAAACAAAGAAGGGCATATTGTGAGTTGGTAAGAATAACAAGTGTTGGTATAAATATAAAATTGTGCAGCCTCTTTGCGGAAGAGTTGAGCAGTTCTTCAAAAGCTGTCTACAGAGTTACCATGTAACCCAGTAATTTTACTCCTAGGAATATACCCCCCCAAAACTGAAAACAGATATTCAACCAAATAGTTACATTAAAAATTCGCGTGGCATTAGGGCCTCCCTGGTGGTGCAGCGGGATGCGCCGCACCATGAAGCATCCTCGGCACAGCAGCGCGAGTTTGATCCCCGGACAAGGAGGTAACCCACATGGCACAGCAGATCTCTCCTCTCCGCAGCAACCTTGCCTGCTGCTCCCCTCAGCAGTGTGTTTCAGTAGATCTGCATGTTCTGTTCCCCACTCTGTCTCTGGTGAACCCTCTCACCTCCCGCAACTATGGCCTATATTCCAGCTCTTGTATGCATAAATAAATACATCTTTTAAAAAAATTCATGTGGCATTATTGACAATAGTCAGAAGACAGAAGCAATCCAAATACCTGTCTGGTGAATGGACAAACCAAATGCTGTCTTGCCATACAATGAAATGGTATCTATTCAATATGAATCTATTGATTCATAAACAGGAATCAAGGGAGGCATGACATGAACGTGATAGTGGAACAGGGGGTCCCCACCTATAGTCATCTTCACAGACATAGTGATTACTAACTACACACAGACAAGGACACCCTTGTAAAAATCTCAGAACCCAGGGTTGAGGCTGAAGCACCCTCTCAGAGCACACAAAACTGGGAAAGCTACATTAGAAGAGAGAAAAAGAGTGGCTTCCTTTTGATCACATTGTCCCGCCCCCAAGCTAGTGCTAAACCCAGAGGGGACCCTGGGCCTATGGCTTCTCCCAAGGAGAAGAGAGAATCTCTAACTATCACAAAGCTCTTGGGCACAACCTGGAGGCGCTCTGGTCTCACCTGTGGGTAGCTCCAAGGGCCTGCAGGGCTAGACCTCCTCAAGTAAGCTGAGAACAAAGAAAGGGGTGGGGCTTATAGCAAGAGGTCACTGATCTTGGTAAGGACACTACAGCCACACCAAAGTCCAGCCATTGACCCTGCCACCAGGAAGCTGAGCAAGCAGCGCTATCTGGCCAGGAGCACAGAAAGAAGTCTTGCTCAGCAGACCAGCTGCAGAGGGCAGCCAAAGGCTCTGCTTGACAAAAGAACACAGACAGCAGCGTTACCTGTCCACAGAGTAAAGTCAGTTCTTACCACGAAAGGAAATGTTAATTATGTGACTTGATGGAGATTCTAATTATTGCCACAGTGGTAATTATTTTGCAATGTTGTAAGTGTACCAAATCAACATGTGTACACCATAAACTCATACAATGTCATACGTCAATGATATCTCAATAAGGCTGGAAAAAACCTTAATTTAAGAGCTGGGGAAATGATGAACAAGTCCTAGATATAGCATAGTTACTCTAGCAAATAATACTTCATTGTGGATTTGAAATTTTCTAAGGCTAAATCATAGGAGTTCTCACCACACACATGAAAAAGTTGTGATTAGATGAATTGATGGATGTTCCTTAACTTGGTTTGGTCATAGTTCCACATGCACACATACATCAAATCATATTATACACTTGGAATATGTGGAATTTTATTTATCAATTATGCCTCAGTAAAACTGGAAAAGAAGGAAGTGACATACTGTTAAATACTACAACGTGTACAAAACTTGCAAGCATTATGCTGAGTGAAGGAAACCAGATACAATAAAACACATCTGGTATGATTTTATTAATGAGATGTCCAGAATAAATAAACAAATCTGTAGACACAGAGAACAAATTAGTGTTTGTCCAGGGCTGGTAGGAGAGTACAGGAAATGATTACAAGTGAGCACCACAGGCTTCCTTTTGTGTTGATAAAAATTGCTGGAATTAGACAGTAGTGACAGTTGCACAACTCCATAAATAGTCTAAGAAACAGAGTTGTATACTTTAAAAGGTGAGTTCTATGTGCACTGATGCATTATAACTTAATTTTAAGAAGAGAATAAGCCAAAGGGGAAAGGAAGAAGCTCCCTCAAGCCAGTCAAGGAGAGGCTCTGCCATGGGCAGCGCAGCAGCGACTGCTTCATCAGTCCTCTTTCCCCCAATGATAAGACTCGAACTGTAAGTCTAGATCTAATGCCAGGTCAGCAGAACTGCAAGTCAAGGCCTCTACAAAGCAAGCATTTTTTGCTGTAAAATTTACTTTAGTGACTAGTTAGAGCAGCTTAATGAGGAAGAACATGAAGGGCTGGTTATGAGGGAAGGAAATGCAGAAAGAGGAAAAAGGGGTGTGAACCAGGGAAGGATGGTTGATGGCTATGCCAAAGAAAAGCCTTCTCTAAGATTAGCCTTCATTTAAGCCATTCCCAGTCCTTCATTAGTGGTGTAACAAAATTGTAAAGCATTCAACTGTTGAAAACTGACTCGACACTCTGAATCCCCAAGGCGCTCTCCCAGCACGGGCGCTGTCAGTCTTCCTGCCCCAGGACAGACATATAAAAGCAAAGAACTGACCAGGGCTGAGCTTCTGAATGTCTCAGTAGAATTTCTGAATTCCAGACAGAGACAATTATCTTCAGAGAAAATCTTTTGTGTTTCAAGGGCCTACATCTTTTGAGCCCCGGAAGAAAAAGCCTTGGTCTAAACAACAGGGAGAGAACAATATTGATCTCTCAGACCTAATTTCACCCTTCCTGGTTCCCCCAGTGGCAGCAGAAATAGCTCGGGGACCCAAAGGGAGCGTGAAAAGTATCAGAGACACTTAAGTGAGCACATCAGACCTAAGTGCCATTCTGGAGAAAAGGTGGGAAGATAACCCTAATTGACTGTGCATTCGTTCCAAATCAGCTACAAAAACCTGACATTACAAAACTGAATTGAGAAGATTAAGTTTCTTCTTTGGAGCTCAGGGGGTGTTCAAAATAGAGCCTAAATCGAGAAACGCAAAACTGTTATGACATTTAGTGGTCTGTAAAATCCATCTCTGCTATGTATTCATTTGATGAATGATGTTCGTTGAACAAGTATTTACCATGTACTGCATGTAAGTCCCTGCACAAAGTGCTGCAGGAAGCACAAAGGAGAGTCACACTTAGTACCTACTCGCCAGGTGCTCGGTGTGGGGAGGGGCAGACACCAGCGCCCCCAGCTCCAGGCCAGCAGGAATAGCTCACCATGGAGTGAGAGCCAGCGCTCACATCTGGGCCTGGGACGCTCAGCAGTGAAACGATGCTAGAACAGCTCCCTCAAACAGCTCTCCCCTCATTTCCATTCTGTGAACCTCTAAGGTACCCCGATATAAAAACTACACTGTTTACGCCAAGCCAAGCTCCCAACTCCCTCTGGCAGGAGAAATGATCTCAGAGAAAGCAGGTGGGAACCTGTTAGTCATCATGCTCACTTGTCGAAAACAAAGCCTGCATGGCATTAAATCAACCTGACTGACCTAGAGGGAAAAGTTCCAGTGAAAGTATTTTCTGACCTCATATTGGGGGAGGAAAAAGAAAACTTTCAAAATCAAAGCTGGCTCTGTGTACATGATACTGTCCAAGCAACTGTGAAGTACCTTTACCAGCTGAAAGTAAACCGACACAACACTAACCACGGTACCTACCCAGCTGCTTGCTGATATACCTTAGCTATTGGTTATCCAAACTTCTCTGTTCATGCAAATGACCTCATTCCTGCTCTCCAATTCCTTGTTACCCTTTCGTCTCTCAAATCCCACTTCCACCAATCATCGCTTCATAACTCTTTAGTGGAAGAATGTGCTAGGGTAGAACTGTGACTCATTTGAGCTGCATGGCTTAGAAAAGTGACCTAAACTCCCTTAATTTTTTTCTTAAAGATTTATTTACTTATGCATACAAGCACTGGGGTACAGGCCAGAGGTGCAGGGGGTGAGAAAATCCACCAGACAGAGTGGGGAACAGCACAGGCAGATCAACCGAAACACACTGCTAAGGGGAGCAGCGGGCTAGGCAGGAGAGGTCTGCTGCGCCATGTGGGTTCCCTCCAGAGCTGGGGTAGGGATCAAACTCGTGCTGCAGTGGCTGTGGTTTGCTTTACAGTGTGTTGCTTAACCCACTGCACCACCAGGGAGGCCCCTCCCTTAATTTTTTAATGTCAGTTTTTCCTTTTCTGTAAAGCAGAAGTGACAACATCTCCTTCAATGAATGATTGTTGTGTGACTTAAATTAGAATTCATATAGAAAATGCCTCGTAAAGGGTAGCTATTTTGAAATGGTAGCAATCATTGAAGTGATTCCAGATTGGCTAGGTTGGGATCATGCACTGGAAAAGAGAATAACGGAACAGATCTTGACCAGGACCAACACCACTGATCTGGAAAATACTATCCCAACACAGGCATTCTCACCTTCGCCTTCCACCAAGAAAGACCAGGTTGATATGGGGATGGGCTAAATGACAAAGGTGTTTCCTTCACCTCTGTCTCATTGCTTCTTTAATGCTAAGGAGCATAAAACTGAGGTGGGATCTTGGTAAAATGCAGATTCAGTGGATCTGAGGCAGAGTCTGTCGTGCATTTCTAACAAGCTTCTAGGTGGTATTGATACTACTGGCCCACACTTAACACCTGGAGGACTGAAGTCCTTGGCCACTGAGTCAGAAGCAGAACGGGCACAGTGAGTTCAAGGCACCATCGCTGTCGTAAGCATTCATTCTCTAGCTCCTCAGGGGTGCCAACGACTATGCCATTTGAACTTACTTCAGAAACAAAATTTGATAGGCAGTTTTTCTGGGGTTTGTTGTTGTTGTTTTTCAGTTTTATCTGTTATTAAGTGACAAAAGTGTGAGGATTTCACGGAGCACTGGGTTTGGGAAGAGCCTTAAGAGGTGACTAATCTTGAAAACATTATTCCAACACCTCAGTCACACCTTCTGCCTCGTGCAGGAATCTCTGTCAGCCTCTGCTCAGGAGGCGATGATTTGGCCAAGATCATGAACGCAGATACTGCCCTCCTTCTATGACCTGAGTCCACTCTGTCATTAGAGCGGGAATAAACAAGTCTACTTAATGGACTGGAATGGTTAACCAAAATCAGGAAATAGCTTCATTTTTTCTCTCACCACTTCCCCACAGACTCACTCTGCCAGACCACATCCATTTGTAACCAACTGCTCAGGCACATTGCATCGCTCTTTGGTCATTTCCAGGTTTTAGTGAAATACACTGATTCGTCTGTATTTAAAATTTCAATTCAATCTAAATCAGAACATTCATCTTACTACCAATTTCCAGCTCCTCCCTTCTACCTCATCTCACACAGGCCTGGGCTCTATAAGCTACAGAGCAGTATGGCCCAGGGGCTATTTCTTCATTTTCTCAGTTTCACATCCTTGAAACAAGCTCTGCTGTTATCGTTGTCTCAGGGCAGCTGACTGTAAACTTCTCTTGGCTGTTGACCGACTTCTGTTAAGGGAGACAGTCACACGTTGGCCCTTTCTGCTGCTGCATATGTGTAGGTTTTACAGAAATCCCTGCTACAAAGGTCTGCATCACCCATGTCTCTGGGCTGACCCTCCCAAAGGCCTTTCCAACACATATTCCACACAAGCTTCTTCTAGAATTGTCTTTACAGCAGGTAGTCCTCTTAGACAGGGGTACTTTCCAACAGCAATTAGCCAAGTTAACCTTCTGCAGTACCTGCATAGCTCACGAAATTGTGCCACCATGTGGAAGAGCAGCTTGGCCCCACTGCACTCCACTATTCAGATTTTGTGGGCCAGAGGCAGGCAGCTGCCTCTTTTAAGCAGCTATACATCTTTGAACTTCACTCATTGTTAAAGACAGACACAATTATAACTATCAAATACTTTTACCCCATCGGATTAGCCAAGCTTGAAAAGCTTAAATCTGTATTGTGCTATCTACAGAGTAGGGGGAAATGCCTCATAAATTGATGTTATTGATACAAATTGGTATAAATTTTATGAGAGGAATTTGACAGCATTAATCAGCATTTAAGATGCCACCAACCATTTGACCCAGCAATTCACTGCTAGAAATTTTATTCCCACAGATATAGTCACATACAAAGAGTTTGTACAGGCCTCCCTGGTGACACAAGGGGTTAAGCACCACACTATGAAGCTATCAGCAGCCACTGCAGCACAAGTTCAATCCCCAGCCATGGAGGTGACCCATGTGGTGGAGGTGACCCACATGGCGTAGCAGACCTCTCCTGTCTCCCTGCTGGTCCCCTCAGCAGTGGATTTCAGTCGATCTGCCTGTTCTGTTCCCTACTCTGTTGCTGGCGAATCCTCTCAACCACCCCCCTGCACCTCTGGCCTACAACCCAGCTCCTGTATGCATAAATAAATAAATCTTTAAAAAAACACCAAAGAGTCCAAACAAGGTTGTTCACTACACACTAGAATGGCAAAGGCTTTGAATGTGCAGACTACTATGTTGCCACCACAAAGAGCTCCGTAGTCTACAAGTATTATTGGGGGGCATCTCTAGGCCATATATTTTAGTGAAGTATATTTTCTCTTATTGCCAGGTGGATGCGCTACGTGCTAAAAATTCTAACTGGAAAAAACTATTAACAACGTAGTTTAAGTGAGAGCCAGCCGACAGGCCACTGGATTCTAATAGGATGGCCCTAAGTTCAATGTCGCTGTACAGTTACAACCTCTAAAACTGTAGTGAGACATCTTAAGTAATACCGGTTAGTTTTCAAGCAAAATTTTAATAGTATAAAGTACTGCGACTAGGTAAAATTCCTTATACATACTCCTAAGTTTGGAGGGTTAAACAGATAAAATACTTTGAAACGTACTAACTAAATTAATGAGTCATACTTTTATGAACATAGTTTGAATGAATATCTTGAATTTTGTCTATCATAAGACTAAATGTATCTAGATTTAAGGTATATCTGCAGTTCTCCCAATAAAGGGAACTTTATATTTCTGACTTTGCAACAAAGAGTGTATTCACACACTCACTTTTCTTACAGATGCTACTTTTCCCTAAAATTCAGGATGAAGGGCAGGGAATGCACAGCAAGACGCACCTTCATGCACTGTACAACATTCAGAATGTTCCTTGTAACTCTACCGCCTTTGTGGAATCATGCATCATGGTGCAATGTATAAAATGCACAATAGTTTCCTTGGCATGGGAATACAGAGGCTGCCTTGTAACATACTTCTAGCCTGGACTACTTGCTACGGTAAGGAAAATTCCTGGCTCTCATGTTGCTCTGAAGTACCCTGCCTGAGCGCTGTGGTATTCACCAGTGCCCACCTCAGAGGGTCCAATGCTAGGGTCCAGGAGAGAGAGCACAGACACAGGTGACTGGTGTAATTTTCAAACAGGCACACTGCAGCACAGGAAGGTCAAGACCTGTTGCTTAAATCAAAGGTGCACAGTGCCGCACCGACTTCAGTAAGCAGTGAATTAATGGAGGAAGTAATACAAAAAGCTAAAAGAAGCATAACGTGGTAAGTATGTTGAAATGCTACTTCACCCAGTTTTAAATCGGGACCCCCTCTGGCTCTTGTTCAGGTACATTCACATGAAAGTAGGGATAATATTAATGCTTTTGCAGGGTGATGAAATGTCTGGAGGTAACATACTATTTCCAAAATAATGTATTTATCACTGTCAACCAAACTCTCGGCATACCATAGATTTGTGAAATGGAGGAGATGCTTAATAAAATATGAAGGAAAGATAAGGCACTGCAGTCAGTGTGGAAAAGAAGATGCTTCTGTTACTAAATGCTGTTTTCTCAGGAAATGTCAATACAAACTAATCAAGAAGCTATTGTGCCATGTGGCTTGACGTACACTCACACAGATCATTTTCAATTAATATAATTTACTTTTTAAAAATTCACTATCTCCTGAACCAAGACAGCATAGCACACATTTTTCCAAGATAAGTTACTCAATGATGGGAATCACTTGTCACATCCGGGTCCCAGTGTTGAGAAAAAGCAGAACTTAATGAGGTCACTGTAGGAAAGATTACTGCTTAACTATTCAAAATCATTTGTGTTTAAAAAGACTTTTTACTAAAGAAAAAACATTTAAAGCAGTGTCAGCAGCACGCTGCTCGGCGCTCGATTGCTTTAACAGAGGCAGAAAGGCTTGGTATGGTAAACCCATCTGGGGCGGGGAAGAAATACTTAGGAGCTCAGTGGAGCAGAGAGGAGAGGGCAATTACCGTGGGAGAAGACAGGGGCCCGGGGCCGACACAGGCCACAGTGCTGCGGGCTGAATGCAGAGGGCAGCCACGCGTGCCCCTCCAGATCAGGCCCTCTGGCCCAGGCAAACAAATACGGGGGTGGGAAGGAGGGTGAGGGGCGGTTGGACTGTTGCCACATTCTGCCCGTTTGAATGTAGTCTAAACCTAATCAGGTGGTGGAAAGGCGCAGGAAGAGCTCATGAGTGCAGGAGCAGGAAGAATCAGCCTTCAAATAAACAAAGGAGTGAGTTGGTGAAGTGAAAAGGGAGCTGTGTTCCTAGGAGACTTCAGACAGCAGCTCAGGGAAGCCTGGGCAGAGAGGCACAGGGCCAGCCAGGGCTGTCAGAGATTTGAAAGGGAAATGCGCTAAGACTCAGGGTGCTTGCCGGGTCCAGAGACGGGAAAATGTATGTGTGCTTAGAGGTCACTTATCCTAGATCCAAAGCCTAATAACATGCCTCTTGAGGGCCTCTATGACCTGCTGAAATCTCTGACTTGAGTGGTTCTCTTTTCATAAGCTCATTTTCACAAAACAGCCCCAAAGAGTACAAGTTCCATACAATGTGGTGCTACACGATCTACCTAAATCAGCACTTTCCATGGATCAAAACTAGCCAATTAGACTCTGAATAACCTGACTGTATTAACAAAACATAATGAAATTATATGAGGAAAATTATAAAACAATGCTGAGAATTATATATGATTTAAATAATGTGAATAATGTGTCTAAATAAAGACTATTTAGGAGGATGGCGATAATTCCTAAACTAGTATGGAGTTTTAAAATATTTCTAAATAATACCAATGAAAAAATACCAGAGGGAGAGTTTGGCACTTTCCAATGTAATTTCTTTCTTTCTAAGTATGAAATATTACAAAAGCAACATAAAAAAGGGAAATTTACCGTGCAAAATGTTAAACTCTAAGTTATAATAATTAAAATAGTCTATTAATAACACAGCAATCAATGAAATATCAAGTGAAAAGATCAGAGGACCTGAAATGAACCCTAATAAACACATGACATATTGGAAGGAATTATCTCCAATCAAAGAGGAAGAGAAGGATTATTCAATAAATAGCGGTATGGAAAATAGCTATTTCAAAATACACAAAACTAACTTGTCATCCATAACTCATGCCAAAATAAAAATTAATCCTTGAAAGCTGACTGCAGAACTGAAACATCCAAGGGTGGGGGTTGGGGAGAGAGTAGGTGAGAACAAAGAAGGAAGGGAGCACAAGGTTGATTGACTATGGGTGATTTGGGGGTGATATCTGATGGGGGGATGCTAATGTTACCTCAATTGAAATAAACAAATTATTAAAATAAATGAAAATAAAATCAGATGTATAAAAGAGTTAAGCTTAAAAACCAGAACCATAAGAACCAACAGTGAATATTTAACTGTCTCAGAATAGTGAAGGCCTTCCTCCGCATGAGTAATAAAAGAAATCACAAAGAAAAAACACATGAATTCGATTGCATAGAAATTTTAAATTTTTGTACTTAAAAACAGGAAAATAGCAAGGAAAGGAGGAATGTTTTCTACAATTAATGACAGAATCAACATCTTAAACCTAGAAATAAGTCCACGTTATTAGGCTCTAGATCAAATTGAGAGCCACTGTTGTATTCCCCAACACACGCCATGTGAGGAGATGTTCAGTTTTGTTACTAATTGGAACTACAATTGAAATCAACATAGAAATGCCATTTTTCCTCCTGTCAGATTGGGGAAGTTTTTTTCTATATATATTACACTATGGCTATGCTATTCAATATGCTACTGACTAGCCACTTAAAATATGGCTAGTTCAAATGAAATGTGCTGTAGACGGTAACATGCACATGGGAATTCAGGGACTTAGTAAAGAAAAAAAGTAAAAATAGCTCATTAATAATTTTATATTGACAACATGTTGAAATGATATATTTTGTATCTACTGAGTTAAATAACATGTACTAACCAAAGTGCTTCTTTTTACTTTTTTAATGATGTTAATAACTAAAAAATATTAATTTTATTTTAAATATGAATTATATAACGTAAATTGTATGACATACTGTTTTGATATACTCATACATAGTGAAATGATTCATATAGTCAATTAATTAGCATTATCATTTACTCACACAGTTACCATTTTTTGTGGGTAATTTTAAGTTATAAGCATGGCCTACATTAAATTTCTACTGTACAGTGCAACTTTGTGGGATTAGGGAGCAAAAAAATAGTTTCTATCACACACTGCTGGTGGGAGTACAAATTACTTTAGCAGGATTTCCGAATAACATTTAAGCAATATGTACCAAAAGCACTTATTTTTAAATGTTCTGTGCCCTTTGACCCAAAAACTCCATCTATAGGATTCTATCTTAAGGAAGTAATCAGAGACAAGACAATTAGATTATAGATAGACAGACTGATTAATTGGTTGAGAGACACACAGATGAATAGATAATAGATACAGAGAACTGTATGTAAAATGTGTTAATAGTGAAACATTAGAAACAGTATAAACATTCAATAACAGAAAATAATTAAAACATGTTCGTTTAGTGATATGAAATACATATGGTACAAAGTTAAAAAAACAAGAAATGACATTGCATGTACATTATTATCTTAAATGTTTAGAAAATACAAATATACACACAAACACAAAATAAAAGACTAAATGAAAATGCACAAATATATTAACTGTTTTCCCTCTATTATTTTTGTCTTTTTTGTATATGTATTTGCAAAGTTTTGATAATCATATATTAATTGATAATCATTTTAATTTTAATTAAAATTAACATTTGTTTCGAGAAAACTCTTCTACTTTCTTTGCACTGCCACCGTCACAGCTACCTAGCTAATAAAGAAATCTCTAACTAGCAGTGAAGCCCTCAAGGAGGGTCATGTGTCTCCTTGGGGAGTATCTTAATTGTGTTTAAATGACAGCCCTAAATAGTTTAGGATTCTCAATGAGGTCAGGTTTCAACATGAAAGTTAAATCAGCTTAACTAAGCCTTTATTAAGGTCTAGAAGTTTTTTTATCCTCTACCTGTTGGGTCAGGAACTTAAGCAAAGACTAGACCCGGGGACTAGCAAGTGCAATCAACATGGACCTCAATGTTTTTCTAGCTCGCTGTTCCATAAAGGTGGTTTCAATGCCCATGTATTATTTAGCTACGGAAATAGCTAGTCTCATTTTCCACTCCAATAAGTAGTTAATGTGTTTCTCACGCCTTATGCTGGTGAAAAGGCCAGGGGCATCACTTGGTATGTGACTGATGGGAAAAGATTGATTTCCTTTACATGAAGGAAGATATCCACCTTTGACCTAAATCACCAAGATATGCTCACTGTCATCTTTAACTCTCCAAAGTATACACAAAGAGGTATGTTCATTTTCACGTGAGCGAGCATCAGACAGAGTTACTCTGATCCAAGGATTTGAGTTAATGCCACAGTGAAGCCTGACTCCATCCAAGAAGCCAAACACAAGCAGTGGCGCTAGTTAACTGAATTTATACATAGCAAGAGATGTGAGAAACTGCTTGGTGTGTCATATAATATTTGAATGTTTTCAAGAAGAGATATTCTAAATTGCCCAAAAGAAACACTTTCAATTCATAACTGCTAGAGATTTGCATTATAAATGCCACCAGTTACTATTTGAAATGCTGACTATTATTTGCAGTCAAAAGCATTCTGATTTTAACATTCAAAACTGAGCATCATGCAATAGTGATCTTGCTCTTGTGTGTAGATGAAGTCAGTCCACAATTTCAGGGTAGATTCTTCAATACTAAAAACCTTGAGAAAACTTTCTCCTGGAATCTTTCCCTGACACTTCCTAGCTGATTTTGTGAAAGCAAGACTTAGTTAGAGAGGCCAAGTTTAGGTAACATCTGACTTCCTTTTCTCCTCTCATGCAAGAAAAAGTGAATTGTACACAGAAGAAAGAACTGGATTGAATTAGTTTCCTATCTCTTCATTCTGATAATCCATGATTTGCACCTCCATTAGAAAGCACTCTTGAAAATTGCAATCATACTACTGTGTATTTCTTTGCATATTTCCATAAATCATATAGGCAACATATACTACATAGACACGCTCATAAATAAATGACTTTTAATGTAATATATCTTGCTTGAAATAATTTATACTCTCTCTTATTATCCTAATTAGTTCTAAAAAAACTTTGTTATTTAATTTGATCTTATCAATCTAGATTGTACATCTGTATATACATGGTCCCTCAAACCATCTTTAAATAACTAGCTTGCTAAATACACTATGTTTCGTGTGTGTGTGAGAGAGAGAGAAAAAGAGAGAGAGAGAGAATGCGGAGACTCATGGATGGATGGATGGATGGACGGACGGACAGACAGACAGACACACACACACACATATATATACACACATATGTATATAAGACATAACCAATATTGAGTAGCGAATGTACCCCTCACATAATTCCAGGTCAAACTTAAACCAACATAGTGCACTCCTCTCAGATTTAACCAAATTTCTTTTCTAGAGAAATTAATATTCTCTGCCTACTGTAAAATTAAACTTATGAATTTAAAACTGTAAGGAAATCTTTTGTCACTCAACATCAACCTTAGGGAAGTTTGATCAAGGTAAAAATTTGATATTCAAATCTCATATGCCTTATTTCCATTAAAACACTTACTAAACTTTTCAACAAAAGTGGCTCAAAAAAGGAGTTTGTTTTAAACCCATAAAGTAAAATAAAGTGATAGTGTATCAATTAACTCTGTAAACAAATATCACTGTTTAACCCATATGAATTTATCATCATTGGCTCACTTCTCCTTGTAATAAAATGGCTTTTATCAGACCACAACCATGATTTTTTAAATTATTTCTAGAGTGCACTTTGCAAAAGTGCCGTGTCTATATAATTCATGTTTCAGTAAACAATGGGGAAGATGTTTTTGCCAAGCAAAGAAATTCAAAATACCATGTCAACTAATACTACTCCATGTTTCGAATCAGTTTCAAACAGACTGCATGGTATAGTGGCAGGAGCACCACAAGTCCGAGGGTTCCGACCCAGCTCCACCTCATACAAGCTACCTCATAGAACTCTGAGTCGGTTACCCCTGTTATCCAAATACCAACCAGGTAAGAATCAAATGGATATTTAGGATGTTACCTTTCCCATAAGGCAAAGTAAACGATTTAGCCATCTCTACCACTGAGAACAAATAAAATGTAGTAAAGATATTATGAATGTATTTTAAGAGCATTTAAAAATGCTAATAATTAGTATTAACATTTAAAAATGCTAATAATTAGTATTAGCATTTAAAAATGCTAATAATTAGTATTAACAGAGAGCTAATAATGTGTGAGAAATTATCAGCAGCCAAAACCTCAGGGGTCAATAACACTGGTGAGAGCTCAAAGCCTAAAACTTTAGCCCAAAGCGTGTACACTGTTCTAAAAGGAGAGGCTAGGAAGTGCTTGAAATGATTTATACAATCTCTCTTGGTAGCACCCTAGTTAGTCCTAAAAAAAACTTTGTTCTCAATTTAATCTTATAAATCTAGATTGTACAGATGTATATTCATGGTCCAAAAGCACTTCTGATGACTTTGCAGCCTTATAGGTAAAACCTAAAAGTCAAAAGCTGATATGGCCATACCACCTGAACATGCCCAAGCTCATCTAAAATCAAAACCCAGGGCCTGCCAGTCAGGCACTCTGAAAAACCACTTCCCCTTTAGGCTGAGAAGCCAAAGAACCTCACTTCCAAAGTCAGGGTGAAACGGAAACAACATTTGGGATGCCCAGGGTCCTCCATCTGAGAAATAGGAATAGAATGGACAATTTCAAACCTAGTTAAGGGGGGGATGAAAAAAGATAATCTGTGTAGGTGAGATCAAAAAAAGAAGGAAAAACAAACTATAGAACAGGGAAGACCAATAAAAAGTAGACAATAAGATGGAGTTCACCTAAATAGATCAGTACTTACAACCAGGGCAAATGGATGAATTGTTCTAGTTACAAGAAGAGAATTGTAACATGTTTGTTTGTTTTGTTTTGTTTTGTTTTTCAGATATCATCATTAGCTCTTTACAAGAAACAAATACACAATGGAATGACATGTGAATGCTGACATAGGGGATACAAGCACCGACAAAAGAAAGCTACTGTAGTTACATCAATATAAGACAAATTTTACTTTGAGGCAAAAACATTACAGAGGATCACCAGCTAATGATAAAAAGTTTAAATAACCAGCAAGCTTACACAATCCCAAATTTGCATATGACTTAATAAGATAAATAAAAAATATATAAACCAAAATTTGGCAGAACTATAAGGAAAACCAGACAGATCTATAATCATACCAGGATATTTTAACACATAACTCTCAATAATTGCCAGAATGATCCACAAGAATAGAGATAGGTTAGCAACATCATAAACAAAATTTAACTTGAGATCAAACGGACTCAAGAAGAAATCAAACAGTTGAACAGTCTTATAGCTATCATAAGTGCACAATAACTAGCATGTGTGCACATGCACACACAAAAATAATAAGAGAGCAACTCCATTGTTAATTGTTACGTGAATTACTTAAGGGAAAAAAACTCCAATTTTACACAACAGTTCCAAAAAATATAAAGGGAGACCACACACCATAACTCATTTTATAAAGGTAATGTAACTTCGATACCTAAACCTGAAAGGTGATTTGAAAAAGGGAAATTATAAGCCAGTCTTAGTAAGAGTCAAAGACAAAATTCTAATCAAAAAGGGATAAAACAAATCTAAAGGTAAATTTAAAGGGTTATGCACTTGCTCAGGTCAAATTCATTTCAGGAACTCAGGACTGGTTTCATGTTGAATAATCAAAAGTATAATTCACTATGTTAATAGGTTAGAGGAGAGAAATCAAAGCTCATGCTGATAGACAGAAAAAAAGCACTTCAACAGGCTCTTAAAAAATATAGCCTTTAGCAAATCACCAATCTAAGGTAACTCTGATGATAGGTGTCTTGAAAACTTGTACGACAGACATCATACTTAATGGTGATGCATTGAAAACTTTCCCTCTAAGGCTGGGAACAAGACAGGACTGCATACTGCCACTACTTCTATTTAACATTCCCCTAGTCAGCACAGTAAGACAAGAAAAAGTTATAAAACATATAGCAGTAGGGAAGAAATACACTTATCATAAGTGACAGACCGTATTGTTCAAATAAAAAACCCGTAAGAATCTAGATAAACCATCAGAGTTAATATGACAGTTTAGCAATTTTCCTTGGGAAAAGATATAAATATAAAATAATCAAATGTGTTTCTCTGTATAAGCAGTAACAATTTTTAAGACTTTTTAAATGTATCATGAACAATTACAGGAAAACATCAAGTACTCAGAAATAAATCAAACAAAAAGATACACTGGCTCTCTAATGGTGAAGATTATAAAAGCTATTTAAAGACATTAAGAAGATAGAAATGAGTGAAGAGATATGCTACAGTCAAGGATTTGAAGACAGTATTTTTAAATGTGATTTCTCCACACGCTGACATGGAGACTTAACACAAGCCTAGTCCGATCACACAGCAGGATCCCCAGTGCCAGCCAAAATGGAGTAAGTCCCTTCCAGCCTCTCCTACTGATCACAAGCAAAGCTCTGGAGGAAAAACAAAACGACTACCTGAAGGCTCTAAAAAGTAAACAAAGCCAGCAAATGGGGGAAGTGATTCAAAACTTACAAAAGCAACTGTTACAGAATTGATTTTCTCAGGTTTATTTCCTCTTTGCTCTTCCTGCTGTGACATGAATTGTGGCTCAGTCATGGAACTGGACAGTGGGAGAGGATAGCCCAAGTCTGAGAGAAAGTCTGTCTTTTTCTGTTAGAGAACCAGGAAGCTGGGGGCCCAGGGGCTAGGGAGTGTGAGGAGAACCCAGAGAGGGAGGAGGGATCTCATAATTCTGTGTATGGGCTGGCACGAGTCCCAGGCTCAGCCTTGTCTTTCTGGCCACGGAACTGAGAATAGGGGCCAATGGAGAATAAAAGGAAAATCCCATTTTTCTGTTTTGTTTTGTTTTTTTTTTTTTCTCACTCTCTGCCATTCTTCAAGGAAACTGCATGACAGCAGTATGGCTAACCCAACCCACGGCAGAACCCGCTATTTCTCACCAGCAAAAAAAAAAAAAAAGAAAGAAAGAAAGAGGGGGTGGGGAATCCTGTGGTCCAAAAAGTGTATTCCTTCCCAGTCAGGTTGGTATTTTTTCCCCTCTCGTTCAGGAGAAATTGTCCAACCCGAAAAAGAGAAAGAAAAATTTACAGAAAAAAAAATCAGAAGCTCAGAAACCTGTAGAACAATATGAAAATGGTCTAAGATTGATGTCAGTGGAGAGCCAAAAGAAGAGATAGAAATTCACATGAAAGAAATATTTGAAGAAATAATGCTTGAAAAATTCTTTAGCCCCTCAGAGTCTCAGTATCACCGCATGTAAAATGGGGGATACGTTGTGTCTTTCAGGTCAGGGCTCCAGTAAGAAGACGAGTGCCGAGGCGGTGTCTGAACACCGCCCTGCCTCTGAGGCACAGGGAGCCTTCCCACTGCTGTGACCGAAGCTCAGGGAGCAAGTTGTCAGCTCCAGTTTTCTAAATGGTTTCCCACCGGGCCTCTGCCCCTTGAGCATTCTCAGGATTTTACAAGCTGCTCCTCTAGTTCTTGTCAAATGTGATGTCCCTATTCTCCAGCTCCAAGCTTTCACTGTTGATGGATGTTGGTATGCTAATAGAAGTTGTAAGCGCTTGTAAGCACTGTGAAAATTAATGTGACTATAATTGCTGTACAACACTTGGTCACTTGACTCAGACCCTGGCCCCAATTCCATGACCTTGATGAAGTACTGAGCTATATGAAATTCAAGCAAGTTCACCTTTCTGGGCCTGTTAACAGCTCTGCAAAAGAGAGGTGATACTAATGAAAACTTAGTGAAGCTCACTGGTACTGGGGACTAAAGTACATGCTTAACATACATTAGCACTGAACACTCATACACCATAAAGAGCAATATTACTATTGTTAAATAAATCGCCTCAGGGTGTGTTCTAGAAAAATCAATATTCACATTCCCATCTCTTTATTGCCAAAACCCAACCTCCCACACCTCATTGCTCCTCAATGAACGGAACTGCTCCAATGTAGTAGGCAATCTACAGTCAACATCTGGAAAGACATGGCAGATTAAGAGAGCTATTGCTTATAAAATTCTTTTTTAAGGTTTATTTATTTATGCATACAAGAATTAGGGTGTACACCAGAAATGCGGAGGTGGGGGGGTGTGGATGTGAGAGGATCCACCAGAGAGAGTGGGGAGCAGAACAGGCAGATGGACTGAAAGCCACTACTGAGGGGAGCAGTAGGGAGACAGGAGAGGTCTGTTGCATCATGTGGGTCCGCTCCCTGGCCAGGGATTGAACTCATGCCGCAGTGGCTGGTAATAGCTTGATAGTGCTGTGTCTTTAACCCCTGTGCCACCAGGGAGGCCCTTATAAGACTCTTGACACGTGGCCCAGGAGAACGTAGGCACACAAACAGGTGAAACACTTTTGTAGCCTCCCAATTTTACTTCAGTGCAATCTTTCAAAAACCAAAACAAACAACACACTTTTTTTTTTTTTATTGACTAGCTAGAGCTACCAGGAGTCTGCTCTTTTCACATACCTAACATGTAGTCCAGATGATATTATATATATGTTGTAACACTCCTGCAAAATCACCTTGAAATAAAAACGCCTGGAAGCATGTTTGGCATGAAAGGAATTAACATGACGCCTTTTTGAAGTTCAGCAAAAGTGCTACTCCATATTTTATAAAACCATGAGGATAATCATTCTGGATGCTTCGGAGAAGACCTTGAATCCCTGAAATTGCATGCAAATGTGTATGTGTATTACCAGCTCATTTTTCTAGAAACTGGATTCTTACCACGCATCAGATTCTTACTATTTGTATAGGATTCATGATCCCAAATGCTTCAGAAGAAACATGATGAAATCAATTTTCCTGAAGACTCCATGTTTTAACCCACCCCTCCTCACCCCACTGATGATGCGATTGGTCCCTGCCCCTGGGTCAAACACATGGCATGTGACAACAGGCAGATGAACTCGATGCAATTTACTAGTGTCTCGTACTCATGGCCCAGGAAGGGGGACACCACATGCCATAGAGGGACATTTGGCAGCAGGAAAACAAGAAGGGTTTGTAGGACCACGAGGATGAGGTGCCCAAGTTGCCGTGAGGATGTGATTGGCCGGTTGGAATAATTCCCAGCGCTGACGCGGAACTGAAATCCACACTCAGGGATAAGCAGGAACTGCACTTGGTGCCTGTGCTATGGGCGGTTGTGTGACCTTACTCACAGAAGCAGAGTGGGAGGGGATCTGGCAGGCAGCCTGGTCACGGCCTTGCCCATTCTATCAAATGGCAAGGAAGCACATGAGTTGGACCTTAACTTTAGGTCTCAAACCAAAATATAATTGGGAGGATATATCAGGAGTCCTAAAAATATGCATATTTTTTTAACTTACAGTCCCTCTTTTAGTCTATTCTTATGAAAATAATCAGATAATTGCACCAGTGGGATTGTTTTAACAGAGAAAATATACAATTCTATTTTCTGTGTATTTGCATAGAAAAAGTTAGAAATAGGTAATCTTAATCTCTTTCCTTTTTCTGGCATATTTTTTGTAAAAATTCCTATAAACGAGATGGGTTACTTTAGTAATAACAAAGAAACTTTGCACCCATTCACCAGCCACACGCTTGACTGAACGCAAAGCAACCAAAAATCTCATAGAAAGGTAAATAAGTTGGGGGTGGAGATATTATGAAAAATGAATGCTGATGAGCTGTCACATCACACCTGTTAAAGCGGTTATCCCCAAGAGGAGAGAAAAGTGTTGGCGAGGATGTGGAAAAGGGAACCCTTGCTGCATTGCTCTTGGTAATGTAAATTGCTCAGTCACTGTGGGAATCTGTATGGCGTTTCCTCAAAAAAATAAAACTAGACGTGCCTCACAATCCCACAAGCCCACTTGTGGGTGGACATATTGCCAAGGGAATTGCACACAGCACAGTGAAGATGTCTGCACTCGTGTGAACTGCTGCATTGGTTACGACAGCCAAGATACTGTGATAAGCCCAGCGTCTGTCAACAAATGAACTAACAAATAAAGAAAATGTGGCATGCGCCAGCATGTGTTCGTGTGTGGGTGTGTCTGTGGAGTGGAGCATAACTCAGCCATGTCAAAGAATTAAATTCTGCCACTTATAGCAACCTGGCTAGAACTAGAGCATTATGCCAATTGAAGTAAGTAGTCAGTAAAACACAAACACTGTATGATATCACCAATATGTAAAATTTTAAAAAGCCAAACTTGTAGCAACAGAGATTAAAATGGTGATTACCTTGGGCTGGAGGGTGGGGGAATTGGGAGAGATATTGGTAAGAGGGCACAAACTTGAGGAATAAGTCTTAGAGACTTGAAGCACAGCGTTGTGGTTAACACTATTATAAGACTTATGGCTAAGATACTAGATCTTAAGTGTTCTAACCATGAAAATGAAGCAATGAGTGTGTAACACTATGGCGGCTGTCCTGTTGTAATCTATGTACAAATCCACATTGCTGTACACTTTAAATTTACAGTGTTATATGTCAAGTAGCTCTCAATAAAGAGAGAGAGAGCACTGACCTGACCATCCACTGTTGAAATGGGCTTATGAGAGAGAAGCTGTTCTGAGCTTATTAATACATGTAATCATTCCTGTTCATCTAACAAATTCTTTTCCGGCTCTGCCTCTCTACTTGTCACCCATTATGTGTGTAAACAATGCCCTTTCTGTCAGAGAGATGTAGCATTGCTGCTTTTGAAGATGGATGAAGGGGGCATGAGTCAAAGAATGTAGGAAGCTTCCAGAAGCTAAAAAAAAGCAAGCAGACAGATTCTTCCCAAGAGTCTTCAAAGAGAATGCGGCACTGCCGGTACCTCACACTGAGCCCTGTCAGGCCCATTTCAGATTTCTGATCTACAGAACTACACAGTAAGTGTGTGTTGTTTAAGCCACCAAGCTTGTGGTAATTTGTTACAGCAGTAATAAAAGACTTAAGACAATCAGCAAAGAATTCTCTCACTTTTCCAGCCCTTCCCTCCTCCAATCCCTCAGCTCCTTCTTTGATGATTCATAACCTCATTTAAATGCTGGTAACTTAGGGAGACAGATAAGGATTGGCAAACGTCATAGCTCCTGCTTTAATAGATTTCCTCTGTGAGGATGCAAGAACTAAGAAAACATATTTTTAATCTTTTGCTCACTTAAAATTAACTAGAAAAATATTGTGACAGATGGTGTCCCTCATGCTGCCTTAGCATTTTGGCATATTCCATTTAATACATCACTTAGGTTCCTAACTCAGAGCAGAAAATCCAATTACTGTAAGGGCATTGTAGTGTTTTAGCCTCACTCTGGTGCATTTTAAGTGAAGAAGTGAGCAGATTATAGTGGCCAGCTACAGTGAGAAGCAAGAGAACTGCAAGGTAATGTAATCTGGGCAAGAGAATAACTGACTACTTCCTGTCTAAGGAGCCTTGCTAAGGAGAGAGTGAGGAGGAGTGGGTACTGGTGCACGTGTTTCAGTCCCCGTGATTGCTCACACACATTTCTCCGAGCACATTCTGCAAATTGTTAACTGCCATGTGGATTCTGCAGCATGGCAAATATTCTTAGAACAAGTCAAATAACCAGTACGTCATAGCAGTTGCTTTTTCCAATGTTTGGCTTATGGTGACCCACTTGGAAGCAAGACTGGGGATTTCACTTCCTCGTTAAAAGGTTCAAATAACGTTTTCAAAGCCCAGCTGCAAGAACTACAAAAGAGTTTTCTGTTTTGATCTGAATTGGCTAGTTATTAACAATATCTGTTAGCGTCAAAATACAGTCTGAGAAGGCTGGAGCTACCGGAGACCTTAGGGATCATTTGGACAAATGCACTTATCTCCATGGACATTGAAATGGATACAGCTGCAAAAGATGACCCAGCGAGAAAACCAGAACTTGAAGCTGGACCCATCAATTTCTGCCATTCCTGTCCCCATTTGGGAAACATGCAATCATTCCTTAAACATTTCCTAAATATTTTTAAAAAGGCTTCCCCTAATCCTCCCGTTTAACACAACTACTGTATTTTTGTTTTCCATATTATGTTCTACATACAGATTTTACATAACTGCAACTGTAACGTACAAGGGAATTCAGGAAGATGTTCAAGATGCACATTCCAAAATTAATAACTTCTCCATACAAATGTAAAAAATGAAATCAGAAAAAGGATTAAAGAGAAATATGGGAGAAGGTACATAGTATTACAATGAAAGGATTCTTTCAAAACATGACAACAACTGTTAAAATTGTGAAGGTATACACCACTAGATTTTACTACCTAAAAATATAATTTATTTATTTTAAGGTTAACTATGAAAGTAAGGCCAGTCAAGTAAGTATAAAAATATCGAGTTGAAATTATAAATGACAAGTAACTGAACCTGAGCCCCAAGCGCAGCACAGTAGCATTCAGTTTCGGTGGTAAATCTGCAGACTTACTGAGCATCTACCACATGGCAGGCTCTTTGCTAATTGTTGTGGATACAGTGGTGGAGACAGAACTTTCTGCTTCCGAGCTCCTTCCCCCTTGGTGTGGGCATAAAATAGAGAATTGCAAAGCAAGCGTCAGCCCTGACTCCTTAGGACTCCTCCTTACCCACCCACCCCCGCCCTGCCCCCAGGCCACACCTACACTTGGTCCTGCAGGCCCATCCTAGGCTGCATTTACCTCCACCAGGAGTAAACTCAGAGCTCCTTTTCTCATTCATGTTTCCTTGTCTTAAAAGAAACAATTTCCGATCTTCATGGGGCACTAACTTTTACATGACAACCCTGCAACATTCTTTGCATTTTTAATGAAATTATGAAAATGCTGCATTTCTTTGCCTGTTCCAGCTCTAGGGATTCTCTCTTACATTCCACAAGCTCAGACAGCTGTCACTGCATGAATGTGACAGCTCGTGCATCGTCTCTCCTGGTGACCTGCCAGAGCATTCATTTACCTCCAATGGCAGCAGGTGTTGTTGTGTCTATGGCGTCTGGGTCCTGTTGGGGCTTCCGGAAATGGCACGGTTTCTTGGAGATCACCCCATGTGGACAGGAGTAGAAAGGTGAGATTTCCCCCAGCAGCAGTTTAAGCTGGACATGGTGAGGACTTCAGGGCTGCATAGCTCTGCCCACTCCAGTAGGACTTTATCCTATCCGCCTCCCATTCTTCTGTAACCCCACATGTCCAGCTACATCTCCTGGCATCAAATGAAGCTATGGATGTGAAAGTTCTTTGAAAACAGCTGAGTCCCACATGAGGCCAAAGTCAGAATCCAAAATAGGATGATAAGCTACAAATTTTAGGGGGAAATGATGCTCATTTTCTACAACAGCAGAAATAAAAAGCAGGCTGCAGTCACTCGATGGAAAGAACTCTGAACCCGAATCAGATTTCATCACCATGTGACCGTGGGCAAAATCCCTCTAACATCTTATTCTGCATTTCTTTAGTTGTGAAAATGGGAATTGAGCCGCTTCCACTTAACAGGTAACCTTTGCAAACTGCCAAGTCCACGTAAAGACACAGTAGATGGTTGTGTCATCTGAAACTCAACCAGATTTCTGGTATACTGGCTGGTTCAGTTACCGTTACCTGCTGAATCAAGAAGTCACTCCTATAGCTCTGATTCCAGAATCCTGCCAGCATTGCTCCAATTCTCGCCTGCCAAAATAGATGTCTCATACACTCCTCTCTCCACCATCCCTCATTTCGAAGTTCAAGTGTCATGTGAGGACCTGTGATTGACAGAACCTAAATCACATCCAGGATCTCATCTGCAGGAGAGAACCCAGCCTGTGCTGGAAGCAAACTTCAAAGGGGCTGGGATGGCTGGAAACTCAAGTCACAGCTTCCTGCACACTCTATGTTACGAGCCAAGATTGTCCCCCTGGTGTCATGCCTGTGGAGATGTTACATTACATGCCAAAAAGGATGATCTCTAGGTGGGGAAATTATGCCAGAGGATCTGTATGGGCCTACTATAATGGCATGAACGCTTAAAAGCAGAAGAGGAAGCAGAGAGATAGCAGGAGAGGAATTTCTAGCTTTAAAGCCTGAGAAGTACTTGCCCCACAGAGGAGACAACAGGTCTTCACCAAGCAGAAATGGGAACAGGAAACGGAATTCTTGCCAGACGTGAATGGGCTCTCAAGCTGATTCTCCCCACGCAAGGGCCTGAAGATGAGAGCACAGGTCAGCTCCCTTCTTGACCTTGCCCCTGTGACATCCTGAGCAGAATGCCTGCTCGAGACAGCCTCGGCATGTCATCACAGCTGCTAAATTTCTTCTGCGGCAACAGCAAACATACATTTTCCACCCCATTGCTGGACTTGACCTCACTCCATCACCATCTACTCCTCTTTCTCCATGCCCCATACAATAAATTCCCCATCAAGTGTGCCTCATGCTCCCTGGGGAACAGGTCCAACGTCCAACCTTTCCTAAACTGATTCCAACTGCCCTGGGTCAAACATCTTTCTCTCAGGGCATTGGAATGACTGTCAAACGCTCACCCCACCCTTCCCTCCCAGTACTTGTCAGACCGCTCCAGATCTACCACTATCCTCATTGTCCTAACAAAGTATGGACTTTGAACATTGCTGATTTATTTATATCTTTATAGCAAGAATATGGTTTCTTTGTAAGACAGAAAGAATAACGTTGCAATGCCACTCTGCCAGGTGGAAAAAATCAAATCCAAACAAAAGCCTGTTCATTTATTCACTCAAGAAACATGTGTTAAGCACCAGAAACACAATGAGTGAGAGGTAGACTGGGTAGCTATTTAGCAACCCCATTCCTCTTCCTCTAGTCCCTCAGGTTACACTTTTTCTTTTTTCAAGTAGAAAACAAAACTAGTGTTCCATATGTCCTTTCCCGCCTTGAATGATCCTCTGTTTTTAAGGCCTGTTTTCTAGATGTCTATAGATACATGCAGGTAATATAAACAAATGAGGCACTCGTGAGAACTGAATGCATCACATCACTGAGTATTCACTGGATTTGAGTTGGTCGCCCAAACAGGTACCCTAGTAGGTTGCATTAATAGATGATTAGTGATCAATAAGGTTCTTGAAGGTAGTTTGTTCTTTAATAGTATTACTATTTCAAATGAATTATTTTTCTATTTCAATTTGATGTTAATTAGTAATATTTGTATTATAAATTATATTTCAATTAGCAATTATTTAAAAATGATATCATTCCTCTCCAGGTATTTGTTATGAAAGTAGTAATTTACAGCTCCTAATGCTCAATGAATATCTGAAGAATAAACAAATGACGAGACGAGTGAATAACAGTAAATGTGACAAATACTACTTTCTGGCCTTCCTAGTGGTCTACAAGCAACACGAAGCACTACCATTGATTATAAAGGGTTTGTACTTCTGATCCCTAAATGACACTTAAAGTGCACGTGCACACACGCACACATCCACCAATCAAACACACACTCCTCAGGCACTGCATTTCAGTATAGATACAGTAGTTCCTAACCACTGCGTATTCTTGTTCACTAGAAGGTTTAGGGTATTAGCACTAGTCTGGGAGCCGATCAGAATGAACTTCTGGAATATTAAGCCTGGAGGTCTGGCAAGTTCCTTCCTGGTATTAATAAAAAGGAATAGAATGGACACTCCGTGTCCAGCCTGACCTCTGTCCTGGCCTGTGGAGTGAAAGGAGGACTGGAGGAGCCACAACAGACAGAAGCAGGGAGACCAGGCCTGGCTGCATGCCCAAAGGATACCTGAATAGAAAGGATGGCTCTCAAAGGCTCCTTGCCCGCAGGCAGTTTGCTGCACACTTGTTCGACAATCACTAGTAAGCGCGCACCAGTGACTCGTGGATTTTGAGAACTAGCAAGCGTCCTGGCGATGACGTCTGCCAGCGCTTCACACAGCCCTTCCTGAGTCCGTTTCGTTCTTTCTCATAGCAGTACTTCCGCCTAACAGAAGCATCTTCTTCCTTGTTGTGTTTACTGTGTTTCTTTGGCTTTCTGCCCCCAACTCAAATGTGATTCACACGAGGACCTGTTTTCGCCTCTTTTGCTCACTGGCATGTCCCGAGCGCCTCCAACAGCACATGGCATCTAGCAGTTATCTGGTAAACAGTCGTTGGATGAGCCAAGCCTAGCCAAGAGGTCCAATTTCTTACAGCTGAGGAAATGCAATTCCTGGCAAGTTCAGGGCCCTGTTGAAGTTGCATGACTTGCCAGTAACAGCGCTCGGTCCGGAATCCGCGTCTGCTCCACCTTGACACGCTCGTTCTAAATAAAGGAGTGAAAATCACTCTAAGTGACCCTCTCCCCGCATACGCACTTTGCCTTCAGCGAGTAATAGAACTGAAAGTCGTGTTTCCTTTTAGAGAGCCCCTATATACCATAAAGATTCAAGAAGTATCCGCAGGGTTCCACAGAAAAGCTGCCTCAGAGTGCTAAATGGCATTTCAGAAAAATTGTACTCTCCCTTGGAGATACCCCAAGTAGCATGTCATTATGCACGTGGCCGTATCCTACTGCAGCCAGTGATTATCTCCTGGGTCAGGTCAAAAAGCAACTTGTTGACTGGGCTGCTTTCTAGATACATTTGCTTGATTTCCTGAGCTGCAGTCAGATCCCCTAAAGAATCTGTGGTTTTCTTTCAAAGTGAAGAACAAAAGAATTTGTTTGACATTTTTTGCTAATGATTTGTAGAAAAATATCCTGTAAACCACAGAGCTGGGAACATCCCCTCATCCAATTGTCAACAGGGATAATATCACAAATTCTCTCTGTTAAACCAATTTCCTGACTTCCTAGTGTAATTAGCTCTGGGTCTGCCATGGGGGGTTAGCTTTCTAATTGTGGCAATTCTAAGTACACCAAAATGCAGTCACACCTGGGGTTTACTGCCTTACCTGACTTGCTTTTGCATCTGTTGTATAGAAATAAAGTCACATATTTCCTGCACACATTAGGCAAAGAGGAAGTGATATTTTTAGAACAGAAGCAATGGAAATAATTGAGCTCAAATTTCTCCTTTGCATCTCAGTTAGTAGCATAATCTCCAGGCACAAGAGGGAATCGCATCTCCCCAAATACTGCAGTGTGTGTGTGTGTGTGTGTGTGTCGCAGACATGGGTAGTAAAGGGGATTGGGGAAAGAGCAAGGTACAGGCAAAGTCCTTCCCAGTGACCTCAACCCAGAAGCTGGCTCTAGAAGACATGTGACATCAGCATGTGTTTTTAATGATTACGAGGTGACAGAAAACACCCACCCCTGAGAGCACAGTGGTTATGTGTCAAAAAATAAGAGAAAGCAGAACAAATTTTATCCTGGTATACAGACAAAGTCTTGGGTAAAATATTTTTTTGGCAAATAAAGACTTTATTAAATGATATATTTTGACAGTAGTATATATAAAGATGATTATTAAATTCTAAACTATTTCAATCTTCTAACCTACTAGGTAAAATATTTTAAATGATGCCAACTCCCCTTTGGACATGGGGAAAGAAAGGAACTTTCCTCCAGCCTGATATGCCTGCGCTGGTCAGTTAGGGCTGATCACAAAGAGATTGTGTAAGATTACAGCACTGTCAAGTCATATTTCTTGGGATTTCCACCAAAAAAGGCCTGTTTAGTTTCATGAATTGCCTGAGAAAGCCAACATCTGCACCTTGCAATGGGAGCTCTCCTCTTCCCTCGTTTTCTCAGGCCACATTCATCCTCCTGGCCAAACCCTCTAATAATCACTTACCCACGTAAGGTACCTCACATCTGCACACTTTCACACACACCATTACTTCACTTGAATAACAAAATCATCTTCAAAATACCCCAAACCTGACCACCTCTTACCACCTCCATTGCTGTTACCTAGTCTAACACACCATTACCTCTCACTTTTTTTTGCAATAGCCTCTTAATGGCGTTCCCAATTTCTGCACTTGCTCTCTGCTGTCCGTTCTCCAAACAGTAGCCCCAGGGATCCCTTTAAGACTTGTTAGCTCACATCACTCTTGTGCTCCAAACTCTGCAAAGCCTTCTTGTGTATGATGGCCTGCAAAATCCTACATCACTCATTTCCTATTCCTCGCCCTCTCATGCCCTTCCCTCCACAAGCCCTGGATTCCTTGCTCTGCCTCAATCCTGCAAGCGTGCTATTCTTTGTAAGCCTTTGTTCTAGTTGTCTGTAGTAACCATAATCAATTCTTTTCTCACGTGAATAGTCTCATGACCACATCCTTAAATTCGAAGATTGATTAGAAAGAATCACAATTCAGTTGCAGGTTATGTTCATAGCTAAAATTCACCACCGCAGAAGAAATAGACCAAGAACAGCAGGAAAAATATATGCATTGACAGAGTCCAGAGATGTCGGCACAGGCTTCTGATGTCCTTCCTCATCCAAGGACAGCAGGAAGGATTTTGTCCTCTGGCAGAAAAACCACAGGGATGAGTGTGAAATGTCCCTGCCAAGGGAAATACACTTGAACCCCGAGGTCTGAGGCTTTTGTAGGAGGTTGGGCACGTAAACACATCTTGCTAGCAGTCAGCCATGGCCACGGAAGCACAGGACCAAAAGAAGGAGACCAGGTGCATGCCATCAATCTTGATGATGCAAAGCACCCCTGACAAGCCGCCATGGTATGGTTTATTTCTCCTAGGTGCATACAACTAAATACCAGTGATATAAAGAATATTCTGAGGGCTACATTCCCAGGTATTGGCCAAGAGTCAGTCAAAGGCACTTGGAGACATTCAAGGACTGGACAAGCCGAACTGCTGTGTTAACCCTTCCTTCCTACTCCCTAATTTTGCCATGCTGGCCTGTCGTTGATGACACTGCCTGCCCTTGTAAGCTTAAATATGGATAATCAGCCTAGAGAGAGGGAAGTATTTGGAAGAATTATAAAAGTGGCCACTGGCTGTGTCATATGAGCAAAAATGAAATGTTTATGCTGCTCTAGCCCAACATTGGGCTGTTTGTTACTGCATCAGAAACTAACTAATACATCACCCCTGCTGTCGGAAATGTTCCTCCCCTGCATATGTCTTATATGTGAGGCTTACTCCCTCATGGCATTCGAGTCTTTACTCAAAGTTCACATTCTTTATAAGGCCTGCACTGATCACCCTCTTTGATATTGTAATTGGTCTTCAAAACCCCTCCTGCAGACTTTTTTGGGATTTTTCTTAGTTTAGTTTTTCCAATAGATTTATGATTCCCATTAACTTGTTCTATTATTTTTTTTTCCTTAGCACTTAATCACCTAACACACCACATGCTTTATTCACTCATTATGTCTCCTGTCCTCATTACTTGGTCCCTGCCACTCTCACTTAGGCTAGAATATAAGCTCCAAGAAGGGAGGGATATTTATTTGCTTTGTTCACTAATTTAGCCAAAGAACTTAGAATAATGCCTAGCACAGAGCAGGTTCTACACACACACACACAAATTTATTGACTACAGTAGGGATTATTATCCCTATTTTTCAGTAAATGAAATTGAAATACAGATTAGTCAAGCGATGGAGGCAAGTCACTTATCAACTGCACAGAGCTGAGTCTAAAACCAGTCAGTAGAATAACTTAGTAAGCTGTGATCACAGAAGGGAAAAATTCAAAGTAATATTCAGAATTAAGCTGAATATAATATCTAAGGAAATTACATGATTCTATAATTATGAAAGTTTACTAGATACCTTCAAATTCAAAGATCTGTAACATTAAATGGAAAAGATATTTATATACCTTAGGATACAGAGGTCTTCAGAGTTAGAAGGAAAATGTGATGATACTAATAATTAACAGTTAATAGCAATATAGCACAAATTATGAGCCAAGACCATTCAAAGGGTATTAGTTACATTAACACATTTAATTCTCAAAACAAATCTATAAAGTTCTTTCTGGTATTATTCACATTGTACAGATTAATAAACAGAGACACAGAGAAATAAAGCTTCTTGTCCAAAGTCACACAGCTAATAAGTACTACAAACAGGATTTGAACCTAGGCAATTTGACTCGAGTTCAACTTAAGTGGGCATTGGGAGGATTATTTGACAGGCATAAAATCAGATAATGTGATCCATTCCCTTTCAAAGTCGAGTCATCTGAGCGATGATGACCATATCTAAAGGGCTCGAAAGACAGCATGGGTGACCCAAAGACTTGTGGCTGCGAGTCTCATACCTGGCCAACGTCTCTGGTTATAAGCAACCACAGGAATTTGGAAAGATAGCTATTTTCTTAGTAAGCATAGTTCTTTTAAATGTGGGAAGATTAGAACTAAACACATAAAGGTTTGAGAAAATCTAACTAGATTGTTAATTTTACACATGGTGACATCTATGCAGTTGTATTTTAAGAGATGTTTTCCCTTTGGAGTAAGTCTTGTAACTCCTATCTAAAATGTGGAACTGAAAGCGCGCAAGGGACTGAGGTGATGGCGCACTGGTGAAATGGTGGTGGGAAACCCATGCGAACCACAGTTGATGCCAAATATATATAAATAAAAGAAAAAAAGTGGAACTGATAACTGATTATACTTAAGATTTTAAGTGAAATTTTACTGTATTCTATAACACTACTGGAGCACCTAAGAGAACTTTCGGTTCACTCTACATAAACTCAATTTATTATTATAATTACTTAATACTCTAAAATCTTGTTTATCAGATAATTAAAAGACTTAAGGAAAATGAGTAAAATACATATAAAATGCAGTTAAAAATATTGGATGGAAGGTGTTAATTAATTAAACTGGTAAATGGCACCATACGTTATTTAAAAGCACTTTGAAGCATTGTTAAAATCTATTAGATTTATAAACAGAACAGTAAAATTTATATATAGAATTCAAACACAGAAGAAAAACTAGGCTTGGGATTTTATAGGTTTCATAAATTGAATATCAATATTTAAAACCCAAAGAAAACTTCTGAATAATCTGCCCTGAATAGATCTAAACTTCACTTCTGAAAAGGCTTCGCACTTGTGCAGTGGCTATCTTCTTCCCTAACCAGGAAAACTCCTTGTGTCTGTTCCATACCAGCTGCAGCTATTGAAACCTGTGAGAGGTTTCAAGCAATTTCCATGAAGTCTAGGAAACTTCAAGAAGGAGGGAATATTTATGTTCCTCTCTGCCAATAAATTGCTTATGTTATTTAGCAAAATGCAAGATTTGGAAACACTGTAAAACAGCCCATCTTTGCGGAACACTTTTCCTATGGGGATGAAGTGATTTCAGATAGCAGTCCCTGGCTCTGGTAATTCACATCCTCAATCAGCACTTTGGACCTCAGTATTGATTGCCTTGAATCTTTGAATTGTTTTTAATGTCACAACCCCAGGAGGGTGGTTTGTGATAGAGAAATCCACTTCCATTAAAACTCAAGGTCTCGATTTGCTAAAAAAAAAAAAAATCCTTTTAGATTGCTGTTGAGCGAAGGAAAAGTTTTTCTAAGTCCTTTCTAATTGAATCATAAATCTGAAGAACCACCATCTGAAAGCCAAGAAGGATGCTTCCTATATAAAGAATATACTGTTCTCCAACCACGAAGCTTATAAATCAGAATATATCCCCAGGTATCTAATATATAGTGTATGTGCAAGGTTATATAATTCAGAAGGGAACAGCTGTGTCACACACATCATGTGATAAATGTAGCCAGAAATCTGTATGGAACAATACAGTCAGTATTTAACAGAATTTGCAACTCAACTCGAAGCCAAAAGCTATGTTTGGTGTGAGGTGAAACTTAGCAACTAAAGAAAATTGAAAGCAGTGGGATGGGAAGACCAAACCTGAGAGTAGGGATGTACCTCCTCTTGGGCAAGTCACTTCCTCCTTGAGCTCCAGATTCTTCATTTAGCAAACAGCTGTAGGAATCTCTGGCCTACCTACCTCTCAAAGTTGTTATAAAGGTCACATTTCAGCACTCTGTAAATTAAATAAATTATGTTTTTCCCTCCTCCATAAAATATTGTACCACAATGATGGAGTTATGTATATAAAATAAAAAACAGAATAACTAGTCAAATATATGATATAATATACATGGCTTGAAGTCTCGAGTGGCAATGTGGGGTCTTTCAGGAAGGTTTTGACCGTAATCTAACTTCCTCCAGTGATTCTGGCTCGGGGAAACATTGAACCCATTATGATAGATGAACGTTCATCAACTCATCTAGTGTTAGATCACTAAATGACAACATGATGAAAAATGGGAGATTACATCCTGGATTCCATTATCACTTTTTTGGACAATGGAAATGACTCCTCAGTTTTCAATTATCTCTATTTTTACCTTACCAGTCTTTTTTTTTTTAAGCTATCTTTCCTAATTGCTCTCTATATGAGAGAGACATCAATAGCATTCAGATATGATATAACCCATAATTTTGCAGGACTTAAAAAGATTTGCTAGCACACAAAAACTAATTACACAGAGTTTATGAAACAGTCTCAGTCTTCATTAAAGACACAACTATTATTATTTCCCCAGTTACTTTCTAATTGCACTCTTTATTATTGTTGACAAATTCAGAAGCTTAAGACTCAATTATGGAGACTGCTTATTGACTGCAACTCTATTCCTATTAACTGTGCCTATTAGAAAGAATTAGCAAATCTGTCAGATTCTATCCCTATTCATGACGAATAGTTCTCCTGATGAATTAGAAGCTGAACTATCTGATTAATGACCTCTTGGAAATATATTCTCTTAAATTGATTTCCAAGTCATAAGCTGCATTCGGAACTACAGCTAATGTTCTTTTATTGTGTGTCTGACTTCTGTCACTGTGAATTCAAAGTCAGGGCTGTTTGCATACACTGCAAGACATTCTGTTGGTATAAAAACTAGAGAATCAATAAAAGTTGCTCTATACTGAATAACCTTAAATGATCATCTCTGCAGGTGTGAAAAATAACGGAACTGAGTGAAAGGAGGAAACTAGGAAGCGGTATCATGGAGAAGTTCTTAGTGTACTGTATGATGGAGTCTCAAGGTCCTAGTTTCTGAGCCTTGCACATATTTTTTCATGCAACTTTTACCGTGAACTTCCACCAAGACCTCTAACCATGTTTTCTCCTCTGTCAAATGAGACATCAGGACTATGTGATTGCGAAGGCCCCTCCAGTCCTATGATTATATTATTTTAATAGAAACAAAGGTGATGCTGATATAACAACTTGTTCTTTATCTTTCTCACCCCTAGTTTCCACTTTGTGGTTTCTTCCTAAAACAGATTTATGTCTTGCAGTCAATATTTCTCCTTTAATGATTTCTAATATCCCCCAGTGTCACAAATAGATTTTTATCAGATATTCTGGAAGAATGAATTCTGCTTAATGATACTCCGAAAAAAGAACCACATTAGACTAGTTAGCCCCCTACAACTACCTTCCATTTTTCTCTCTGTATATTCCCAAATTATTAGTACTGGTGTATATAAATCATATCAACAGATCGTATAGAGGGGAGAGAGAATCCATCTTTCTCACCACACACAATGTAGAAAATGGGGGCAGTGATCTAAATGATTCAAGTGTCCTTATACATATTCATATGTGCTCACAACACATTCTCCAGTGACCCAGATATTTCAAGAAAGAAAAGGAGCAGAACTTAGGAATAAGACTAAGCACAGTGGATAAGGAAGTAGAAATCTTTGGCTCTAGTCCAAAATCTGCCCTTAACTAGTTATGCGAAAGTCATCACCCCAACCTAAGTGTACAAAAGGTGAAGAGTAATTCTATCACCCTTCACAGACTCATTCTCAAAAATTGAATAAAACGTGTGTGAGAGAGAACTATATGTTACAGAACTGCTATGCAGTAGGTTTCCAACTATGTAACTCTAGGATCCTATGAAAAATCATTTGTCTTTTCAATGTATGGAACACCTACTTTCCCCACCCTTAATGCTGAGTAATGCAGTTGAAGGAAAATCTCTGAATTCATTGTAGATGACCTAGATTCCATGCCCCATATCATTTTTCATTAACCATGTTTCCTTAGATCTCCAAGATCTGAAGGCAGATGTCTGGTAACACCTTCATTCAATTTCTCCCTTAACTACTAAGAGAAATCCAAAACCAAACCATGATAACTGGAAAACTAGCTAGAAGAAACTTACAAAATAGCTAAAGCAAATTCTCAGCTGTCATGTTAAATTTAAAGGCCTATGAATCAGATCTATAGAATAATGAGTGTAAATGAGTAATCTTAGATATGCTCAGAGCTTGATGGAATAGCTTTAGAGTTACATCAGCAGAAGTGTGGGGAGGACGACTGGGTTTGACAAGATAAACTCTCTTCCTAGGAGAGAAACTGCACATAGGGTTTTTAATTTCATTCAAAATATTTAAAACACAACCAAGTAAACTCTTTTATCTATACAAACAACTGCAAAAACTAAATTTCAGTATCTTCTGTTGGCTGTAAGAAGGGCACGACCCCTCCGCCCAAGATGGTACATGACAATGGCCAACTGACTTGACATTTCTTAGTAATAATCATACAGACAGCACTTTACAGTTTATATGTATCATATGTATTCCTTCATCCTCACTATCATCCCACTTGGGTAACTATTTTTACCTATACACGCTTATGTATATTACATGCCCTCACTTTATAGACAAAAGCTCAGAGAAAGTATCCCAGGATATGAAAACGCAAGGAAGTGACAACTCAAAGGCTCCAAACCTGGTCTTTCGATGACATAGTGACCACAACACTGAGCCACCATCCGAAAAGGTAAGTGGCAGCTTAGCTTTCTTTTTGCGGATGTTCCCAGCATCTCCACCAATAATGAGGCAGGACTAATAAACACAGTCTTGCTGACTTATCAAAGCTAGAATGTTTAATCAAGTAATGTATACTTTCTTCATCGTTGCCTTCACAGTTCAAAATTACTCTACATGAGAGGCACTGCGATGTTCTCTAAAGAGAGCAGGATGGAGAATAAGGCGCACTGGCCCTGCAACCTGACCTTGTGCCTCTTTTTATCTGTATGACTATATGACATCCAAAAGGTACAAAACAAAGGAACAGACAGATGCAAACCAAACCCTAGAAATGTGAGCACAGAACCGAGTCTACTAGAGATGGGGGTGGGACAGGGGTGGAAACAAAGATCCAAAAGACAGTGGGTGCGCTGGCGGTGGTTGCATTGTGGTAATGTACATCTGAAGAGGTGTGAACCCACACCCCTAAGTCATGTATGGTGTTGTAAAACAATGCCACCTCAATAAAGATGAATGAATGAATGAATGTAATTTCATTCTCTAGGCTTCAGTTTCTTAAAAAGCCTTAACGTATGGATAATCAACCCCACTTAACAAATGAAGAAAAAACTCAAGGAGATTATTTTCCCAAGTGCACACAGCTAGTAACTAGAAGAGGTGAGACATAAAGACAGGCCTTCTGAACTCAATCCTTCATCTACTGAAAAGAGCGTTTCTAGATGTCTGTAGAAAGGTGGGTCCTGGAAATACAAAGAAGGAAAGGACAAAGATAAAAAGCTCCTCGTGCTGCATATGGTCTGTGAGGACAGACCCATGTACAAACCAGCGATTACGAGGCAGGGTAGTGACACAGCGACGTGATGGAGGCACTGAAAAAGCACACAGGAGGGCTTCTCAGAAGCAACATCAACCAGGTGGTGAAGAATAAGTAAGAGCTGTCCAGGTAAAAATGGGCAGAAGGAGGCCAGGGTCTTCGTGACAGAGGATTTGCATGCAGATCCTCAACACACCATACTATGAGCACACGTGTCCATTAGCATGGCACCCTCCGGTCTCTAGGCTTAAACAAGTGGTCCTGACCACAGTGTGTGTGACAACCAGTTTTCACATGATTGAATGACCTTGAAAAATGGGAAAGTGTATAGAAAACAATAGCTCAGTTGGCTGGCTCCCCATGTGATGGATTCCCTCCTTCATTATTGGTTAGGGAACAGGTGTATCGGCTGGATATCACATTTTTAAAAGGAAACTGCAGTAAAAATCAGTGAGGATTATTTTTGACATCAAAGGGGACCTTGACACAAACACTCAAGAGTCCACACCAAATGAGAGCAGCTCCTGACAGCCTCGCCAGGAAAGGCAGTAGGGGCCACTATTCAAGACCATTTGAGCTATTTCATGCTAAGCAAGATGCAATATATAAAGGTATCTGGACAAGTTAAAGATAGAACTCAATAATTTCCATTTTTCACTCGAAGAACACAGTTCTCCACTTTAGACATCTTCCCATCAAATCCACAACAATGAATAAATCGACTAAAACACTTTTCTGAAAGGCTTAATGCATCATTCTAGAGGATGCTTTCTTCCAGTGTAATAAAATTATCCCATTTTCAGATGGTGCCTATGCCCCCAAATTTCTGTAATATGTCTCTGAGTTAAACAAGTATTTTGATGTACCATAACCAACCTAACTGAAACACAGCAAATTGTATATCCTCAATGACAACAACAATCCAACATAGAGCAAGGCAGCTCTGACATGTTTACTTCACTATTAAACCCACTTTCTTAAAAATGAACGAATTTTCCATGACTGCACTGTCTAACAGGCAGTATTTGACATTCAAACATATGCTATCTGAACTGAATATTGAATATCTGTTTAATCTTAGACCAACTGGAAAGCCATCAAAGCCGCTCCTCCATGTCTTCTTGCACTGAGAAGATAATTAATTCTCCTCTTTTGAATACCAAGTGAAATGATCTTTCCTGGATTCTTTCCTACATCTTTGCTGGGTGCAAATGTAAATAGGCCAGCAGTGCAGTCCACTGTCGACCAAGTGCCAGAACAATCTCTATCCTAATTCTAAAATTCGAAGACCAACCAAACAAAAAATCTTGGGCCTACACAAGGCTGATTGAAATATCCATACCTTTTCATTGTGTGTCAGGGGACAAACAGTGATGTTAGTCATAAAATCACATAGAACAAACTAAAGAAACATGCTTCATCAGACTCCAGACCATGAACCAACAGTTTGAGCAAGCTGTGGTGTAGGAACGTGATATCAGATGCAGCTATTTTAAATCATCTGTTTTTGTGTGTCTTTCGCTTAAATGCGACAATTCTGATGCGTGGAATGAACCATTTGCCGTTTCAAATAATCGCTACACATGTGAAACAGCTATCTATCCCACTTCACTTCTACTGGTTCCCCTTCACCACCAAGGGTGAATGCAGAACAGATTGTTCCTCAGGGATGGGGTGAAGCAAGATGCGTGGAAATAGGAAGGCAGGTAGACATCTGACAGATTGCTCACACAAATCCAAGCGGCACGAGCTTACCAAATTCACTCGTTGAATAATGCCATTATCATGTTAGTGATTTCTCAGAATACAATCTTTTCCTGAAAGGTCTGCATCTCACATTCTCAGCTTCTGCCTTTGAAGCTACCATGGTCACACAAAGGTACTTTGTATAGATAGATGTGATATGGCTATACAATAGATGTAGAGGTAGGTATAAGATAGAATCAAAGAGATACAGAAATATTGATATTTATTTGATTTCTACTTTGAAACTTCTTTTTTCACAAGTTGGTACAAATCTATTCTCAGTCAATTCATAGGCATAACTCTTTCACCGCTGTCACATCTAAGTTCTGTAGGGTCACCTATTTCCACTCTGCACCAGTGAGAAGTCCTGTTAGTTTTATAAAATCTCCCATTAGAATCCTGCTGGTGCAGGGAATCTTTTGTTACCCTAAGATTCAGGCTTCTGGAAACCACGGCTAGTGAGTTAATTGCCAGCACTTCTCTGGTCCATCACGTCAAATCCCTCCTCCAAGGCAACTAGTTTATTCATTCAACAAATATTGAAAAATTCTTGCTATATTCCAAATATCATTCCAGCAGTAAACAAAACAAAAAACAGCCTTGTTCTCAGAAGGACAGTGAATAATCAACCCTGGATTTTGTAGACTACATACATTTCAGTTGCAGATGGGCGCTACTGGAGGAAAATCAAGCAGGGGAGGGAGAAGGAAGGGAGGCTGCAATTTTGTACTTTTAGATTAGCTGGAAGGCTTCACTATCAAAGTGACATTTCAATAAAAATCTGTAGGAAGAGTGGGAGTAAACCCATGTGATGTCTGGTGGAAGTGTGTTCCAGGCCAAGCCAGCAGCAAAGGAACACCCCTAATACAGAGACAAAGAGAAGAGCAGAGTGGTGAGAGAGATAGCAGAGGGCCACGTGGGAGAGACTGTCCCCACAGAGCTCCTCACTCTCATCCAACACAAGCACTGTGTGTGTCATATAGGAACTTGTCGCTTTCCTAGGCATATTTCAAAAAAGAGAGGAAAAGGACTGATAAAATTAATGCTGATAAAACATTCTGTTTACGCTATCCAAAGACACCCCATGAACAAGATAAAATTATTAATGACCTTAGGTAAAACACTGAAAGACATACACCTCAACAGTGCCTTCGAGGTGGCAGTCCCCAAAGCAATAAAAATGAGAGAGAAGATAAATAGGTGGGACTA
>JAGFMF010011974.1:2103805-2179989 GCA_019455555.1 Galemys pyrenaicus
TGCACAAGGGACTGAGGTGATGGTGCACGGGTGAAATGGTGGTGGGTACCCCCTGGGGACTACAAATGATGTCAAATATAACTAATAAAAAAAAAAGTCAAAAAAAATTTATTAATGACCTATTATAGTCCAAAAGTTATTTACTGACATTATGAACTGACACTCTGTTCATTCATATATCTAAAATCATTTCGTAAATTACCGATTATAAAATGATGCAGTAGAAACAGAATGCCACCCCAGCTCAGCAAAGGCAGAACAGAACAGTGACAGCACCCCCATGGCCAGAACTCCCTGACGCTAACAGGGGAAGCTAAAGTGGAAAAGGGGGCGGGTTACTAGGAAAGTCTTCGTTGCCATGGACATCTCAAAGTTTCTGCTGTGCGGTGACTGCTGGTGTTCTCTGACCCCAGGCACAAGTGCCAGCTTCTGCCAACGTTTTTAGACACAACTTCAGACTGCAAAACACCTCTCTTCCCCCTTTCCTTTCATTTCCCTGTAATGCAGTAGTAGCAGTCGTGCCAGGAACCTGGCATAGCAAATTGCAGACTGTGTACCTCAGCTGGCACCTCTAATCACTTGGCCTAGCAAAGGAGCATAAACACAGGGGACTGTGATTTGTGGCCATGATGTCGGTGGCTCCGTCCAAGATGTCTTTGACTACTAGCTAAAGGCCCTGTCCTACTTAGAGGTCAAACCACAATTCCATTCAACATTCTGAACCCAAAGAGATAATACTGCTCCCCTAAGAGAAGAGTCATCAGTCCTACGAGAGCACCCCTCTAACGCCCCCAATGCTAAGAATGACCAGAGATTCTTCTTAATCCTACATAGACTCTTCTCACAGAGATTCTTACTTAGTGGCTCTGGGATTGGGCCAAGGACTATTTTCCTTAATAGGTGTCACCTAGGTACCTGACTCATATTTTCAAGGAAACATCTTACCTTGGTTCACATTAGATTTACCTCTGAAGCTTTTGGAAGCTAGGATTCCTGGATCCCACCCAGACGAGAATCAACTCTGGGGTGGATCATGTCTGTGCGCACACATGCTCACTGAACTTCACGGGTGACACCATTGCACAGTGAAATTTTAAGGCCCCTATTTTAAGCCAAGACTTTAATAAAAACTTTCTGGAACTTTGACATAGGCGTGATGTGGGGAAGCATGACTGCGACTGGGAGTCAGTAATAAGTCCGGCATGCATCATCCAGCGGCCCATCGTCAGTGATTCAAACTGCAGCACTCAGGAGTGTCCTTACTAAGCCATTTTTCGGTCTGATTTTGAGCAATGCATAAGGTGGCATAGTTCAGAGACCAGTATTACTGATGTTGCAACATTCCGAGTGATTAAACCCCTTCTGATTAAAATCAACTAGAAGTGGTTTGTGTTGTTTAAAAGTAATAATACAAAGTATTACAAATATGAAGTAACTGGGAGAGACTGAAGCAAGAGGACTTACGCTTGACACAAGCTATTAAATGTTATTTTTGTCCTTTCATTCTTTAATACTTAACGTGCAAGTCGAAGCAAAGGACCAGATTCTAGAAGAGCAGGGTAGCAGTACTTGTAGGAAACTATTGTTCATTAGTTGTCTAGTATATTGAATAAATGATTTTGAGTTACAAAATGTCCAGTATATTTAAAGAAAATGACTTATACACTCCACATATTTTGCTCTAATATGCTTAACTATCACCACAGTTCCTATTTAGAGCTGTTACTTATTTATGTGATTAAGAATCCAATCTAGGGCCTCCCTGGTGGCGCAGTGGGGTAAGCAACGCACTGTGAAGCAAACCGCAGCCACTGCAGCACGAGTTCGATCCCTGCTGCCAGCCAGGGAGGGGACCCACATGGCGCAGCAGACCTCTCCTGCTGTGCCCGCTGCTCCCCTCAGCAGTGTACTTCAGTTGATCTGCCTGTTCTGCACCCCGCTCTCTGTGGTGAATCATCTCACCTGCCCCCCACACCTCTGGCCTGTACCCCAGTGCTTGTATGCATAAATAAATAAATCTTTAAAAAATTTTAAAAAAAAACAAAAAAAGAATCCAATCTATGTCCAAAGTCATAATCAGAGGACTATATTTTGAGGTATCATCCAATATTAACTCACTCAATAAGGTCCTTCCATTAGTTGCCTGTTGCTATAGCAAAATGGAAATTAAAACTTGCGAATTCTAAATCTGATAGCTGCCAGACGGGTAGGATAGAGACAAAATATATTTCCATTATGATGATGATTTTTTTTATAACTTGGCTCACTATTTCTCTTTCTGTCCCCCTCACTCCATATGATTCCCAGTCCACTCCCCCCTCCTCACAGTGAGATAAGCCACTTTAACGAAACACCCATGTTTTTCCACACTCAAGACTTCTTCACAAGCTTTTTTTCTGTCGGTGAACATTTCCAAAATAATCAATCAAACGTAGTCTTCCGCATCTTGCTAGCTTCATTTAACTATACTGTGTGGAAATTCCTTCAGATATTTGTCTTAATGACTGCATAATATTCTTTGATATAAATATGTCATATTTTACTCAGTAAATTTTTGATGGATTAATATTTGTCTTCTAACTTTTTACATTATCTAAAAAAACACAAGTGTGTGCATGTGTGCATATGTGTTCATAGCATAGATGCAGAGGTTTCTATTAAACATTCTATTCTTAAGTTGTTGTGAAATCTCAGATTGCTTTCCACAGTGGTTACACCTATGTAGTGTATATCTGAAAGGAAACGGGGATTCTATTGTACCAACAAGACAGGCCGAGATATTTTAGTACAGCATGCACTGTACAAAGAATGGACTATTTAAAAATTATCCCCTATGTATAGACTTTGGCTATTTTCAGCATTTGCTACCTATAAGGCATCGTGCACTGGGCATGAAGATAAATAAGACATGGTCCCTGCCCTACACAACCTCAGCATGGCTACTTGAAATCCAGTAATGGTTTTCAATCTGGCTGTACATTAGGATCATTTGGAAAACTTGTAAAATACTGACTCCAGTGCCATCCCTAGACTGATAAAATCAGAACTCTCCGGGCAAAAATGGGTCAAGGGTTAAAGATCCTGGACAGTAATAATGTACCATGAAGACTGAGAACATCAGCCCTACAACAGCCAAGAATCAAAGCTTCCTGTTTTGTTTTCACACCCTTCTTCCTTTTGGCCCATCTCTTCATGAGAAGTCCTCACACACAACCCAGAGGCCCCGTCCCAGAAATACCCCAAGATTAATGCACTCTCCACTTTTCATACTCCCAACCCCTTTCATCAAGATGACCTGCCTGCTGGCCATATCATGCCCATGTGATGTCCAAGCAGCTGATTGTTAACACATGCTGTGTATTACGTGACTGTCTACTGTGCATTTCTAGAGACTAACCTAATGGTAGGACTTTGGTCTGGTGGGCAAAGGGTTATAGAACTGGACTTGCCAGTGTTTACTGTAGAGATTCTATCTGTTCTTTTTTTTAATAGGTAAATTTACTAGTGAGTAAACAGAAATTCTACTATTGCATACTTACCACTTGTTCACAGTCCGATCCATTTTAAATGTATTATTATTTTTCTTCTTTTTAAATTGTATTTTTATTGAAGTAATGTTAGTTTACAATGCAGTACATGGTTTAAGGGTACAGGGTCACACCCGCTCAGATGCATGTCGCCACACCCACCACCAAAGTGTCCGTTCATGGGCCCTACTCCCCCACTTACTCCCTTCTCTCTCTGTGAGCTTCAGTTCTGCAGTCAGATTTCTAGGGCCTGTTTTGGTTTAGTTTGTCTGTCCCTTTGCTTTGTTTCTTTGTATTCCACATATTTATTTTTATTTTTAATCAAATTTCTTACATATTTTAAATTATGTTATTTGCATAGATACAATATTAGTTTACAACACTGTACGTGATTTAAGCAGTTCACACCCCCTCAAATGCATGCCTCCACAGCATCTCCACCGCTAAATCACCAGTAGTCCTCCACCAGGGCCCATGGGCCCCCTCTGCCCTCTTCTATCCCTCCCCTTCCTCATGCCCTCCCCTTCTGGTAGCCTCAGTTCTAGTTTGTTTTGGTGGAGCTTTGTCTGCTCTGTCTTAATGAATCTGTTCTCTCTGGCTTTTCTTCACCTGGAAAGATTCTGCCAATCTTCCCAGGGGGGTCAGCATAGACTCTATGTTGCAGCCTTCTTGAACCCCAGGCATGCCCCCTTCCTCTGCTCCCATAGCACCAAATCCAACCACACACAATGCACACTGGTCACCATGTTGTAGCAGTTACTCGCTTCCACCTGCAGGGGGCTCCTTCACGGTAAGAATCTTGCCTTACTGTTCCTTGCCCCCAGTGGTACCTTTGACCAAATCGCCTTTGAAATCTAATTTAGTTTTTAATTCTCACCCATCACAAGCTCTAAGAGATCTAGCATCAGCTCTCTAACCGCCACAAATGTAGGATTTTCCAGTGCGTTTTGCTCAGATTTTCTATGGAATTCTACTTAATTCATAGATTTTTTTAAAAACTTTTTTATTTTCATATTTTAATAGCTTACTTCAACATCAGAAAGTCAATAGGGAGACAATGTGAGTTATATGTTGTAAGAGCTTCATAATTCTGAGCGATGAGTATAAAGAAACTCCTTATCTATAACATAGGTATTTATTAGTGAATTGATACACACATATTTTTATATAATATTTTAGTATAGCAGAAAATTTGAATAAAAATTTAGAAGTATTTATAAATATAAATATAAAATATCTTATGTAAATAAAAATAAAAATATAACATGAACTATATTTAAAGTGAAATTTTATATATAAAACATCGTTAATGGTAAAATATTCTTTATTTCTAGACACTTATAATAGCTTATTATTTACATGATCTTATGCCTTTGTTTTAATAGCTCTATTACCTTTGAGGTTTAATCATTTTCTGCTATGTAAGTAAGGCTTAAAGAAGAAGACTTGCCATTTCTTTCTGGATTTTACTTTTTTTTCTTCTTGGTTTCTTATTGTTTTTAAATTACTTCTTAATCTTCTAAGAAATTAAAAATCTACTTTCTATTTCACTGTTTTTAGTAATGGTGAGCGGATGCAAGATTTTATTAAAGCCACATATAATGTTGCTGCAACAAACACCATCCGCCTCCCAGTTGAAGCATTAATGATATCGGTGTCCCTGCATTACCTCCCTGGTCTCATCCCACTCTCTTGGCAAAAGACATCCACGCCCTGAATGTTGCATTCATTCTCAGGATTTCTTCACTGGTCAGTGACTAACTCACTTGTCCTCTAAACAATATATGGTGTCATTTTGCACAGTTTGAATTTTCTATAAATGGAACCATACTATATGCATTCTGCAACAATTTGCCCTTTTGCTCAAATTATGCTTTGTTGCTAAATGAGTGCTTTGACAAAATAGGTGAACTCTATACTAAGCTGTTCATATATGCAGGCAATATATGAACATATAGGTAGTATATACGTACAATATATTGTTGGCATTATTATACTTGCTTTTAAATGTTCGCTTAGATTTCCCCACGGTTTCAACTTTTACCTTTCTTTACTTCTCCCTGTATCTCCACATCTTCAACTCCCACTAAAGACCATTTTTTGTGTGACTATAACCCTTTGTTATTAATATACTCAGAGAATTCCCTGGTTTTATTGCTCTTAAAATCCCTTTTTTTCTTTATTCTCATTATACATTTTGGAATTATTTTAGCTAACATCTTAGTTCCATACTCATTCTTGGACATTAATTTTAAATATAAGTTCAAGTTTTTTCAGTGTATCTTGTCTCCCATCATGTATTTTATATTTTCAATCCTTTCTGTTTCACTTTAATTTCTTTTTAATTTTAATTACTGTCTACTTCACTCACCAATTCAGCTGTTAAATTCAACAATTGGAGAAGTTGATTTCACTTAATTTTTTCTCTAGAATATCTATCTAGTTGCCTTTCAAATCTATGCCACTTTTTATACTTTTCAAACCTTTTCAGAGACATTTAAGTTGGTCTCATCTGAAAAAATATATTAAGTCTTAATTATATAAATTCATATGGTAGAAACCCTATGTTAACATGTAAGAAGACAGCCATTTTCCTTCTGTCGCCTACCCTTTCTGTTATTGCATGCTCAGTGTCTTGGTTTCTCCTGCATAACTGCTTCCCTGAGTACTGCATGCTATATTTGAAAAATTATATGTAGACCTTACTTTGGCAGATGATGATATCTTCCTCTAGGGAATCTTTCGCTGGTTTCTGACCCCTGCCTTTGACCACTTGAACCTGTGATCACCTTGAACTGCAAATCTAACTTTAGGGCTTGCAATTTGCTGAGCTGCTCAGGTACAATAGCCAGTTGCAGTCCATGTGAATGTCATTCTTACAACTCACCATTACTCCAAGGATGCTTCTTTCCCTGTTCTCAGGCTAAAGAACTGCGACCCGTGGATCGAAACTTACTGATAAGCAAATCCAGTCACGACTGTTTCCACACAAGCTATGGGCTCTCGATGTTTTCACATTTTTGAAAGGTTATAAAAGTCCAGACCATATGTGACCCACAAAAAAAAATCACACTGGCTCTTTACAGATAAAGTTTGCCAAGCCCTGGTCTAAAGCACGGGATGGTACTTCCCGCTGGCTAGAGGGTTGTTGGTTATATTCCCTGAGAATGGACATATTCCAGGCACGTTAGTAGGCTAGAAGGATACAATGGTGAGCAGGTGCAGGCATGGTCTGCACAGCTTGTATCTAGCGAGGCAGTCAGACATCACATCAACCATGATATAAAATGAGAGACTCCTAAAATCCTCGAAGAAAACCAAGATGCTATAAAGATATAGTGAATGTTTTAATGAATGGACAAGTAAGCTGTGGCCTAAGAGATAAGTAAGAGACAGCAGGTAGTGAGCTTTGCTGGAATACAGACTCCACAAAACCTCTAAGACAGAAAAGAGTGTGTCACTTCGAAAAAACTGAGAAGCCACCATTCAGATGGAGCAGAATGGACACAGGAGAGAAGGAGGAGATCAAATGACCATGGAATAAGTATGCCAGGCTTTTGAGAGATTTTGCCTTTTAAGAACACTGAGTGATACCAGGGGCCACTGCAGAGTTTATGAAGAGGAGTATCATGATCGGCCCGAAGTCATGAAAATTCCCTTGGCTCTACGTACATGAGGGACTGAAGGCGAGACATCTTCCATGTGATGGTGATAGTTTAGACTAAAGGTTGACGGAAAGCTGAGATGTGGGATGGATTTGACATACTTTGAGGAAGTGGAATGATAAAGCAATATCTGCTTGATTGACGTTACTCAAGAAAAGTGCTTTTCAGTCTTACAACTGGAAGCTTCCGTCCACATATTTCCAGCCTTGCAATTAGCAAGCATTCAAGGACTATTTATTGAGTTGAATCTCTTTAACCTTAGAGTGTAGGACATTAGGGCCAGCCCTGCATTAGCACCATGTGGAGGTGAAGGAAGAAGCATCAGGACTTCCTCGTGAATCTCAACTGGATGCCTTGACGCCAACAGTAGAGCATGGTGGTCAGGTGAGGCAATCATCTTTTCCTCCATTTGCAAGGCATTGAGGTGGGAAGAGGGGCTGTTCTAGAACCCTCTCTGTCCAGTCATGTCTGTCAAAGTGTATCTGTGCTTTGTGCAGCAGAAGGGATATAAGGCCTAAGCAGCACCTCCTCCCAAAAAGCCAAATGCAAGCTTCACAACACAGGCAATGGTGATTGTTGGGGCAAAAGGCATCACATTGGGGTGCCAAGCAAAAGATTTTGTAAGTTTTTCAAAACTGTCAAATCTGCATGTTTAACAGCCTCTGACTCATTCTATCAACTCTGCTGCCCCATCTCTCCAGGATTCCGCTAAATCTCATATTCAGTCATATGCAGTTCCTGGATCCCTATTTTATTCCAGGTTCTGGGCTACAAGATGAACAAGACCCAGTCTCTGTCCTTGCAGAATCTGTAATATAACAGGACCAGAAAATATGCTGGCCTCCTCGGTATTAATAGCAGTCTCACTATAGGTTGTGTTGAAATGTTCTGCGCTTCGCTTTTGCTCGTCTTCCAGGACTGCAGGGATCTGGTACGGAGCCGTACCCCGGTATGTCCGCTTCCTCCCCAGTACAGTGAGAAACGTAAGACCTGACATCTAAAGTCTATTTACAGTATGACTTTTGATTTGTTCTGCCTTAATTTCTGTTGACATGTCTTCAGCAGGGGTTTAGTTTCTCACTCAGTTGAGTAATGAACTTGAGAGGTCCCTGTCTTAGGGGACTGTTAGCCCTCAGGTACGCAGTCGGGAGACTACTTTCTCCTTGCAGTGCATTTGTTCACAGCAGATTCAGTCTTCACGCCTGTCCGTCAGTTTCCCAGCAGCCTGCAGAAAGCGCGGTCCGTTGTTACCCCATCCCTCTGAGTAGCCCGGGGGGCTAGACCTACAGAGCCAGCTACCAACTACCAGTGTCTCTGGGGACACTGGCGACCCTTTGTGTGCTCTCCTTGGGCCCAGAGTCCGAATTATTCCTTTGATGTTTGTGGTTCTTTTTTTTTACTGTTATTTTAGACTGTATGCTCCTAAATCAGTTGTGTTTCTTACGGTATTTATGTTCTAAGAATCCAATTCTTCTCTACCTCTTCCAGTTTCCTTTTAATTTCTCAAAGCAACACCCTTAGTACATGGATACGAGCATGCAAGGAATGACAGCACTCTCCCTAGAAATGCCCTCTCTTGGAGCACTGACAGAAATGGGGAGCAGACACAGCAGTGCTTTAAAACTGTAATGCCCTAAACTAGTGGACGAGGTTATTAGGATGAAGGTGATGGCAACATGGTCCCAGTAGCAACACTACTGATTAAATATCTCACCAGGGCTGACTCCAAGATGTCAGCTCTCCCCTTTCTCCAGTGTCTAGCGCATTCTTGTTAAGGCTTTCAGGACAACCAAAGCAACGCAACCACTGCACCACTACAGTGTTCAGCAAGTCAATGAAACAGTGCTAGATCCCACTCAGGCTGTTTCTAACCATACAGTGGGCTACACCCTCTGCAGCTGCATCCAGTTCTGAGGCCTGAGGAAACATGACTCTTCCAAGTGAACTTCATGAACTCCATGCACACCCACGAACGAAGTCTGCACGGATCCCAACAAATGACTCGAAGTGCCAAGAGCAGCTCCTAAATCATACCTCTCAGGCAAACTGGGTTGAGAGGACATTCATTTGTTCCACAACCTGCTTTCTAGTTCGCCCAGAAAGCACTTTCTTGACGGCCTTCACTCGCAGGTGTTATCAGAGCGAAGGCTCTTCTGGCTGGAAGTCAAGCCCTGCACTGGTACAGAGTGTGCGAGGAATGACGAGTCGTGGAGTGCGCTGCCCGGGAATCTAGGAAATCACCTTCGCTCCTTCTCACACAAGTACCGCAGCAAATCTGAGCTACTCCTCTTGAAGATAAACTACATACAAAGTGGTTGCTGTTTTCTATCAGACCCTTGGAATGAATGCAAAGTTGAAGAAGGATTTGTTCCTTAAGGAGGAGAACATTTCTTCCGTGGTGTCAGTGACTAGAACACCAGGCGTGAATTAAGACAGATCTGCAAAAGCACTAAGACTTGGACGACCGTGTTGAAATAATGTAAAAGACTCTCACGTGAGCGTGCATACGGTCCTTTTCTGAACCAAAAAATACAAACAAGTCAACGTTCATTTTCAAAGGCACTTACTGTACCCCACGCTGTGTGCGATGCCCCAGGACAAAGTTTGGCTCTATGACTTGCGGGATCCAAAGCAAAATGAAAATCCAAACAGAGAACACATTGAAAAGCATTCTGGGTTGTGAGCACATTACACCAAGTGGGGGACCACCCTGGGCACGGGCCAGTGCGAGCAGAGAGGGCGGTGCACAGGCTGCAGCTCTGCTGTGGTGGCAGAGAAAGGCGCACAGGGAGGTCGTAAGTGGGCAGGGCCGTGAGAAGGAGGCCTTCTCCAGACAGAGCTGGGGAAGAGGGCCCTGGGAGCAGAAGGACATTCTACAAAGACAGGCAGTGTCCTAGATGATGTGCTCCTACTTTGTTCTAGGCCGTGTCAGGACCTGAAGAGGAATACAGCACAACTCTGGCCTGTGGGAACTCACAATCTAATAGAAGAGAGAAACAGAGAACAGGAGATTATCTGGAGCCTCCTATATACAGACTGAATGGTATCATTTTTAAGTACTTTTTTATGAAATTTTTAAAATTTCATTTATCTATGCATACAAGAGCTGGGGTACAGGCCAGAGCTGTGGGGGATGAGAGGATTCACCAGAGACAGAGTGGGGAGCAGAACAGGCAGATGGACTGAAATACACTGCTGAGGGGAGCAGTGGGCGAGGCAGGAGAGGTCTGCTGCGCCATGTGGGTCACTCCCTGACCAGGGATTGAACTCGTGCTGCAGTGGCTGCGGAAGCCCCACAGTGTAGTGCTCGACCCCTTGAGCCACCAGGGAGGCCCTGGTATCATTTATTATATCATCAAAAGTCATCACTAGCACTTTCGAACTAAAGGCATTTTGCCCAGAGATTCATAAGCTATTACAATGCACACGTTGAAGTAAACACAGTGCCAAAACAGACTGTGCACTACATCAAGTCATTCTTTGGCCAGGGACCAGTTCCTTATTTTTGTTTTCACTGGCATAGTCTCCAAAAGATTATATTGTAGGTGTCCAATAAATGCTTGCTAGAAAAGTCATCTGCTTCACCTTTAGGAGCACTGCTCCATATGATTTAATGTTGGATTACATGGTCACGCTTGCAAGCTATTTCTCCATCTTTGTTATCTGACACAGTGGGAGAATGTCTGCCATAATATTTGAACAATGTTTTGAAAGAAACTGTTAATGGGAATCTCCTTTCAGATAAGTGATAGATGTGCTTATGGCAATATAATCTAACAACAGCCTTTCTAGAAGATATGTGGTTTGTGATGTGACTATGGACAGTGCTCAGATGGGGTGGGGTTCCCATAAAACACCCTAAGAACTTGGAAATAGTGGAAATAAGGTTTCCCTCTGAGAGTTAAACATTAAAATCAATATGCAATGGATCAGAGCACAGATATGTAGTCATCTTTAAAATATAAAAGTCTCCCAAGCCTACAGGACTAGATAATAACCAGATTGAACTCATTACTATGCCTTAAGCATGTGTGCCTCAGCTACCCAGGGAAGCAGAAGATATAAAGAATAGCCAAGGCAAATGTTGGTAGTATCCTCTAAACCCTTTCTGAGCCTCTGTTTACTTGTCTGGGAAGTGGGATTCTAGAACTCAGCTCACAGAGAAGAACCCAGCCAGGTCACATGGGTGAAGCGTTCAGCAGAATGTCTGGCTCATAATAATAATCAAGAAACTCAAAGACCCTTGAAAGGAGCTGCCACAGCCTCATTGACGATCGTGCTCCCGAGAGTCTTGCATGGCCATACACTCAGCACGTATTTACGTAATGTCCTGCTAGACAAAATAGCGGGGAAAGAAAGGTGACGCCCATTTCAAAATGTCCCCAGCAGACCAGGCCACCTTTGATCCTTCCTGTCTCGCAGAGAAACGGCTGCAGATGCTTCTAGTGAATCACCTCTCCCTTTGACAAGTGCCAGGCAACTCCAATTTCATAAGAATGAGCTTTTAAACCATGAACAACCAGCCAAGTTTAAGATAAGCTCAGGATGCTTAAGGAACAGATAAGTCATTTTAGAAAACAACTGGCAACAGAGGGCCATGGTAACACCCTGTCTGAAGCATTAACATTTCTCCCCATGTGTTTAGTTCTCACTTTCCGCAGCGCATTTTCAAGACAAAGCCTACTGTAGACTTCCAGAGTTGACAGGAATCCTAAGTGGCAATCCTGGGGTCTTTGATTAGAGCTGGAGTCCATTTAGATGGCTGATCACTTCTTATGATGCTGGGTTCAGGTCACATGACACCCCGCCCGCTCCCCATTCACCCTGGTTCTCTGGCATTACCCCAACCCTAGCCCTGTGTCCACAGCCCCACCTTCCTGCTCCTCCTAAGAGCAGAACTTGCTCTTCCTTATACCACACAATCAGGCTTTGTCTCACCTATTTGCAGTCACTTGCAGGGCAATTCTTCCACATTGTCAAGTTCAAAGCTAGTTCCTCCTTCTCATTAAAAATAAAAAAGAAACAACAGGCCCCAGATGGAAACTTCATGGCAAGCCCCGCTAAAATTTAATACCCAGCTTAACTATAGATTCAGACTCTCCCCAGGCCAAAAGAGGCCCACTGCCTTTGCCCTCCACAACTCCCTTGTGTACTCCAAAGACGGAGAGAAACGGACAGTTCCAAGAGGCGCTTTCGGGATGGGGCAGGTAAAGAGGGGATGCCAGAATTTAGAACAAATATTAATCTTCTTCTCTTCATACCATCGGTAGCCAGATCAGCAGGGATGGATCCAAATACTCAAAGTGTTAAAGACTGCAAAAGGGGATAAGGAGGAACAGTGCCACCCACTCTCCCCTGATGCCAGGGCAGTGGCTTAATCAGAAATCAGTGTGGAATCGTGTTTGAGAACTAGGTGGATTTTCGCACCAGGATGAGGTAGGGTCATCCGCTCCTGGTTGGCTGTCTCTCCTTACCCCCTTGCTTTCATCTTCTAAATTAAACTTCATGCTTCATCCTTATGAAGCTCTTATACCTGGACCTACCGTGCCCAGTCCAGCACTCGAGGAAGAAAACTATGGGTCCAACTGCTCTGGGACCGAGCAAGCTGGAGCCGCGGCAGCAAAACAGCCTTTCCACCAAGAAAGTCTTGGTGGTCTTTCTTTCGAGAACGTTTGCAGGGAAAGGGGTCAAAGGCACACAGAGAGAACACAGGCTTCTGTCCTGTAGAGTGAGCGAGGTATTTAGTGACGACGAGAGGAAGATCAGCAATGTTCACAGAACACCTGCTCGTTACCTGTCAGGTGCCTTGGTTAGCACTGCACATACAGCCTATAATTTCACTCTTACAGTCACTCCAGGTATCAGTCATTTGCATGTCAGGAAAACAGAGCTACTCTGTATTTTAGAATGGAAAGGTTGAATCCAGGGAATTAGAAGCTTTGCAATTTGAGAGCTAGAAGTGAAAATTGGCTACAGATCTGAAAAGTAAGAAGATTTCAAGGAGACTGCTGTGATGGTCTCAGTTGCTACAACCCTTCAGTGGGAGAGTGTCAAGAGGACCCCAAAGGCAACTGAAGCTGCTGTCAGTGATCCAGCTTCTCCTCTTTTCCTGTCAAAACGCACTGGAAGATTAATATGCAATTCAGGTGAAAGGGATTCTGTGAAATGCCACTCGAGGTTTCTCGTCCGTGAGCCAGAGAAACGTTCTCGAGGTGTGGAGAGGGCGCTAGGTTGACAACAAATGATGGAGCCCACTTACAGGACAGGCATCGCGAGGCCTGTTTACAGATGACAGAGTTAGCCAGCAAGAGCGCTAAGACCAGGCTCTTTCCACTTTGTCAAGCTGCCTTTTCCAAAGGGAAGACTAGTCAGTGAGTCAGGTTTACAGAAAAGGAACTGGATGGGAGAGGCTACGTGCCCTAAAAGGAAACAAAATATAGCCCTGCTCTGAAAAATCTGAGTCTTACAGAGAAAGGTTGCGAGCGAAGCACAGCAGAGGAGGATGCAGGTGTAAAGGCATGACAGGTGACCTGTGAATGGGGGCGTTTCCCAAGCTGGGCCAAGCCAGGGTGATCAGAAGTCCCACTTCCTCGCAGTGTTCTGCTCTGTTCCTGACACGTGCTGGAAACCCGTCTAGTTTAGCATTTGTCCTGATAGTTCTTTAACAAGGCACGATTAATGGCTGCATTCAAACAAGCAAGGATATGTTAGGTTCCCACTACTTCATAAGCCCAGTTTCTGCTACGATTTCTTCTAGAAGTGTGTGAGAGGCACACACAGTGCACAGCGTGCTCATTTGAACACACTGTTAAATCTGAACGATAACCAGATAAAAAGACGACCATCCCTGCCGCATAAGCACTGCTGAAATAGCACCTCTCTGATACGAGGGGTGTTGACAGCAGCCTCCCCCTGGCTTCGGGAGGTGCGAGGGAACAGTTTGTCTCTGCCGCCCCAGCCAGACACTTGTGCTGCACCAGTCAGTTGCTCCAGAGCGGGGTATGTTCGGTGTGTACCAAGAGAGGCCCTAGGAAGTCATCTGAAGGCTCTTGCTACAATGGGTGTGTGATTTACTGTGTGTTGTAAACGTACAACTATTTATTTTAGTGTTTAGCAAAGTTTTTTTCAAGAACCCCTTTGGGTAGCAATAAACTCAAAATATTAAAGTACATATTTAATGAAAACTTAAGTATCCAAGTTCCATTTCCCAAGAAAATTGATGATGAATGGGAAACTTGCACAAAATGCTTGCCAGCACTTACTTTCCACCACAGGAGCCAGAGTGATATCACTGTGTCCACATGAGAACCAAGAGACAAATGTGCTGGAGAAGCATCTGCATCTCATTCAAAAGTTAGTAGTTATTTTAAGAAGAATCTGGCCAAAGAAAATGTGCAGCTGCAGAAGGTGGGTTTATATATCACTCTCTGAAACATGGTTTTCCTTTAGCTCAAATGACTGTTCTAAATGAACTTAACTCATTTTCCATCCCAAACTTCCTAGTACTTTGAGGAAAAGTAAAGCTACAGCTGTGAATTTATTGATTCCATTAACAGAAAACTTCTCAAGCAGTTAAAAGATGTTACTTGTACCCGGATCATCAGATGCTTCAAGTAGAACATCCAATAATTATTTGATTTCTTTCATCCAACTCATGGAATCAAAGTAAAGCTTTGCAAGTTAATGTGGGTGAAACATCTGATTGTTGTGAATTTCATTGTAAATCAATTTAGAATTTTCACCATTGAAGGTAAAACATTTGCTTTCGAGTGACAATACAAAGGCCAACATAGGGGAGGCATGTGTCACTGCAAAAAGCATGTTTCTTACTAAGTTAAGGAGAAAACGATGAAACAGAAATGTACTGTGACTTACTTGTGGTGCACACACAATCCACATGTACACCCACGGAAGTTGGACTTTTCACAGTCGAAATAAATGTGGTACTTGTCAAAATGGACAAAGATCTTTACGTATACACGGTTATATAAGTTAACTACAGTTTCATCAAGAAGCTGATTTGAAGACCAAGCTTAGTCTGGTGTATTGGTATGTGCTTTCTCACTTGGATGATCATCAGCTGTTAGAAATTTCTGAGCCTTCAAAGAACTACATTTTAAGTCAACCTAAGCATCCTATAAAATTGAATGTTCTTATAAGTCGGTTGTCTAAATTTTGGTTGCATTTTGTTCAAACTTATTTAGAAATTTTATCTGAGTCTTTAAGAAATGGGTTGATAAACTCTTTACTCCTTGAAACTTTTAGCAAATTCTATTTACTGAAAATTAAGTTTGCAAAGAACCTAACATATACTTCCACAAAAGCAAGAAAAGAAGTGAAACCAATCAGTGACTGTGCAAATTTTGATTTTTGAATTCTAAAATTGTGCTTTGTATTATTCCTGTTTGTGAGAAGAGGTTGTTTTTGGTTTATTGAAATAATATTGGTTTATATTACTGTTTGTATTTTGGAAGTTTAGGCTCCCCCTTTCCAGGAAAGCTCCTCTTTTTTGGTAACTGTACATTCTGAACTGTAACAGAAGGAGGTTGAGAAAGCCTATGATTTTGCACCACTTAAAGTAGGCAAAGAATTCATAGATTCAGACAATGTCACAAGTTTTGTCTGGTAAAAAATAGTTGTTGAAGAAAGCATCTCTGAGTGTGAACCAAAAGTTACTACTTGTGAAAAAAGTAGTTTAAAATATTTATAAAATTAAATATGAAAAAAGTTTGCGATTACCCTACATTTAGCAGAATTTGCTCTGAATTTACCAAACACCAGATACCCAAGCTGGGTGGAAACTATATTTTCTCTATTAAAAATATTATGGCCGGCAGAGAGGCGGACACTAAAAACATGAGTAGGACCCTACGTCCATGCTCTGCCTCTGACCTTGGCTCATCTGCTTCCTTCTCTCTTGCCAACTCTCTTTCTTCCTATGGCAAGAAAGCCTGGCAAGCAAGGCTCCTAAGTGTTCCATCTTCTAACTCTAGCCGTGAGGTGGCCCTCTGAGTCCCAAATCCAAATCCAGGAGAAAGGCTTCCTCTCTGAAGATCTGGACAGGGCCTGGGAACACCGAACACAGGATGTCACTGTGCAGCTGCTGAGGGGACAGAAGGACGTGCTTCCCAAAAGAGGTGCGCTGGCCAGGCAGCCCCGCCCTTCTCGGACTTGGGAAACCAGGAGAAGCTAGCTTGGGACCAATGGGGTGATGATGAACATTTTTGCTCAGTTATTTAGCACTAACTGTTTCAAACATAGGAAAAAGTTGCCTCGCTTTTCTGTATTCTAGAGAATGGACGGTGCCACTGTTGACCCAGTTGCCCACATCATTAGGCCTTATCCCTCCACACTGCATCCTCCCATCAATCACTAAGGCGTATCGTTTTTTATCTCCTAAACGGAATAACATTTTGCCTCCCTCCACTCATTCCCTTCGTGCAGGACCGTAGTGTGTCTACTCAAGGCCTGGCTGAGCGGATGAGCTCACTGCTACCCTCTCCTAGCCCCTTCTTTGGCAGCAGCTGAAGTGCTCATTCCAAAACACAACCTTCCAATGGCCACCCACCGTCCTTGGGATAAAACAAAGTCCAAATCCTTTAGGTCCTTTGTGATCAGGTCTAACCGGCCTCTCACCTTCACCATGATTCTGTCTTTGTACCTCTACTGTTCAGTTTCTTTCACTGCCAGGATGGCTTCATGCTGTCCCTTTCATCTCTGATTTTGCACATGCCATTTCCTCTTTCTGGAGGACTCTTGCCACTCAGTTCACTCCTTCACCTGCCTAACTTCAAATCAACATAGAAAGCTCAGCCAATATGCCACTTCTTCCAGGAAGGCTTCCCTGAGTATCTCCTACAACTAGTCTGAGTCATGTGACTCTCCTGTTTTCTTAGCAACTGGTAATTCACTATCATATCCCTTAGTACCCTCTTTTTTAATTGCCTACTTATTTGCCTCTCTTCCACCAACTTTAAACTCCATGCATGCTTGGATCATGTCTGATCACGTGGTTCACAACTATATCCCTAACATCCAGCATGAAATCTGGCTTATAAGTCAGTAAAAAAATACTACCTTATTGAACTGAATGAATAACATGCATGAAACATTTAGCAGTTTATGAAATACTTTATCTCACTTCAGCATCATCACCCTGCAAGAGAGATGTTATTATCATCTTGAAACAAAGCCCCATAATTATTTTTATATTCCAGCTGGACATAGACCGTATTTGTGAAGTTTAATTTAGGCAAGAACCATGTGAGATATTAACAAATCAGAATTTTAGACAATTTTAGAGGAAATTCAACTTATATAAATCTTTTAAATATGGTGTAATAATAACTGTTAAGAGTGTTCCAAAGGAAAGGGTACCCTGTTAGATGCCCTTTGATGAATACATGACACTCTGCTGTGCATAGCAGAATATTTTCACTTTCCTAACTGTTGTGCTAAAGTCCCACAAAATGCTTAATACACTTAAGTGGATTAAACAGGCCTCCTGTGATCTGATTTATATGGTGAATGTGCCAAGTAAAACCTCTCCACAGAGGGATCAGATTGTAAACTTCAGTTGAACTCTGATAAAATTATCATAAATTCCAAACTAGTGGAGGCAGAATTAATGACATTTTTGCTTTATACTGTTCTCATGAAAGGGCCAACCAGTCTTTGTTGAATATTTTAAATGTCTCAACAATCTTTTAAGATGATACTGTTTCCTATAATAGTCACTAGACACATATGAATGAAGAACTGAATTTTTATTTTCATCATTTAGAGTAATTTAAAATGTAAACACTGAAGTAGCATAATATTTATATTGATTATATGTTTAAGATGAAAATATTTTGGAAATACTAGGCTACATAAAATATTTAAATTAGTAAAATTATTTTTGCCTATATATTTAACTTTTTCATGTGGTTACCAGAAAATTTCATACTCTACTAATGGCTTGCACTATATTTCTAATGGACTTCACTGTTCTAACGTACTGTTTACTGTTCAACTTCGGTTGTGTAAAATGGTACTTACAATTTTTAAATGTCTGTAATTTGTCCCCAATTAAGTTAAACTCTTTGGACTGAGATGACTGCTTCACACCTAGAAAATATCACATGCCTTCCCAACCCATGATAATTCAGGTCAGAAAGCACGTTCTTAGAAGGAGTGAGCATTTCCCTAATTACACTACCGCCTACTTATCCAGATTTGTCTTTTTGAAAAGGAACAGAAGTTGTTTTCTTTTGGATTTGTATCTCTTGTTTTGCTTTTTACTCATTAGATTATCCATCGTTCATGAACTCTTACCTGCAGTGCATGCTGATGTAAAGGATGGCAGCAGAGAGCGGCCACAATCCACAGCCCTAACACCACAGCCAGCCCCTGCGTGCGCTCATGCGTGCACACACACACACACACACACACACACCCCTCTTGACTGCCTTTGGACTCTGTTCATAATAAACAGTCTGAACAACATTGCTCAAAAACTAAGCTTAGAGTTGGATTATGCTAAGAGAACTAAGTCATCAGAAAGCGAGATATTGGATAATTTCACTCATATGAGGAATATAGAGAAACAAAACAAAGGAACAGATAAAGTCAAGCCAAAAATAATCCTAGGACTCTGACTGTATAAATGAGGCTACCAGAAGAGGAAGGTGGGGATTGGAGAGCCATGGGCTATGTGGAAGGATGGCTCGGTGGTGGGCATGGTGTGGTAACATGTCTGAAGGTGTGACATACACCCCTAAACATACACAGTGTTGTAAACCAATACCACTTCAGGAAACAAAAGAAAAAATTAAACTCACTAAATAGGGGGAGAACTCAGCCTAGAATTGGGAAGGAAACAAAAAGAATCCCTTGTTCAAACGAGACATGTCAATGGTCAGATACTTCTGCATCCATGCTTTCCTCTTATGAGTGCTCTCTGCAAAATCTGTTCATTCCTCTTCTTGCATACTCCATTCTGAAATGTTTGGTTTGAGGTTTCCCAATAGATAGAATATCAGCTGTAGGAAAGTAAAAATGAACCTTGTAGAGTAGGGGTAGCGAGAAGCGTGTACAGAAAGGGTACGCATACAAAGAGAAGAGGAAAGAGAGTTTGCAACTGGTAGCTCCAAGTAATGAAAGCAAGATAGAGAAACTGCTCCAGAACAGGATCCTCATCCACAGAGTATAACGGGTTGGGCCCACTGAATAGAGAGATGAGCTCTCCCAAGGCCTTGATAGTTCCCGAGGAGAGCACAGTGTCAAATCACTGATGCCCAAATGCATCCTTAAGCTTTAAAGAAAGCACAGTTTATGCTATTCAGTGTAAAGGTAGAGGAACGTGTGATTCATTTAAGCAACATGTCCGTAAAACAGGCCAACATAAAACAAGCTTTAGTACTTAAAGGGCAGCACCCAGCTACCTGTATCATTCACATATGTGAAATAGCTCATTTCCTGCCAAATTTTGACAAACGAGGTTTCACAGGGAAGGAAGGAAGCCTCATGAATTACAACATATAACTAACATACATCTCAAGGCAGTCAACACATGGTTGAAAGTATGCTGTGCCTATGGACTGTGAACTTGGCACATGAACAAAAAATTTGCTCACATAATTCATGCATCCCATACAGCTATATGCTGACTCTGTTCTGACAAGCATTTCCTGAATCAAAGCAGCTGTCTGGGAACAGGGTCCAGATTGCCCTATCACTGTAGACTTGTGGAATACAACAGACAACTTTCAAGGCTAGTGGGGATAGAGGAGGAAGGAAAGGGAATGGAGAAAATCACAGGAGGCCCAAGAGGGAAGCTCTTTGAGAATGGAAAAGAGCACAGGAGGAAAGTAGTAACAGCTTCTTGGCCAACAAGAAATCATTGTGGGTCCTCCCCTTCAACCCTGGAACCCAGTAGACCAACACAGCTGCTCTCTAGAAGGAATGTGCTCAAGAAACAAAGTATCCTTCAGAGAGTGCTTATTATTTTTCCCACCGGGACTGTGCTGAACCTGTAGGCAATGTTATGCAAGCCTTGATAGGACCAGGATTAGAAGTGACTAGTAAGAGACCTTGGCATTTCTCTTTCGCTAGCTATCATTCTGAGCTTCTCAGGTGGTGTGACATAAACAGGAAAAAATGCACTTGGAGAAAGGGTGTTGGCACATACTAAGCCATGTCAGCTGGTCTCCTTAATAAAACTACTATTCTTTTGGTGATAACAACCACAGCAGCCCCAGAAAAGTGCAATTTTATGGTCATGGTGGTTACAATGATTTTCTGATGCTTTGCTTTCCCTTGTATACATTAAACATACAGTTCAAACACCTCTGGTGGTATGTTTAAAGAATATATGCTAAGGTGAACTATTTCTTATGCTAGAAAGATCATCAGACTAAGAAAAAAGAAATGTGTTCTGCATCTGTGGCAGTCAATTTACCAGTATCCTTTCAATAAAATGAGGAGATGCAACACAGTGACCTTTACATGTGTCCTGTGTGGTTCAAACAACACCTAGGATATAGGGCGTGGCTGCGCGCCACGGTGAGCAGGAGGCAGAACTTGGCCATCACCCCTGACAGATCTAAGTCACTAACGCTACCATTCCTATATGGGTCGGCCTAGGGTGTCTAGGACAGAATTCGCTCTGTGACTCATGGTGCTAGACTCTGGATGTGTAGATGTGGGAAAAGATTAAAACCACCTTATTTCATGAAGCTGTCCACATTCACCTTCCCAGGAAAGCCCCTCAGTTACCTCACTCGAGGACACTCTTATGTCACTTGTGACTCACATCTCAATCATTACTTCAGGCAGGGCAAGAACAAGTTGTTGCAAGTATCTTTTGCCTCCCTCCTGGGTTTCTTTTCACACAGTCACCAGGCACCGCTAACAGATAAAAAGACCTCATTATGCAGTTCACACACGCCAACTATTTACTGAATTGAGATCACATGATCAAACATCATATGATACAAAATCACAACTAACAGTTAACGAAAAGATCGTCCCAGGCTTTGACCTGATGCCAGTTTACTTGAGCACTTTTTGCAGTTGAAAGCTTGCTTTAATGACAGTAAGTTGCAGGAGTCCTTCCTCAGTCTCCCCCTAAGTTGACTAGCACCAGAAATTTCCCAAACACTTAGCAGAGCTCAAGAGAAATTCAATCCATGTGAGATTCAATCACCTGCAAGTTTTGAGTTTCCTGTGGACTGATGCACCCTCTTCCTAGGGTTGTTCTTCAGTTCCCCATGTAAACTTGCACACGGGCTGAGAATACCCAGACAGCCTGCACACAGAGGGATGCATAATACAGCTGCCTTGAATCAAGTAATCCGTGGGATTCTCACTCTGAATAAATGAACACCCAAGATGGGATTACTTGTTTAAAGAACTATCCGAACTTTTTATTCCACTTTTTCTTTTCATAATCATTAACAGCAAACTCACTAATTATTAATACACATGTTTAAAGACTTCCTAATTTACAAAATCTATTGCAATTTTAAAGAACAAGAAATAACAAGGAAGTGGTGAACCAATTTCTTCCCTTTATTAGTGTTTTCGGTATCTTTGTACTTGGACCAGAGTTACTGTCAATAGCTCAGAGACTGGAATGGGAGCAACACACTCTAGATTCATTTTTTATTCTAAAATACCCTTCTGATAGAAAAAGAAGGGAAAAGGTTTTCAGCGCCTCATCCCATCACAACTAATTAATACGCCCCACTGAAATAAAGTGCTTTTATAATTTTATCAATGTTAATACAGTAGCACAGAAAAAAACCAAATCGCATATTGGTATGAATTGTGCAGATCTGTGAAAACGTGCCATGTGCCCTGACACAATGAAGTCACTTCCTCCTCCAGCATCTATCCATACCCAAGAGTAGCTGCAAGTCTATGACCTCTGCCTCCTCCCCCCACCCTACCTCGTTCCCAACCTTCCCTCTATCAAAGCAGAGCAAGACTTCAGTCAGCTCGAGGGAGTGGAGGCAATCAGGAAACCTTCTCCCATCCATTGTCATGGGGAACCACGCCCAAATTGCAGATAGAAGCCAGAGTCCAAGGCCCCTGGGCCAGATCCTGTTCCTAAGAATGTCACTAATATTAACATTTCCACACAAAGGGCTAAGGAAAGGGTAAGTAAAAATTAGCATGTCAACTATTCTCCTCTCTTCGGTCTGCCCATCCTAGAATGCTTCAGTCAACGCTATGCTCAGGGCAAAATATAGCCAGGAGAAAATTTCTTAGTAAGAGGTTTAGAGTGGAGATAGGAATTTAGAGCTGGAAATATCATCTTCAAGATGTTCTAGTTTCACCTTCATTTTAGAGGTGAGAAAGTGAGACTCCAAAATAGGGAGCAGCTTGCCAGGTATGGCGTAGGCAGTGACAGAATAGACAGTGCTCAGGGTCCAGATTGCTCTGACAGTGTTTAAGTCTCAGCCCCTCTGGGGCTTGGTCACTGGCCAGATGAGACTGAAGACTAGATCGACCCTAAGAGCAAACAGGGAGTCCGCCCTAGCTTCAACAAGCACTAAAAAACAAGAGGCCGACATCATCTCTCTGAATCCAGTGACTAGTAACATGAGAGTGACTGGTACCTGAGGACACAGTCCCAGAAGTCCTTTGTCACCCTCATATGGAAGGCTGAGATTTCATCCCAGTTTAGAAGACATGATATTACCATGACTTACTCATTTCTAACTCACCTTTCCCCAATAGTTTGTTCCACCCCTTTCTTGAACCCTATACAATGCTCCCCAAATCATATTTATGATTTCTAGTACACTGTATTTTAGTTTGCAACAGACATTACTTTATTGCCATCCCAAATTTATCTCTCCCAATGAATGCTATGCATTTCTATGAGTTGTATGGCATTCTTTTTTCTCGTTTGGCAAAAATATTCTTTTTAATTAAGCAAGCAAACAAAATATAGAAAAAATAAAAATAATCTTGATCCCACTGCATCTGCAATTGCCACCGCCAACATTTGCAAGTTTCTAAAGATGATTTTAATTGTTGTAAGGTCTTCCTCCAGTTAACAATGGCAGGACCATTAGACCAATGTCCTTATTATATTGAAAAATGACACAACCAGTCTTTTTTTCAACACTTGACAGCATCAAGTTTATTTCTGCCTCGGGGCCTCAAGAACAGTACCAGCTGTTCTCTCTACATGGAATATTTCTCCTAAACCTTCTCAGACTGGTTCCTTCATATCATTTCAGGTTTCTGCTCCTTTAGCAAAGACTTTCGTTACTACCTGCTCACATTAGAATCCAGTTATTTTCACTCAGATTCCCTATTTTGTTTTCAACCTAACACAGCACCATCTGCTATTTCTTTATTTCTTTAGATCTTCATTGTCTGTCTCTTTAATTAAGATCCATGAAGACAGTGTATGTTTTGTTCACCACCGGATTCCATAGCACCCGAGTCAAAAGAAGACACATACGTGGGCTTATACTGAATGTTCCACTGTCGCTTAAGTTACCTCTGGCAGCCAGTAGTGCAGGCAGTGAAGTCTGTGGCTTTGGAAAGCACTTATTGGGCTACACATGACATGAGACACACATCATGTCTCAGTTTAACCCTGAAATATGACAATGCTATCAACTCCCTCTTTTACTTTAAACTTGTCAAGGCACTGGAAACACCTTGAATTTACTGAATACCATACACTGTAGGCAACTCGTGTAAACACAGATGGTCATTTGCCTTTTGCACTACTTCTGTCAGCAGCTGAGGTTCTTAGCAGTGTTAGCAGTGAATAAATCATAATGTCCAGAACTCTAGTTCTTCAAACAGTTCCTCTTCCTTCAGAAAGCAGGGCCTTGACATAAAAGTCCACTTGGCTAAATCCAATCTGATTTTGTAGAAAAGAGTAATTTTAACTTTGAGATACATATTCAATTTGATTATAATGATGTAAAAAGTAATACATATCAAAACTTTCTATGAAGGAAACAAAATCTGTATTGTGAGTAGGTATTTGGGAATTACATCTTGTCTGTTAGTGGGGAGTGACCAATATTGTTGGCAATAGTTGGAGCCCTGGACTTTGCCGTCAAGTCTAAAACCTGCCACTTAGGTGACCTTGCACAGGTGACTTTAACCCGGTTCATTCATCTGTAACCCAGGTAATAAAAGTGCCTACCACCCAAATGAATTGTAAAGATTAAATAGCATATATTACTCTGGAATGTATTTATTACATAGAAAACATTCAACAGAGAGTAACCAGTATGACTCTATAGGTAGAATATGCATTTATTTATTTATTTACTTACTTATTTAGCTTCCTTACTAAATACAAATACTTGCTCAGATCTACAACACAGTATGTAACCGTTAGTAGTCACCTAAGGTGTGGGACAAGCCAGCCACGGTGACATTTCTCAAGGAGTCATACTGGGTGCAAAGGTGGAGGTGTATGAGTTAGGGTTATTCATTTCGAAGGTGAGAAAAACCTAACCCGAGCAGCTGAAGTTTAAGTGTGATATATTGGCTCCCGAAATCAAAGAATGGCCTTCAGGGAATTGGACTAGAGACGTCATGCTGCTCAGCTGCCCACTCTCTCATCCGCTCCCACTCCTGCTACTCTCCATTCAGTTTTGCTTGGCTCCATTCTGTTCTAATGCAGGAAGAATTTCTCCTTGTTATGGGAATTATGGCCATAATTAGCCTTTATTTCTAATCCTTCTAATTTACCACTGGACCAATCAGTGGGGCCAAGATGATGGGGCATGATGATTGGCTGGGCTTGGATTACCACCCATATGTGTGCTACAATAAGAAGAGAAAAAGTTCTCCAAAGGAAGGTGGGGCCATGTCGCTGGAGAGATATAAACAATGAATGTCCAAGCAAAAGCCAACAAACATTGGTGAGGATGTGGAGAAATGGTATGTAAAATGGTGTAGACACCACGGAAAACAATCTGGAGCTCATTGAAAAATTAAACAGAACTACTATATGATCCAAAAAGTTCACTTCTAGACACTGAAATCAATGATCACCAAAAGATAACAGCACTGCCATGTTTACTGCAATATTGTTGCAAATAGCTACAGTGTGCTGGAAACAACCTGAAATTCTAACAAATGAATGGGTTAAAAAATGCAATATTGGTTGCCAGGGGTTAGAGTAGGGAGAGAAAATATGAAATTATTAATAAAGGGGCATAAAGTTTCAATCAAACAAGGTGAATAAGGGCCTCCCTGGTGGCGCAGTGGGTTAAGCAACACCCTACGAAGCAAACCGCAGCCACTGCAGCATGAGTTCGATCCCTGCCGCCGGCCAGGGAAGGGGACCCACATGGCGCGGCAGACCTCTCCTGTTGTGCCCGCTGGTCCCCTCAGCAGTGTACTTCCATTGATCTGCCTGTTCTGCTCCCCACTTTCTGTGGTGAATCCTCTCACCCCCCCACACCTCTGGCCTGTATGTACCCCAGTACTTGTATGCATAAATAAATAAATCTTTAAAAAAAAACAAGGTGAATAAGCTGTAGAAATCTTCTGGACAACACTGTACCTATTGTCAACTAACAATACTGTATTATGTGCTTCAAAATTTAAGTGAGCATATCTCATGTTACATGTAATAAATAAAATTTTAAAAAGAACAAAGATACATTAACACAGTGATCTGATAGTACCCATCATATTTAACCATAATAATCCTGTATTATCAATATGAATATACCTACTTATTAATACTACTGGGGAAATTCTTAGTATCAAACAAGTTATATTTCTCCTTCTGACTTTCTTGTCTATTGTTTATCTGGACGTGCTGGAGAGTAAGCCCCAATTTTCTTTTTTTATCCTGGCTATAACAGACTCAATTTCCATCAGATGCCCTTTTTTTTCTTGAATGTTTACAATATTAATATTTCCAATGCAACTCAAAGATAGAATTTTAAAAAAAAAATTATTCATTTATGCAATCAAGAATCTGGGGCACAGGCCAGAGGCAGGGGTGGGGGTGAGAGGATTCACCAGAGACAGAGTGAGGAACAGAACAGGCAGACTGACAGAAATACACTATGGAGGAGAAGAACGGGTGAGGCAGGAGAGGTCCTCTATGCCTTATAGGTCCCCTCCTTGACCAGGGATCGAACTCAGTGCTGCAGAAACTGTGGATGCCCCACAGTGTGGCGCTCAACCCCTTGTGCCACCAGGGAGGCCCTAGAATTCTTAATACTTTTTTAATATGGAAGCCTGCAGTTACTTGAAAGAATGCATCATCTAATATTTCCAGTAACAGAGAGGATATTTTATCATATTTTATTGATTTGTTTTTCATTTGCAAAGTTATCTAATTTGAGGAATACAACTTCACCCCTCCAAATGTGCACATGCATCACTACTCCACTCACCCCCCACAAAGCTCCAGTCCCCAAATCTTATTCCATTATGTACTCCCATCATTTCCTCCCTCCTCCCCTCCCTTCTGATAATCACCATATTTTTCAGAGTCTGAGAGTTATTTTTGTTGTGTTTTGCTATTTTTTTCCCTTTGGTTATTTATATTCCACAAGAGTGATGATTTTTAGAAGTTCCCTGTAGTCAACAGTTTGATTAAAAGGTTGAAATTATTACAACCAAAATCAGAATAACTAGTTACTTCTCTCTGAAATCAGTCAAAAGCCAACCAGCTGATGATGAAGAATATTGTTGAGATATATTTATGTCCAGGAAGTGGGACAAACGTTCCATCACCCTAAGTCATTATGGGAGTTTGACAGGTTGTAATTCTGACAAACAATAATAAAAGCATCATGAAAGAGAACATGAGGCAAGCGTTCTTCCTCAGCACTCCACACTTGGATGAGGGAGAGACTATCTTCCAAATTATCTGTTCTTCTCTTCTTTCTTAATGGAAATTTTAAGCAAATACAGTATCACATGGCTAAGCAAGCTACATCTCCAAACCGTTTTGCAGCTTGGATGGCCATGTAACTAACATCAAGACAAGTCGAAGTCTGGTATGGTGTTTCCAAGAAAAATGAAGGTGACATATTTCTTGTTCTCTCTTCCCCTTTTCTGCTTTGGAAAATGTAAATGCGATACCTGGAATCATCTTGGTCTCTGCCGGTCCATTGGAAATCTATTGCTAAACCATATGTGATACCATGGAACCTTAACCTAGCCCTGAGTTGCCTCTCTCCAAATTGAATAAATCTATGTCTTGTTTAAACTACCCATTTTTACATATTTGATCCTCACAACCAAACCTAACCCTAACTGATGCAAGTGCTTCTTCTTTCATTTGAATTAAGAATGCTTTTCCCCTGTGGATGCAGGCTGATACCAGAGGAGAAATTCCTAAAAGTCTCTGAGTCATTACACAGTTTTTTGTCCGTTCAACGCAGCAGTTACACGAATGATAAATCTAAATTAATACAAATGTTTTTATGAAGAACGTTTTCATTTTTTACTTTAATAATATTAAAATGCAAAGATAAACACAAAAATGAATCTAATATCTTATGTCACTTCTTTATAAATTCATTGTATAACTGAGTAGTTTAACACCATTTTAGATGAGTCAGCTCCCAACAAAATAGCTCTAAGAGGTGAATTAATCTAATTGTTCTGTCAATGCATATACATTTTATGCTAATGTTGGAAGTTTCCAAGAAAGAATTATAATATGCTGGCAATCCTCCTGAGGAACTAAAGGAGTTTGCACCAATGATAATGAATGAATAGAAAAGCTGGAATTTGGGGATTTTTGAAGTACTTAGGATACTGCTGGGACTATAACTGAGTTAAATACAGAAAGTTACCTTTCTTCATCTTAAGTTATGAAAATGTGCAAACCAATATCTGTGAAGTAAAGGATACAGCATGAATCCTTCAACAGTGTAGGTAGACTATGTCTACACAAGATGGTCAAGTGAAATGACAATGGTGAGAATAAATTTAATGAGCATTTGTGGGACATCAGTGATTCATCTACTCATTCACCCACCCATCTAATGTATTGTGAGTACTTCCTATGTGCCAGACAAAATGCTAGGAGTAAAGGTAGAAGGATAAATAATACAGAAGGAAGGCAAATAATATTCCAGTATGGCTAAAGGAGAAGGTATATGGGTAAATAAGTCAAGAGATTTTTCTATTGATTCAGTCAGTCACCATTCAACTCAGTCAACAATTATTGAATGTATACTATGAACCTGGCTAGGAATTGTAAATAAATAATTAAATTAAACACAAATTTGTCCTGCAAAGTATTTAACTGACTAGAAGGCTGAATATTACAGTACAGTACATAAAATATGGCCTGTATATGAAGAGGGCTTTTTCAAGTTTTTTCATTCTGTTACATTCTGTCTACATGTATATTCCTCTACGAATGCTATACTGTTTTCATCAATGGCACTGTAACATAAGTCTTAATAGCAGAGACCAATGCCCCCCACTGTATTCTTTGTCAAGATAATTTTTGCAATTTTAAGGTCTCTAACTTTCCATATAAATTTTAACATAAGCTTGTTTCTGGTTATTGCTAGGACTTTTACAGGAATTGAGTCAAATCTATATATCTTATGTTGAGCCTCTTTTGTTTCTAGCATACACATTTAGGATTGCTGTTTCATTTTGGCTTGGTTGTTTTTATCATTATGTAGTGCCCTCTTTGTCTCTAGCATTTTATTACTGCTCTAAAATTTATTTTATAAACAGTAACATGTCCATCCCCTTTTTCTTAAATTGATGTTTGGATAGGACGTCTATTTGTTTAGACTTTTACTTTCAACCTACTTACATTGTTGAAGTGTTTTGTAAACAACAAATAGACTGTTTTTTTAAAATCTATTCTGTCAATCTGTGGTTTTGATTGGTGTATTTAAACCATTTACACTGAAGATAATTTTGGTTGTTAGGGTTTAAATATGCTGATTTATTACTTTTTTCCCTTGTTTCCTCTGCCTCTTGTTCCTTTGTTTTTACTTAATTTCCTAGCTATGGGATAATGGAACATTTTAAATTTTTTCACCTTTTTTATTTATAGTGTTTTTGAGTGTGTGTGTTTGTATAGCTTTCTAATGGTTGCTCTTAATGTTTTATTATACAAACATGACTCATCATAACTTATTGATATCAATATCTCACCACTGCGAGTGGTTAGTGAACTTTACTTCCATTTAGGATCTCTTATCTTCCTCACTTTCATGAGTACACGATGACGTTAAGAGTTCTCATTTCAATTATTAAATACGACATACAAAATTCATGAGAATACTATTGTATGTACTGATAAATGTATTCTTTCCATCGTTCCTTTTTCTGTCTTGATGTTTCAATATTCCTTCTTTTATCAGTTCCTTTTCATTTTAAGAAAGACTTATAGCCAATCTTTAAGGGTATGTCTGATAGTGACTAATTTTGTTAGTGCTACTTCATCTGAGATGAGAATGTTTTCATTTCCCCTTATTCCTGAAGGATCGTTTCTCCTGGATAGAGAATTCATGGATGACAGATTTTTTTTCTTGCAGCATCAAAAAATATTTTGCCACTTCCTTCTAGCTTCCAAGGTTTCACATGAGAAATCCACTAGCATTTGAATTGTTTTTCTCTTACTGATAATATAATCCTTTTTGTCGAGTTGCATTCAGAGTCTTTTCTCTTTGTGTCTGCTTAACCTTTCAGAATCTTAATTATGGTGCATCTTGGCATGGAGTTCTTTGTTTATCATATTTGGAAATTATTCAGCTTCTTGACTCTAGGTTTGAATCTTTTTGCAAAGTTTGAGGATGTCTCAGCTATTATTTCTTTTAAAATCCATTCAAATTTCCTCTCTTTTTCTCTCTTTTTAGGACTTCAATAAAGAAATGTAGAATACTTTCTTATTTTCTCAAAGGTCCCTGAAGCTATGTTCACTCTTTAAAAATCTATTTTCTTTCTGTTGATAAGGGTAGGTAATTTCTATTCTGTTTTCAAGTTCACTGAATTTATCCTTTGTCATCTCCAATCTACCCTTTAGCATATCCACAGAGTTTTCATTTTGGTTAATGTATATTTCGGTTCCACAATTTCCAGAGGTTTTTAAAAAATCATTTGTTAAGATTTTTTTCTTGTTGTTGCAAGAGAATTCTTAATTGCTTGTTGATGTGGGCCTCATATAATGTATCTGGAAGTATTCCTTCTTTCTCAATTTTTCGGTAGAGTTTGAGAAAGATAGGTATTAGTTCGTCTTTAGCTTCAATTTCTGCTTTGATTTCCTCATTAACCCAATAGTGATTCAGTACTGTGTTGTTCAATTTCCATGTATTGGAGCTTTTTCCCTGCTTTCCTTTTGTGTTATTTGTAGTTCGATGCCATTGTGACCAGAGAAGATACTTGATATGATTTCATTTTCCATGCACTTACTGGTGCTTGTTTTGTGGCCCAATATGGGGTCGGTCCTAGAGAATGTTCTATGTGTTTCATGGAAAAACGTGTGTTCAGCTTGTTGGGGTACAGTGTCCTATAAATGTCTATTAAGCCCATGTGGGCTGATTTCTCTGTTTGAGACTGTTGTTTCTTTTTTTATTTTTGATCTGGTTGATCTATACATTGATGAAAGTGGGGTGTTGAAGTCACCTACCACCATTGTGTTGCCGTCAATGTCTATTTTAATTTATATAATAATTGCCACATATATTTTGATGCTCCTTTGTTTGGTGAATATAGGTTGATGAGTGCTGTTTTCCTCATTTATTATTCCCTTAATCATCATATAGTGTCTATCCCTGTCTTTTGTTACATCTTTTATCTGCTGTAAGTGTGGCTGTCCCTGACTTCCTCTGTGCTCCATTTGCTTATAGGATTGTTTTCCAACCATATGCTTTTATAAAGTAGAAAATTAGCATTTAAAAGTTCCCAACAGTTATTTGCTGTTTATTTTCTAGAGTTTGACAGTAATTCACTTATAAAACAGATTTCCTTTATTCTGGAAAATAATTCGTACAATAGCCCCTTAAAATTGTGTGAATTAAAGCCAGTACTTCACCATTGTTCTTAAATAAGGATACTGCCATAGAATAGGTGTGGTGAACTTGGCAATGGCTTAGGGTTTCAATACTCTCATTGAATGATTGTAAGTATAGTTCCTGTCATCATTAGCATGCATTTCAATCTGTACTATCCCTAAGTTTATGCAGAAACCATTTCCAGTCTGGACCAGTGGTGGTGGTAATGCCTGAATTCAGTTGTAATCATGTCTAGGCAAATAATGCAGCGATGAATCGTTTTGCTTCTTTCTCAAGTGCCTGCTTGGTGAGATGAACCTGTCTCTTCTCCATCAAATAGAAACAGGTTCATTGTGACAAGATTCTTTCTAGCATAAAATGCTTCCTAATGCAAAGCAAAAGCCATAATTTGCTCCAACTTTCAATTTGAGTGAAAATAGCATTGAATGCAAACCATCTGGGTGAAGTAATCGTGAAACTGGCTTGTTTCCAGAAGAAGTCTAAGTTACCTGAGCTATCAACACCCACGAAGATTTTATAGTTACGTTCACTTCCCCCAAAGTAGGAGATATCTTTTCCTTACAATTATATGTCAGTAAGTACCTATACCCTTGAAACAATTTTCATTCCTTTCTGTATGGCATGAGGAAGAGAGAGTATATATCAAAGGAAAAAAACTAAATCACAAGGACAAGGTCATAACCTCTGCAATCATGATATAAATCCTGGAAACTATATTCCAAGAAAGAGTCCCTAAGTCTACTAGAACAGAGGCAAGAAGTAAGGTAGGGAGTCTAGTTCAGGAAGACTGGGGACAAGGTAGAGTAGACTGATACGTGGTCCCTAAGGGTTTGTCCTTCTAGTCCCCTTAAAAGGATTATACACCCCACCCATAGTGCCATGTCACTTGCAGTACATGGAAAGTGAGAAGTAAACTTTCTTAATGCATTATAGTTGTACTTGGCCAGTGGAGTGTGAGTGGATATTTCACATTTGAACAGCTGTCTTAAACTAAATTTCATGATATGGTTCTGGTTCTTGCTTAAGAACCAGAATGGAGCATGTTCAAAGTTGGAACTGCTCCTTTAGCTGAGTCCTAGAATGAGAACGTGCATAAAACAGCCAGGAGCAGACACACACCCTTAAATATGTAACATGAATAAGAAATAAATCATTACTATAAGCCTCCAAGTGTTTGGTGCTGCCTATTACTACAACAGAGCAGACCGAATCACATGGGAGGCCTACACCATGTCCTTAGGTGAGGTGGGAGAATAAATGATGGAATGGTATGTTACAGTCATTTTTCTCAATTCCCATGTGCTTGTGCCACAAGGCCTCCTGGGACTAGGATTTACCACCTCTGCAGGGGACATGGTATTCATTCCTTGGGATTCTGTTCCTTAGATCCCCTAAATGGGGAAAATCATGTCAATAGAGTTCTACATGAATGGATTTTTTTCCCTCCCACCACTACTCTCTTTGCTGTGAAAACAGAAAATGAAAGCAGAGCTGTTTTAGCAGCAGTGGGAAAAGAACGCAGCTAGCCACGATAATATCTGTAGTGGTTTGTTAAAGTTCATTTTAATGTTTACTGCCTCACAACACTTCCTTGCATCAATTATCAGTGGAACATGCTATATTTTTTTAAACACTCAGCAGTAGAAGCAGGTGAGCAGATGTTCTCAGGCTGTCACCAACAAATAGTGGCTACTCAGAGTAATAGAAGTCAGCTAAATTTGACATTTTGTGAAAGTAGTATCACTTATGGACACGCTTTTTCTGTTAACATCGCTTCTGCTCTTTCCATTTTTCATTCTGATATTTCCACATATGAAGCTATAATTGTTAAGTAGTTGTTATGTCAGTCAATTTGCATATGTTAATTTCTAATATTTACAACAACCCTTCAAGAAAGATAGTTCACAGATAGTAACATCCTACTGCTGATAAATTATCCCTAAATCGAAAACACCCACTTATGACCTCACACTTATCTAGACCAGCATCCAGGTAATGGCATGCTTAAACTGGGTCCTGTTCTCACGGGCAGAGAGCAGGGTGTTGGTGGGCTGTGCTCCCTACCGGAGGCTCTAGAGGAGAACCAGCTTCCAACTCCTTCGGGTGGCTGGCAGGATTCAGCTCCCTGTGGCTGTGGGTGTGAGATCCCCACTTCCTTGCTAGCTGGCAGCCAGCAGCCTCTCAGCTCCCTGAGTCCCCTGCATGCCTCATGCTGTATCTCCCCATCTACAAACCAGCAAAGGCAAGTCCAGTCCCTCTCATGCTTTGGGTCTCTAAATTTCACCTTCTGCCAAGTCTCTTCTGCCTTCCACTTTCCTGCACGCCTCTGATTTCAACTGGCAAAGTTTTCTGTTTTTAAGGGCTCATTGTGATTATATCTGATCCACCTGAAAAACCCAGGACCGTCTTCCCATCTCAAGATTTGGAACCTTGATCATACCTGCAAAGTCATTTTGGCATGGAAGGTGACATATTTACAGGCTCTGCAGAGTAGGACATGGACACCTTTGGGGTGGGTCGTCTTCTGCCTATCACGTTACGCAGATCACTCATTTAGCAAGTGATAGAGGTAGCTGTGAAACAGGTCTACTTCCTATTAAGGCTCAAGCACTTCCCATTAGTCCAGTCTGCCTTTCTGAGGAGTTTAATTTGTTAGGTCATATAATAAATGGGAAGACAGGGGCGGCACAATGTCTTAAGGAAAGCAGAAATGTGTTTAGCAAATAAAATCTGTTTCTAATTTTCAACATGATTTACATCTTTGGAATAAAATACTTAAAATAGTCAAAGTTGCACCAAATCAGTGTTGTTTCACTCCATATTCTGAAAGAACAGTGAGAGTGTATATTAAATATACGTCTACTTTCTACAGTAAATGCAGGTGAGGATTGCCAGAATAGTTTTGTATATTCGCCTGAGACAGAGCACACTTACTCCCAACAGAACTGTCAGTAGAAGGTAGCACAAGGGTTTCATTATTCAGAGACACCCTGGCCCCAACCATTAGGCATAACGCAGGCCTCACAGCATGTACTGAAAGGGGCGAGAGCCTGCCAGTGCCAATCACAGAGGCCTCAGGATTTCCTGTGAGAGCTCACCAGTCCCTGCCCAGACCAGTGAGAGCCCAGACCCAAGTCCGGGAGAGTGCCAGAGCGCTCTTCAAGAGGCCTTGCGACCTTCTGCGAGCACTGCCAGTGCCCACCCAGACCAGCAGAGGCGTCATGGCTCTGAGACCTTGCCAGTGCCTGCCCACACTGACAGATGCCTCAGGCTTGCCACAGGACTCAGCCTGAGCCCACCTGGACTTACTGAGGCCTTGTGATGTCCCAGTACCTGCACTGACGTTGAGACCGTGTGCCCACAACAGGGGGTAAGCTGGAGTGCTCGGTAGCTTAGAACCAGCACCATGCCACACAACTAATCCACAGCAGAGCTAGGATTTGACCCCGGTAGCCCGGCACCAGCCCTCTCCCTTGTCCCCACGCTCACTGAATAATCACCCCCAGTCAGAGAGGTATGTTGGTAACACAGTCTGAAGGCTGGGGCCAGACCCAGTTGGGAGCTCTCGTAGAAGACACGAGAAAAAATGGAAGGGCCATGGAAGCTGGTTTGTGCTTGGCATCTGCTCCTACTGCCAGCCAAAGGCTCACAGGCCTCACAGATCTGTAACCTCTCTAAGTCTGTTCCACCAAGGAAATGCGTATAGTGAGAAGCCCCCTGCCTCTCCTCGGAGTTGTCCACAGCAAAGAGAAAGATAGCAGCGGGGGCCTCTCTTGGAATCTGGAAGACACTAGACCCATCTTAGGGATCATGACCTTCTCTGCTTGAAATAGTTCTAAAGAGTCTGAAACCGGGCGCACATGCACTGCCATATTCCATAGCCTCTAAAAAACTCTACAAATGATTCCTGTCTTGATCTGCCTAGTGGTTAAATCGGGTATGAAAACTGTATTTCAAAAAGGCTATACACTGCACTTAATATTCTGTACTGTTGTTACATAATTGTGCCACAATAAAAAGTAATATGCATGTATATTCATACTTCTTTGGTACACTGATACACAGTTTTAAATTTATAAGTCAAGTGGTCGGTGGAGGTTACTCTTGGGGAGTTGGTGTGGGGACAGGATGAAATGAAAAGGGACTTCCTTATAACTTAAAGGCTTTTACATTGTTTTGAATTTTTCAAAATAGACACATTGGCCGGGCGTGGTGGCGCGCGCCTGTTGTCCCAGCTACTCGGGAGGCAGAGGCAGGAAGATCGCTTGAGTCCAGGAGTTCTGGGCTGTAGTGCGCTATGCCGATCGGGTGTCCGCACTAAGTTCGGCATCAATATGGTGACCTCCCGGGAGCGGGGGACCACCAGGTTGCCTAAGGAGGGGTGAACCGGCCCAGGTCGGAAACGGAGCAGGTCAAAACTCCCGTGCTGATCAAAATAGACACATTGTTGTATTACTTACAAGAATGAAGTTTTTTTTAAATAACCAGAGATTTAAACCCTCAATTCTATGTGGTTTAATTCAAAGAGCACACGCTCTCAGCCACTCTTCACAAAGGACAAAAAAGCCGCGAGACACTGACTTCCAAGTGCCCCTTTTTAAAGGGCCCCTGGGGCCTCCCTGCTGGCACAAGGGGTTAAGCACTGCACTACGCAGCATCCACGGCCACTGCAGCACGAGTCTGATCCCCAGCCAGGGAGGGGATGCACAGGGCGCAGCAGACCTTTCCTATCCTGCCTGCTGCGCCCCTCAGCACTGTGTTTCAGTTGACCCTCCTTTTCTGCTCCCCGTTCTATCTCTGGTGACTCCTCTCACCTCCCTCTCTATCCCACGTCTGGCCTGTGCCCCAGTTCTCATATGCATAAATAAAAATCTTATAAAAAAATAAAAGAGGCCTCTGTTCACAGACTATCAGACTGGGATGGGTAGTTATCCTCAAGTACCTCCCACTCCTGAATATTCAAACGAACGTTTCCATATGCCTAGAGGAAACCGCGACTTAGATTCAGACTCCCAGAGGCGTGTAAAACTCCTGAGGGCCAGCCATCTTCCAGGCCGGTGTCAAGCTGGGGCCTGGCCAAAGTCTGCAGAACGAACAAGGCATCAACTTCGCTTTCATACCTGGAAACCACTAGAAGCACCTCCCGTAGCGGCCGCCCTTTGAGCACCTCCTAGGACTGCAAAGCACGTTGGTTTCATTTGAGTGTGCCCAGATAATCTCCACGGGCTCCAAGAAGATTTGCATTTCCCCCAACAGTGACATCTGCTCAAATGATGAGGATACAGGGTTCCCCACAAAGTTCTCTTTCTTTGCCCTTTACATAAGCTGCTTATGTGGTAAAATCACCCCTGTGCTACAGCCAGCCCTGGGGGTGAGTGTGGGTCGACCACATGCCAGCTGTGCACAGCGGGCATGTTTCTTACCTGCGTGGGCTTCTGCTTCCTCCTGTATTGAGCAGAGATGAAGCTAGATGGGGTGGCTGAGATGCAGAAACACTAAAAGTGAGCGTGCTTTAGAAGGGCATTCCCTATCATACCAGCGTACTATTTCTGTATGATATGGTTATATATATTTAAAACTTCTTTACTATGCTCAACTATACCTCAAATTTCTACAGAAAACTAAAGGGAAAAGGGGAGGGAGGGAGAGAGAGAGGAAGGGAGGGAAAGAGGAAGGGAAGGAGGAAAGAAGGAAAGGGAATGAGTTTACTTCTATAAATCCACCCTCTCTAACTTAATGTAAGTGATTTTTAATTAGAGAATGTTCTCATTGAGAAAGTGTAAAGCATTCTAAATACCTCAGATAAAAACACATGTCATCTATATTGTGTCTGGGAAAAGTAAAATCAGTATTTGAGTTAATGAAAGAAATTGAATGGCTGCAGAAATAGTTTTTGAATCTAATAAGTTTCAGCAAGAAAGTATTTGGTAAGTGATGATACAGAGAGCAACAGAGTGCGTGCCTTTAAGACATTCTTCACAGAAGTTCAGAAGGAAAAATCCCACTCCACTGCCTGGTAGGTACCCAGCACACGAGAAAGCCACTAGGAAACCAAGTTTATTCACCTAAAAGGTAAGCCATCTGAGCAAATGTGATGTTTTAAAGCAGCAGCAGTTTAAAACTGACAGCGTTTAGTCTCTGTGATAAGTGCCCATAAAATGCTAGATGAGTGTCACTGCACGCACCCAGGAAGACGGAGCGCAAGAAGCCCCTTACCTTCTTTGAGAGATGGGGAAGGAGATCCCAGGAAAAGGACATGGCCCACTCAAGCTCCGTAAGCTGGTTGCAAGGGTTGGGACTCAAGCCCAGCACTCCAGACTCACAGTTCTCCCTTTTTAATTCTTAGTATGTGGAGCTTTTTGTCCAACCAACCCAAAGGAATGAAGAGAACACACGTCCACAGTTATTCTCAAGATCCTGAGAAGGAATATGCCTGCGGTGTAGTGAAGATGACAACGGCGACGATGATGATGATGATGGTGGTGATGACGGTGAGAGCAACTGACATTTACTGAGTGTTTATTGTTGTTGGGGGCTCTGCTGAGTGATTTTCACACATTTCCCTGGGTGGAATGGTCTTCCCTAAATACTGAAGAGCTAAAGGCAGAAAAACCGCTTAGAAACCCCTGAAAGCTGACTTGATGTCTTAAACCAGGTTTGCAAAGGTGGGCTGAGGGTGAGGAGAGGCTGTTTCTAACCCTTTAAAACGGACAAAAGGAGATAGTGCCATAAGCCCAAACAGCAGACCATGATTTCACTTAATGTTGGAGGTTCTGGCCAATGTGACAACAAAAGAGAAAGAAACAGTAAATGCACAGATTTTAAAGAGGATATAAAACGTAGAACTCTCCCTATTTGTAAGTGACATGATAGTTTACGTGGAAACTTTGGAAAACTGATGGACTTCACCTTGAATAAGACCATGTCCTCAGCAGCTGGGCTGGGACTCTGAGTCTCAGAGAGCCAAGCCTGTTCCTCTTTGTGTGCCCACTGCACCTCTTCATGATTTTGAATGCTTTAGGTAATGATTCAGGAACTTTCCCTAACCTTAAATGTCTGAAGTCCTGTTTGATTCTTCCAACAACATCTCCAGGACCCCAAATCTCCTGAGAAGTAGACCAAGGCTCAGGAAGAGTAAGCTGGTGTTCGCAGTCACAGTCCAGATTGTAACCCAGCCCACTGCAGAACCTAGACTCCAGCCGGCCAATGGAGTTTCAGTCCATCTTGGTTTTTCACAGACACGTAAAAAGAAGTCTTAATTAAACTACAGTGTCTCAGACCCCTGCACTTTGTGAAACTTTAATGGGGAAAAGAGGGTTACGAAAACATTTGCTGCGTGCAGGCTATACTTAAAAAGGAAAGGGACTGAACTATCAGATTCCTCTTCCTCAGCCCACCCCAAAAGTGCCACTGTGTTCTTACCCCAAAAATTAAATCTTGCAGTATTGGGATGGGAAGGTCCTGAGGGTCCTTTAGTCCAATGTCTTCCATTTAGGGACAGGGACACAGGCCCGGAGGAGGTGGGCCGCCAGTCTGCTAATCAGCTCCCACTCCCAGTGCACGTTCTCAGTGCGAGCTCCCCGTGTGCGTGCCAAAAGGTAAGTCACCCCAGAACGGCCGCTATGTGCTTAACCACCAGTTCCTGGAATAGTGGGTCCTAGGAGCCTTAAAGCTCTTCCATATGTTGAAATGAAATTCTGTAATCTCTTTCCCTCCCCATCAGTCCTGGTTTGACTCTCTAGAGACATATTCAGACATTCTTCAGACATTCCAATTTTAAAGCCAGGAAAATATCTGAGTTCGGGATATAAATTTAGCTGTCTTATGCCTCCCATGTGCTCATGTCCTCACAACTTCTGCAATTTAATTTATGCTGCAAATGACAGTTTATGCTGTCTGCTTTTCCTATGGCCCAGCTGATGCTCTCTCGCTGTCCGCTGACAGGGGCAGTGCTGTCTGACCCAGCTGGCCTGTGAGCCAGGCACACGAGAAAGTCAGTGCTCCCAGTACGTGTAACATGGGCACGGAGCCCCAAGCGATACTTTCCAAAACACAAAGTGCGCAGAGATCTAGAAGCCCCAAGTGCAGGGTGCTTGTAGAGGAGAGATGGGCTCACAGGAATTAAGTCTTTGGCACAAGCTCTTTTTCCTTGCCTTCTACAATTGACAAAGTCACCTACAGTAACTCTGAGATTTCCGCCCCAACGTGGGTGCACGTGTGGCACCTCAGAGGTCTACAGCCTTGACCTAAATGTGCCTTATGGGCTTTCAAGGCAACCTCACTGCCTCAGTTTGGCCATCAAGTCTCTGCGGAAGGGAGGAAAGAAAGTGCCGTCACTTGAAACTCCCGATAGGATGCACTTTGAATCACAGTAACTCTAGTCAGCATCCACTAGCCCTGCCCCGAGGGGGTGACGAGATCAATGGAAGGCTGTGGGGAGGTGAAATATTTTACCCTCTCAAACAGTTTCCCAATTCCCTCCTGTCCTCTTAGCCACACTTCCCAAACAAATAACCATTCCTTCGATCTCACTTAATTCTTAGCTTCTAGAAGCCTTACTTCTGTCCCTACCTTTTTTCCAGAAATGTTCTTTCGAGTCTACCAGTAAACTCCTGAATAAAAAGCAAATTCATTTTCTTATTCCTCCACTTCCCAGATACTTCTGCAGCTCTGACAATGCCCTCTTTCTTAAATCTCTTCCTTTAGCTTCAGGAACACCCTTAATTTCACTTTTCCTCTCATCTGCCAGACCACTTCCCTGTACTTAAACTGCTAACCCCTACCCCCACTGCAAAAAAATGGAAGTTCTCTAACATTCTCTTCTTAGCACACTCAATTTCCCTTTGACTCTGAATTCCTTCCATGTAGATAATTTACAGATCTCTTTCTATTTTTAAGCTCTAAACTCACACTTATTGGATATTTCCACCTGGATTTCACACTGACATATCAAATTCATTATGTCAAACATCATATATATCTTAGTTTTGCCTCTGAAAGTCAACAGTCCCACCATTTTCCGTATCTTAGCTCAAAATTCCAGTATCACAAAGTACTTAGGAATAAAACCCTAACCATCTAACTCTCGTCATCTTACATCAACAGAATGTCTCATATCTGTTTCTTCCACTGTAGTGTCACTGCCACCGCATTAGTTTTCAAGCTCTAGGTTATACTTCAAAACATGCCCAAGCAATCTCTTAGTCTTGTATTTCCTAACTTTTAGAATGTGTCATGAGTTACCACTTTGACCCTGTTATTCTTCTGTTTAAACACTTTCAGCAGCTCATTGCCTCACCTAAGTGTCGGCAGGCTTTTTCTATCAAGAGTCAGATAGCAAATATTTTTGACTTTGTGAGCCATATGGGCTCTACTGTTGTATTCTGAAAGTAGTCATAGATAATTCATAATTGAGAGAGCCTGGTGGTATTCTAATACAGTTTTATTTACAAAAACAGGCAGCCAGCTAGATGGGGCCTAAGGGCCATGATTTGCTCTCCCCTAGCCTATACAATAAATTCCATTTCCAGAAGTTTGGCACTGAAAGTCAACCATAACTTAATAGCCCATTACTTTCCAACATAAACGTTATTTTCTAAACCATCTGTAGATATATGACAGTTCTCTGAACGTACTTTTTTCCACTTCATGTATTTTTCTATGCTCTTCCCTCTGTCTGCCATGCTCTGTCCTACAGTCACTCTCTGTCTCAAGAGGCTTTGGAACACAGGGCACTCCATGTGCCGTCTGCTTTCAAAGGCCATATATCAAAGCAGAGAGAGACATATCATTTTTAAGTTCATAAGCCAGATTCTGTAAGGGTGCTCACATTAAAACTCAAATTCAGCATTGTTGATGAATCCCAAATATGTGGCCTGCTTTTGGCCCATATACCATGGAAATAAGACAGAAAGTGCCATACTCAGCACTAAGTTACCCAATGTTGGAATTGAACCTAAGGAAGGTAATAGACAAACAGAGATATTTGCCTTCAGTTAAATGCAATCGCTGTACAATTTTTGTGTGTTCTGAATTCCTTTTTTCCACCTACTTATGTTTCCAATGTGTTTTCTTTTACATATGGACATATGAACATATGTTGTTTGTTCTAGGGATACTACAAAAGTACAGAAAATATGCAAAGATGACTGTGAATTACAAAAAGGAAAGGCAAGTACTTCTTTTTTATATACTTTCATGTATCATTTTACCTGATAACTTTTCATCATTATTTCCTGCAAACAAAAGCACACTTTACTTCCACAGGACTGCCAAAAATTAAACAAATTCAGTGTGCAATTCAAGTGTTATTCATTGAACACAAGATCTACTAATTCATTAAGATTTTCAGTTCAATGCAATTTACACATTTGGAGAGCAAATTACCACTGCATCCACATTTGGCTCATAACAGAAGAGTAGTCTTAGCACTGGATTCTCTGCATGTTTAACTCTTGAGCAAATTAGAAAGTGCCACCATAGCTCTTAATATTTAACACTTGGCAGAAAATTAAGTATCAATACCAAGTATTAATTTGATTTTATAATCACTTATACCCTAAAGAAAGATATATCCTTTTGGGACAGTCCTGCAGAACACAAAATAAATTTTTATTTAAGCATTTCAGTTACTTTTTAAGTCTGCATAACAAATACCACAGTGGACCTAATTCTCTTAAACTGAACTAATATGAAATGGCACAACAAGGAAAATACAGTACCTGCTAAGTTGATTCAAATTATATAAAACCCAGGAGAACATCAGCAAGACTCTCAGGGTAAGAAAAAAAAAGAAGTGGAAAGAACTTAGAGATGGGGCCTAGAGCCAAGACTGTTATGAACAAACTTTGGGACAGAATGCAGGACTAGCTGGCAGCAAAACAGCACTGCTACCTGGAGGTTTCTCTGATCCAATTTTTCCAATTAATACTCCAAGCACAACTTTTTGGAGGAAGAATTGAATACTGTGGCCTAGAAATCTGGGTAGGAAACCATGAGAACTTGATCCAACATCTACACATTAATGTAAGCTGAGCTTCATAGGTTATTTGGCAAAATGCAGCCCCAAAGCCTGCCGCGGTATCTTAAAGACTAAAGGATAAAACCCGATGCCACTCCTGGCAATGGCATCCTGCTGACTGGCCCTCAGCTTCCGCTCCCATCAACACAGTCATTAGGAAATGTTCACGGCGCTGTTAATTCCAAATTCATGGTGATGTTCACAGCGCTGTGAACTGCACAGTGATGTGCTTCCATAGGCGAATGGCGCTGTGTGTCTTGGGCAGGTCTTGGTCATCACCCAGTGGAAGTGATTTATAGAGTCAATGGCAGTTCTTCTGCTCCAACCTTCAAAGCAGTACCTGTGCTAATACGAACATTTTTTTCTGCATTAAGGTAGCATCTCAACTGGTTGTATCGTTTTATCTCTGGGGTGTTTAATCTGTATTAAATGTTCCAAGTAATACTCCCCGTTTTCTAATGGTAGACATAATTATAGGAAAATTAGTTAAAAGATGAGGATTTTTTTCAAAGTACTTATTTCACTCTCTTTGAGAAATGCGTGAGGTGATGCTATCCAGAGATGAGATAAGAATTGTGTCTCGTATTAAAAATCTCTAGACTTCGAAATCTCTACTCTATTTGAAAGTACAGGAATTCTCAGGAGTGCTTCAAAAAGCCCTGGTAGGTACCAACTGGTACTGATGGATGGTAGACAGTGACTATGCATCTGGTGATGGGCTTGGCGTGATGCAGTTGCTAAAGTGAGAAACTGCATACCTAAAACCTACAGGGTGTTGTAGACAATACAATTCAATAAGAAGAAAAAGGGAAAAGAGTCCCTGGCCAATCCCATTCCAGCTTCTTTTGGCAACCAGAGTAACCAGCACGGAGGTACAGCTGGAGAACAAACTGTTGGAGCAGATAAAGCAGCAGCCCCGCGCTGGTCAAGGACTCTGTCATGCTCCCCGCCCGCCCAGCAGAGGGCGTCACAGCACTGAGTAATCAGATGGAACCTTTCAGGGAGGACTAAACAAAGACCTGTTAAAATCTTTTTTTAAAAATCAGCAGGCAACTATTAATCAGAGACACTCTTCAGGGAGGGAATGTGTTCTTACAGAAGGGACGATGGTGATGGTGATGGTGCTGGGGTGAACTGGTGGTGAAATTTTACAGGGACTACACCTGAAAGGAGAAAGCATACATTGTCTAAAAAGGAAGAACGATGTAAATATATATATATATATATATATATATATAATAAAATATAAAAGAAAACTAAAAAGAAGACATGGAGGATTTTTTCCCCTTTTCCATTTTTGTGCTTTGTTTTGGGGCTACCTCCTTAGAGGTTCCTCTGACCTTAGAGAGCTAAGACACAGGACCCAGATATCAAATGGTAAGGAGTTGGATTCCCAAGACCAGGTACAGTTCCTAAAGAAGAGAAATATGAGTTCTCCTTTTAGGCTACCCATCTCAGCTCACCCGGGAAGGAAAATAAGTAGTGTTCTGGGGGTAAGCCACAGCTTAGGAGTAAAAACACACTTAGCCAGAATGTCTTCTGTGTGTGCTCAGTCTCACAGGACCCTCAGGTCTGTGCATGCTAAGCACTAACAAAAGGAAGAGGGGCCCCTCCCCAATAGTCTGCATTTGCACTCTGAAAACATTCACCTAAACAGTACACTTCTGTAGATGCTTAGTTTATCAACCTGGGCTCTAACCAAGAGAAGAATCAGCGTACCTATTTTACTGCAACAAAATAATTCCAACACTAATTCAGTAACCTCTATACACAGCAATTATAGGTTTTGAAGAAAAAAAGGCACAAGATGAGATTTTTTTGATAACACTTTAAAGACTTTCAAAATAACTGTTACTATTACTAAACTCTTACTATTGCACACAATCCCTGGAATTTGCACACATTTTTTTCTGTAGAAAGTTTCCATTGTGCCTGATATGTATAAAGGCAAAGGGTTATTAGATTACAGTGAAAATAGTTCCTGATTGTTCACCAGCTCAATCTGAGGCGTTGACCAAGTTGCTAAATTGGACCTGCATTTCACAATTTTAAAAAATGTAAAAGAATGCAACTCAAAATAAATAGGCAATCTCAAAAATGTCAAGGTGGACACATATCAGGGTTCAAATATGTTACAGCGCTCCCTGTTTTTTTTAAATGTGCTTTTATTGCTTGGTGCTCTTATCTGAATAATCACAGATACAAGGCTATTGCAAATCGTGTTTTTAGTTGCCATAGTGCTTTCTATTTGAAAAGAGTAAATGCAACTCTGTCTTTAGCAGAAACCTTTTTCTCTAAGGAACTGGTGACTAGACGGTATACCATTTGTCTAACTGGAATCAGCTTAATGGGGAACTTCTAGGTGGACCAGAAAGAAGGGGACTTAAAATCTCTTCTTCCTGTTCTATCAATTCCATTGTCATATCACCTTCTTGGTAGCAGGAGGAACATATCTTTCACTGGCTCCACATAAGTACCAAGAAAGATGTCTGTCTTTACTTTTTTAAAGAAACTACATGTGCACATACAGGGTGGGTCATAAACAGAGATCGCAAGCAGATGACTCTTGCCAAGCAAGGTTCTCTTCAGTCTCTGGCCCAGATAAGGCAGGCACCATGCATCTCCCTGCCCAGCTTGGTGACGGTGCTTGCCCGGCTCCTCTGCTTGAACATACTCTCCTCGTTGGCACAGGAGAGCATGTCAAGGTGGCCAAAATGTCCAGGTCACACTTACTGTCTGTGCTCTCTGCATTCTGACCTGTCCCTCCCAGACTTCCAACCCAGTTCCGGGCTTCTGTGGCCATGCACATCTTCTGACTATGTCTGAATTGCTGACCGATGTAATTTTCCACCTTTTCTTCTTTCCAGCATCAAGAATGAGGAAGGTTTATTTCCCGCGTTCAGATGCACGCAGTCAGGAAAGGTTTCGATTAGTCTGCAGACTGGTTATTGTCATGTCATCAGTGAACGAGGTTCTCTCTGCAGCAGAGTGCTGGCTTACACATGGCTGCCAATGGCATCCAGGAGACTCTCGCTCTACTTGACCTTCCCTCAGCAGCTGCCTTCCCCAGCCCACTTACAAGCACAGCTCCTCAACCACCATGTGAAGGACAGAGAGATTCCGGAGGAAGTAAAGGCTTAGAACGCTACCTCAAAGATTCAGAGGACACCAGATTGATGCCGTTTGGCTGGATGAGACCAGCACTGGAGGGAAGTTTGCTCAGGATTCCCTTGGAGGCCTGTGATCAGATCACGGACAGACTCCTGAGGGGAAGCACCTGGAGGCCTGGCCACGGCTCCTCTGACTTCAGAGCAGCTACAGGAACAGTATGAGGTGGGAGAGCAAGATCCCCAGAGGCAGCGCAGCAGCAGGGTGGGATGCTGAGAGAACAGGAATGATGAGTGAGAACTTGCCATAGCTTACTGGGGATGCATGGCATGAATGAAATCTTCAGGAAAGTTCTCATTGCATACTGCCATTTGTGTGGAATGGGTTCTTCGGGAGAATAAGATGGGGGATTGAGTCCCACATCAAGTTTGGTGCAGTAGAAAGCCAGAGGTGTATAAGCCCGGAACGAAGTGCAAGTTCATATTTCAGTTACACAAACAAAGAACTAGAAGGAATGCAGAGTGGAAAGGAAGACCCTCATCTCATGGCACGATGTCAGCGAAAGGGTTCTTTACAGATACACAGGCTCCTCAGCTCCGGGTTGAGGCGGGCATCTTGACAGTGAGGACGCCCCTGCAGGCAACTCCCTTCCTCTGCAGGAAGCCCAAACCCAGCCTGGGGAGAACTTAGTCTTAATTGCACAAACTCTGAATCACCTTTCTGTGTGACCCATCTGCGGCATCTCATCTGCCAACCCATCTTGCTTTGCCCTTTAGTTTCCCTGGAAGATAATTCTGTAGAAACTCAAGGGCCAGATTGTGACAGGATTTCTTTTAAAGCCAAACATCTGGGTATTTCAAGATAGTCTGCAAATATTCTTGAAATTTGTCTGTGTTTTCAAAACTATTTTGAAACAAAGTATCAGTGGAAATATGCCTCCCAGTCATTCCCCAGTGCTCTGCCCCTGAGGCCTGTCATCCTGAGCCAGATGCCCTGACTGCTTATCCATTCCTCTCAAGGACTAAAAGGGAAACCATGCCTTTGGCTTTAGTTGGAATGCTGCCTCCCACATGCCCCTACTGTGGGTCTGAAATGCAGGCCTCATCAAACCTGTGCCTTTTCGAAAGTATCTGTGGCAGGTGGAATCATGCCCCCACTCTAGCCCCAAGGAAGGTATCCATGACCTAACTCCCAGACTGTCAGGATACATGGCAAAAGTTTGAGCAGTGATTAAGGTAAGGATCTTGAGGTGGGTAGGCCCAGCACAATGAAAAGGACCCTCATAAGTGGGAAAAAAAAGAGGCAGGAGGTTCAGAGTTGGAGAAGGAAACGTGAAGATTAGTGGTGTGAGGAACCAAACTGAAACAGAAAAAAGTTGGAGAAGCCAAGGAAACAAATTCTGCCTCGATACCCCAGAAGAAACAGGCCTTGTCAACACCATGACTTTAGCCCAAATGTAGTTTTTCTGTCCAGAAATGTAAGGGAACCAGTTTTCACTGTGGGAAGTCACTACATCTGTTTTGGGGGCAACAGAAAACTCAGAGTCACAGGCAGACATGTGACCTTGGGAAACACACACTGAACAGAAGGACATGAGAAAGAAGAAACAGTCCAGAACTTCCTGAGTGCCACCCTGTGCCAGGCACTGAACATGCATGGGCTTTTTTTATAATAGCTTGGTGGATTTATTCCATCTCTCAGATGAAGAAACTGAGCTTGAAAACTGCAGAAACTTGCTAAGACCTCATCACAGTTACTGTGTGGTGGGTCCCAAATTTCATCAGATGTTTGTCTGAAGCCCAGTGCACATGCCACCATGCTGCCCCCTTCCCCAAAAAATGGCAAGTGCAGTATTCAGGCACTCCACAAGCATTTGTTCAGTGCCTGCCTGAGCCGAGCCTGGCACTGGGCACTGGGGATACTCTACTGAGCAAGACACAAGACTTAGCAAAGTGCACGATCTCGCTAAGAGGTCAGAGGAAAGCAATCGGTATTTACGCATACAATTACTGTGGCGACCCTTACCCTGACAGAAAGGAACGGTACTGTGAGCATATGGAACAGGGTCCTGATTTCCTCAGGGGCACAGAGCTGAACTGAGACCCGAAGAACACACAGGAGGGGATGCTCCCTAGCTAAAATTGCTTTCATCAACCTACCCTCCATGGCTGTGCCATGGGATCTGGAAGGGGGGAAGATACATCTCAGAACACAAAGTGAGTCCCATTTGGTAAGAAAGAGTCCCACTGAGCTATGTTTCCCCACAAAGATCAGAGGCAGCCAGTCACATCAGGCTCTGGGATGAAAATACTCTAGTACATGGTCGATGGGCCAGCAGATGAAACCCACCTCTCCAAGTCGGCTCCTAAAAGCCTGCCTTGTCTGACCTTACCTGTCTGTCTGCCCTGGTGGCGTTCAGGCCTCTAGTACTCAACTTTCAACCCTAAATCTTGCTAAGATTACATCTAAGTCGTTCTCGCCTTTCCGCTCATGTCTTCCTCCTCCTTTGTCTCACCCAACTCTTGCCTATCCGCCCACCCAGTCATTGAGGAACCAGGTTGGGACTTTCCCCTTCTCAGCAGCTCATTTCCAAGGATAAACGGTCCTCCTACGTGTAGAACAAACGTCTCACTGACCTATTGATGCAGCTTCCGGTAGGAGCCAAACAAAGTAGGAAAGGGTAAAAGCCATTTCCGTGAGTGGGCTCTTCTGTAGCAAAGTGAAGCCTAGACCCACGAGAACAAACGGACGCCTCTGCAGATATGCAGTGGGCGCTCAGGCCCAAGCACGGGAGCAGCCAGCGTGTTGTGTAGAAGCGCTGAGCCTCGCAGTGCGCGGGCGGCCTAGGGTCCAGTCCCGCGTCTGTGCTTACTGGTGCACAGCTTTAACACAAGAAGGAGATGGCCGCCCTGCTCTCATGCCCTCGCTCACACAGCACAGCAGTCCGCTCCGACTGGCCAGACATTGCTTTTACGTCGGCAGACAGAAGAGGACTATTCTCTAGTCAACACAGAAGGTCACCTTAACATCCCTGAACCTTGATTTCCTATTTATAAAACGAATACTCTACGTGGCAGGTCTGGAAAGAGGCTAAAATGAGAAGGGATGGACAGGCCCTTGACCTAGTCAGGGCCCTTTAGAGTCAAACCTCATACATATTTCTCATTTCCAGCAGATGAAAGTGTACCTCCTAGACTGTTTTCTACCTCTAACACAGCCACCCATCCAGTCAAGGGGTACTCTTCTAGAATGCAGTGAATAAAGCGAACCTGGGAACTGGGGGTAGGGAGGGTAGCTGCTGCCACTAGGTAGAAAGGCAGTAGTAGTAGCTTCACTTTTAGGCCCAGGGAGTCACACCAGCAAGACAGACCCACCTCAGTATGTGCTACAAGAGACAAGACACAGGAGAAGAAACATGTTGCCTAAGGTTTTGGATTTCTAAAACATCGATCAAAATCCCAGACTATCTCCTGGGTATTAGAATAAAAATAATGTGCAGCTGCCATGTACTCAACTGCATGGTGCCTGGACTGACTGAAGCAACCGTGTGGCAACAGATGGGTGAAGCCTGCTTGGAGTCAAGCCCAAGAAGCTAAAGAGAGTTGGATGGAGTCTGGTTGGCCGGCGGCCTTGCCCAAGCCCAGGGGCTGTGTCATTCAAGAAGCAGTCTCCTCTCAGTCCTCGTGCCACTGGGATGTGAAGCTAATAATCACCGATGGTGGAGGCCATCGGGTTTCTGAACCCTCAGTCTGCAAACAAAGTCACCTCCTGATAGCAGCTCTTCTTTGTGTACTTTCCCAAAAGGCTGCGAATGAAGCTGTGTTTAAACTACATTGTTATGATGTGGTCGGGACTGTCAGGGTCTCCTTTCAAAGAATTAGGCTTCTGTGTGGGGGGCCGCACTTGATGCTTGAGGATCTTGACCCAAAGCCAGCCTAGTTCCTCTGTCTTCCTTGTTCTCCCGCACTCTTGCTTTTCTTTACCTAATCAAGTACCATTTGGTGACTATTTGTGGCTTTCTGGTCCTAAAATAGTTTCCCTTCAATCTATTTGATATGCAGGAGTTCTGAGACTCTGGGGATTTGACTGATTTACTGATGTTGGATAGAGGAAAAGGGCCCACATCAATCACCAAGGTAACTGAGCAAGTCCCAATTCTTAGGTCCTGATGGGCCAAGCTTCACAAGATGCCAAAATACCCTGAGAAATATCTTTGCATTATTAAACATGGGTGTTATTTTGGAGTTAGGTGAGAAACATTAACATCTGAACTCCCAAGATATCCCTAGAGTTTCTGAAGAGGCTGAGAAATGAGGCAGATAATGGCTCCTATTTAGCTTCTTGAAGAGTCAAGATGACTGGAGAAAGTTGAATCACCTCAGTCTCTTGTGAATCTGGCTAACTGAGTCACTCCCACAGCTCCATCCCTCTGTTCACTGACCCTATCCAGGTCCTAAATTTGTATGACTGAGACCAGAAGTGGAGCTATGGTGACCTCAATAAGAAATGGCGCCCCCTGAAACTGACTCTTAACAACTGCCAGAAAGAATCTAGAAGGGGAGTCTGAGCTCCACCAAAGGAAATTCTGGGATTTCAGTAAATGCAAATGTTAGAAGGGACCAAGCATTCCAACGTCACAGACACAGAATCTGCAGCGCAGAAAAGGGATGTGACTAACCTGCAGAGCCAGAAAGTAACCTCACTGTCCTGACTTTCCAGTGTGCTTTCTACCTTATCACATGGCCTCTGTGTCCAGGGGCTCTAAGGAACCAAAACCAGGATCTGTCTAAGAGAAAACCAAGGAAGAAGTAGTAGTGGGGGGCTTGAGATTCCTGGGACATTTTTCAACCCACAAAACAGAGTTGGTGTAAGCAGTCTTTTTTTGGATAGCAATCTCTTGCAGGTGAATACTGGTTCTTTCATATTGCTTCCTCATCCCTTTGCTCATCCTGTTAAGAAAGGGTGCCTTACTCCTTCCATTCATGGTGGAAGGCGGGAAGTGGAACCCAAGGCCTCACTGGGTCTTCTGGTTCTTTTCAGTCTCTGCATGAGATCAGCTGTACTATTCTGATCTTTGAAACAGTGAACACTAAGCTGTGTCCGGTCCCATTTGGATTTTTGGATTTATATGCTCACTCTAGCAGCCCATTTGTCACAATGTGAAGTAGCTACCCACAACCACAAGTCCCTACCCACAACCACTTCTCCAGCCTGGTACCAGGCATCTGTTGGTCTTCTCATGTATGGGACACCTGGAACTTTCCAGGTCTGCTAAAAACTATGTATAGGCCACAGGGTCTAAATTTTCTATGTAGCCACTTGAATTCATCACTGCTGGGTTATCATACCATTTTCCCACCCCAGAACCGTAAACATGGAGCGAAGAATAAGTTTTCTTGCTTTTAGCTCTCCCTGGTACAACAGCCTCCCAACACCAGGACTTGAGCCCACAGAATGGGGTCAGGGCGCATGTGTCTTATTCTACCCCCCGCTACATCAGCCTTCCTTCTCTTCCCAGGAACCACTTAGGCAGAAGGTAAGGTTGCCTTTTTCTCTTTTCTTTTGTGGTAAACACTTCCCTCATGGCGTAGCCAACTCCTTTTTCTGGACCACTAAGACTGATGACCAAGGAAGAACCTTTGTATATTATGGAAGAAACTCCATAATCTTTGTTGACCAGGCATGGCTGTTGATTCAAAAGCCTTAGAATGAATGACTAAGAATGAGAGATTAGGAATGAAGGAAGTATGGTAGCTTAATATTCCCAAAATAGTACATCCATGGCACAGATAAAAGCAGACATCTTGAGCCAAAGTGGGAGAATGGGCCCAGAAGATGGGCAAGTGATAACCCTCTCTCATTATGGCCCCAAAGTATGCCCAGAGCTCATTAGGACTCCAGAGAACACAGTTCGAAAAGAATCACAGTTGGGTGGCCCTTTGGAAGTCCTTTCCCTTCCTGCACTGTTGTTTCCTCAATTGCCAGATGAGGAATATGGACTAAATAATCCGCAGTCTTGTCAAATGTTCTGGCTAATCAAATTTTTTAAAAATACAGACCCAGGGAAAACATTTGCTTAGCACCAACACTCAGCTAGACAAAACTGCTTCTTTTCTGATGACTCGGGAGACGCTGAGGCTCTTCGGTGCCTCTGGTCATCCATAGGCACATCCGTCCTCTCGGCCTGGAGCTGCACCAAATGTGGATTTGTAGGAATGTCCAACTGACTGAGCACGCAATAAATCAGCATTTGCAGCAATAACCTTCTATTCAATAACCCTGGAACTTTCTTTAAAAAAAAAAAATGAAAGAACTGACAAGATTTGTGTTTGTAACTGGATCTTCAAGTTATGCCTACAAAATTAATTTTCACCTTCCTAGCCTGGATATTGTTTAACATAGCTGATACACCAATAGTAGCAAAATTAATATGTAATGAACTTTTTCTGAGGATGTTACATGTGAAACCCCTCTATGGAAGAAAGCAGATACTTGAATTGTCTTCGAATGTTCAACAAGTAAAATCTTCCACAATAAACACCTTATTTTTCATCTGGAGATTTTATTTTGCTAAGTCAAATCAGAGCTTTAAACTTGATGAGAATGTGTCTGTGGGCTTTTATGGGAAACGAAATAAAGACACCTGCAGGGAAATAACAATCAAGAACCTTTTTCTCTGTAGCAAAAGTCATGCTTCTTTCCAGTCTGTAAAGGTCAGCCCTTGCTGGAAACAGCGCTGTTATCCACAGTGAAATAGCAGCTCCCCCAGGCGGCTTCTGCCGGAACTGAGAGAAGCAGCACAATTCAAGCATAAGCAGAATTTTCCGCCTCAGATACACTGGGAGTTTGGCCCAGGCATCTGGGGATGGGGACGACTGGCGAGGAAGGGGCAGGGGAGAGCTGCATGGGAGGGGTAGAACTTTGAGCTTCCTTTGTTTGTTCAACTACATGAAATTCTGTGGTTGAACAAAGTTCTGATGAAACACTAGTACACGTAGACTCATCTTGAATGTAAATGATCCACTGGCTGAAGCAATGGCTTCTAAAGGGAGAAAAAGAGGAGGACCTGACCAGAAAGGTGCGGGGAGAAGGCAGGGCGAGGAGCAGACTAGAGTAAGGGCAAAGAGAGGAAGTAAAAGCAAGAGGGGAGAGAGTAAGAGAGAAGGAGATGGGAGAGAGAAGGAGGAGAGAGGGAGGGAGGAGAGAGAGAGGGAGGGAAGAAGGGGGGGGGAGAGAGAGAGAGAGAGAGAGAGAGAGGGAGAGAGAGGAGGAAGAGATGGGAGAAGGTAGAGAAAGGGGAAAGGGTCAGCGAGGGAAAAGCCCGAGAGGCTGGACATCACTGGGCCAGCACCTCAGCTTTGCTCAGTCTGTATCTTCATTTCTCAAACCCAGCCATTCTCTGAGGATCAAATTCAGGTCAACAAAGCTGAAGACTAAAGCAGGAAGCAAAGGGTTCGGGTGATGCAGAGAAAATAGCGCTTGGTCATGTGACTGGCGCACAGGCCTCACGGTAAAGAAGTCAAGTCATGGCAAAGTCAAGTTTCTGCCAGTGGCTCTGGCAGCAGAGAGTGAGCGCAGAGGGACTGGCCTCGTTGCTGGGTCAGAGCTGCACAGTGACTCACCCAGTTCCATCGTCAGCACACCTTGGGAACAGCACACGGACCCGCAAGACACAGCACCATCTCCCCTGGCCAGGGCTTCCCAGAGCCAGCCTGCCAAACTTGGGCTCTTTAGTGCTCTCTGTTTTTTCAGCTGCGTTCAGCGTCCAGCCTTCTGGCATGACAATGCGGTGCTACTCGGATGACTTCCAGCAGGTCTCTCTGCTGCAGTCAGGAACGTTCCAGTCTTATATGTACATGGAAACCGTGCAGACAACCTGGGCTCCTCTCATACTGCCCAGGCCCCAGCAGGAGTCATGCCTGCCTTCTCCTAGGCTGACTTCCTGCTAGCAGCCCCACCCAGCCTAGTGCGTTCTTGCTGGATTGCACTGGGCTGACACCAATGTCCCTGCCTATTTTGGGCACTGCATTTCACACAACTGGGCTAACACAGTACCAAGTGTTTGGGGAATTTTTAGGGCACCACTCACACACAAATACAGACTCTTAAAGACATGCAAACTGGAAGCCTTTAGTGTCCTGACATCTACCTATAGCCATGTGGAGAAAACCGGTCTCATCCAGACACAGCCTAATCTTTTACATCATCTGAGATTGCCAGTAAGGCCACTCACTGTGCATTCAGCTGCTTCCATGTGGCCTTCCCAGTGCCCTGCCCAGTGTGGACAAACAACAGTCTACCTTTCAGATACTCAGTTTCCTGCCCACAAGGCTTCCCGTGGTGGCAGCTAGTTAGGTATGTGGTCAATCACCTTCTAGAATAATATAAAATGCTTTCCCTTTCTTCAGATCAGGGAGCCATTTATTACTGGGAATTTTTTTATACTTTAGGTCAAGGGGAACCTTCTAGTCAGCTTTTATTTTTTTATTATCCTCACTCCTCTAGTATAGTTAAAATTTCAAAACATGTCATTCAACACCAGAAACAAGCTGCTGACCTAACCGGATGTATCTCTGTCTGAGTTTTCAGGAACAGTATATCCAAGAGAATTCATAATTTGTTTTGCCACTTTGGGGGGTGTGTGTGTGTGGGTGTGTGGGTGTGTGTGGTTTCTAGTTCTGAGGCAGATTTTGTCAGATTTTGTCAGAGTTTAAACTTTCAGGTGTCTTTCTTCCTTCGTTGACAGTACAATTCCCAATTAATGCTGGGACCATCGTGACTTATTCCTTAATTAGTTTCCTTGTCAGAAGACCCTTTTTTTTTTTGCATGCACATGTGCACACACACTACACCTAAACAAGATGATGTGCTTAGAGATAGAGGTGGAGGAGAGAGGAGCTCAGGTGCCACTGGCATAGACGAGGAGCCAATACTGCTCCTCAGACTCATTCAGTGCCTACCCTGCAACCATTCGAGGTAGTCCTAGAGAGGACGGGGTGGAAGGGAAAGGAAAAAATAGGAGCTCAAGTTCAGCAATTGTGAGCTGCTGAGAGCCTGACAACCTGGGACCTATGGGGTTCCCCCCCCACTCCCTTGTTCCCAGGGATATTATCTTGGCGCTCAGTGTTCCTGCTGGTCAAGCTAAAATGTAGAGTCAGGCAGGGGCCTCTCACCAGGGCAAAAGTCCTGGTATGAGGAACATTCTGGGAAATCAGCATCTGCTGAAAACAGCAGGCAGACTTTATGGCCAGATTAACATAACCAGCTAGACCACCCTGAAGGAAAGTTAAGTAAGAACAGGAACTAGAGATAGGAGGCTTTCATCACAGCAACAGTGGAGCACCCAGGGCAATAGCCCCTAGTCACTGCCTGCAGCTTGTGCCAGACAAGCATGCATCCCAGTACACATCCCCCCACGGACATTCCTCCTTCCCGGAATCGGAATCGAATCCCCAATAATGTGAGACTGCCTTCAGAAAGGTGCTGTACTCCTGAGGTGTAAGCCCCTCTAGGTCTCTCACATCTCTTTCTCCACCTCTCTCTCTCTGTCTCTCTCTGTCTGTCTGTCTGTCTGTCTGTCTCTCTCTCTCTCTCTCTCTCTCTCTCTCTCTCTCTGTCTGTCTGTCCCTGGACTTTGAGTTGTCTTCCCCTGTCCCATGCCACTCCCTCCTGACACGGCCTCCGCATGAGCGACAGGGACCAACTAGCTGATGTTAGTTATATTTTATCACAAGCTTAAAATTTAACCAGTAGCAAAAAGATAATGTTACTTTGAAAATTTATTATTGTGGAACTTTTTATTATATTCTTCAATTGGTGTGTGTGTGTGTGTGTGTGAGGGAGAGAGAGAGAGAGAGAGAGATTCAGTAAGGTGAGAGAGAGAGAGAGAGAGAGAGAGAGAGAGAGAGAGAGAGAGAGAGAGAGAGAGAGAGAGACAGNGAGAGAGAGAGAGAGAGAGAGAGAGAGAGAGAGAGAGAGAGAGAGAGAGAGAGAGAGAGATTCAGTAAGGTTATACCAGGTTGGAAAATTATACCAGTCTATTTAAGCAATGAAGAAAATCAAAAAATCAAAGTTGGTGATTTAAGTGTAAAGAGACATTAGAACCGTCGGTGATTAATTCAGGAACAAATAACGTAGTAAAAAGACTGACCCAAAGCGGTAAGGACTGAAATCATAAATGCACTTCATTGTGGTGCCGGGCCATGCGAGTGGCCCAACCTGAGCTTCAGCGGATTCCCCTGTAAAGCCCCAGCCATGGCGCCAGCTCTGCAGATAGCCTGAGGGGGCTGGGTGCAGGCACTCAGCAGCACTCCCCCTGTGATGGAGTGTCTGGAGGCACAAAGTCCCACCTGCAGCGAGGACAAGGTGTCACGCTGACTCCCTAGTCGAGACACAGATCGTATCACAGGACCCCCAGTTCCCCACCCGGGTGTTCCTCTGTACTTTATCAGGGACCCAAATGATGACTTTCGGAAGAGACTGTTCCCAGCTGGGGCTCAACTGCAAAGTTGGGGTGGCAGTCTCCATGGTACGTACAGCCCTTCTCACCACCTTCCGCAGCCATGTGTCCTTTATTTGTACTGCCATGTCAGCCCGTACTGTTCTCATACATCATCACTAGATACTGGGCAGCTAGGATACAACAGATTCTTCTGGAAGGCCAGTCAATTTGCATTAGTAAAACTATCCACAGGAATTGGCAAAACAGGCTCCTGAAACAATAAATCTCTCAAGGTCCTCAAAAGAACAGTTACAGTTTTATACTCCACTGGAAAAACTACATGCAGCTTCCCTAATTCTTTTGGAAAGAAAAAACAACCCGTGGTCAATGTAGAGCCTCTGCGCACTGATGGAGAGGCAGAAGCCTAACACGCTCGTAGAAAGCATAGTTCAGAAGTTCTTTCTCATTCCCACTATCCCTTCCACTCCCTTTCCTTCTTTCTTCCAAAATCTTTTTTTAAAGACTTATTTATTTATGCACACAAGAGCTGGGGCATAGGCCAGAGATTCGGGATGGGGGTTGGTGATAGAGTGAGAGAAGAGTCACCAGAGGCAGAGTGGGGAGCAGAACAGGGGGATGGACTGAAACCCACTGCTGAGGGGAGCAGCGGGGAGGCAGGAGAGGTCTGCTGCGCCCTGTGGTCACTGCCCTGGCCCGGGATTGAACTGGCGGTGCAGTGGCTGCCGATGCTTCATAGTGCTGCGCCTTAACCCCTTGCACCACCAGGGAGGCCCATCTTCCACAATTTTAAGAAAGGCTACTTAGATTACTTGTCATAAAATAAACTCCCTTGTAAATCAAATGGTTGTCAAAGTTTAATTTTTTTCTCTGATATCAAGTTTTAACGCAAACAACCTAAAATACAAGATGACAATGCTGGAAACAAAACTGCTTTGTCAAATGGGAAACGGTATTATTTGAACACACAGTAGCAGAATCTTGAAAGTTCTGAATTACAATGGGCCTTTAGAAGTCACTTAATTCAACTTTTACATGATGCCTGCATTCCAACTACTTTATCCCAAGCAAGAGGTCGATGGTTTCTACATGAACATTCCTCTGGAGGTGGGGAAATCAGTACATTCTGGGGCAACCCGGCCTTTCAGTGGCCAATACAGATCACCACAAATTCACAAAATTACAAAATCATGACAGCTTTATAAATAGGAAATGTTGCACAATGGAACATTAAGACAGCTATTAGCATTTGAAATAAATCAATTCACACACTTTCTCTGAATGATGTTCCTTTCTATTACCAAAAGGACAGTTTTGTGCAACATGAAGCTAAGCACAGTAGGATAACAAAAAAATGTCAAGTGGTTCCCGGAAATGACCCAAGGATTACATGGAATGGTTCTCTGAATTCACAACGGAGAAAGGCTTGCAACTTCTTTGGCTTGCACACTTACTTAGCATTTGCTCTCTTGACTCCAGCCCCTTCTATATCTTCTAGAAAGTTACTCTAACAACTCGTTCACTCAATACATATATAGGGAATGCTCATGCATGTGGCAAACACCTTTAGACCCACAGATGACGTGTCAGTAAGCAAATCATCTCCCAGTGGTGTTCTTATCTTATCCTTCCTCATCGCTGGATCCCACGTCCCTTTCTAGCATCCATCCTGTAGTTCTACATTTTCCAAATTCTTTACTTTTTTCTTTTACTGAGGTAACATTGGTTTACGACATTGTACATGATGCAGGTACAGACTCGTACCTCTTCAGATGTATGTCCCCACACCATGCCTCCTCTAAGGCACTGTCCTCCTCTACCACTTTCCTATGGGTCCTGCCCCCTTCCTCCCCATCTTGTGGCCTCAACTCAAAACCAGATGAGATGCCACCTGACCCACTGCCTTTTCATGTCTCATAGGAGTTGTTCACACGTATTACTGCCTCCACTTCCTCACCTCCCATTCACTCCCCAAGTCACTGCCATACACACCCACATTACACTTAAGCTGCTCTCCCTCTGGCCGTGATTCCAACCTAACACACTTGATCTCTCAGCTGCACTTGACAGTCTTCGTGTCTCCCGCTTTTTAAAGCAAGTTTCCCTTGCTTCCATGACACATGGCTTGCCTTTTTCTTTTCCTTTTCCTCTGAACACTAAATAGTCACAAATCTTAGGGCTTAAACTCGGTCAAATGCTTTTCTCATTTTACATATATTTCCAGGTGATTGTATCCCCTGTTTGGGGTCTAACTACTTCATCAGACCTTTCCTGACTTCAAATCTATATACTCAAATGAAACTCTCCACCTTGATGTCTTACAGGAACTTAAATTGCTTAGAAGCTCCCCTCTTTTTGTCTACCCCATATCCATGGTATCATTATCCACCTAGATAATGAACTATCATTATTTACAACAGAAGAAAATTATTAGGATTGTTTCCTGACACATAAAATGGATAGAACAATACCTATTGCACATTTTCTAGGAAATGAAAGAAGATTCGTGAACCTAGATAGTCTCATTCACAAGGATCACTTCTAGCACACACTAAGGAAGGGGTCAGAGAACATCTGCTCCTGCAGCTCCCACCTCACAGCTGTTCTTCTTGCTATTCTAAGTTGGGCCACGAGCCACCTCTTCCTGGGTGCTGGTCGCCTCCAGAAACCCTTGAGTGCAGCCGCCCACCAGAGCGGCCATCTCTGCAAGGCACTTCTGGGGGCATGTTCAGGCCACCTTGGACTGCCCTATCCTTGACCTGCACTTCCACTGCCTTGCACGGGGGTAGGCGGTGAGTCTTTCCTGAGGAGTTGAGAGTAACTTAAGGGATTAAAAAATAGCAGAGGAAAGATTTTAAAATTCACGTTCGCATGAGTGTTTCCAGGGCCCAGGAGAAAGCGCCCCCAAAAGCTGAACCGTATACAGAGCTGCCATTTTAGATATTCGCAGCTGTCAGTCCTTCTGCTTGCGCCACACATTGATCTTCCTGGACTATCCGCACGACGGTCTGGGTGGCCTTTGTCCTTGAAACCTACCCTCACCGCGACCCTCCTGTCTGTGCAGCGTGGAATGAGCAGTCACTCTGGGCATCAAGCACCACAGAGTCAAACATACCCCCACCCTTCCAAGAAGCTCTTGCACACACTACCCTCAAGTTGTGCTGCATTATTGAAAGTTGCTCTCTATGTGCCCGATTTCTTGTCACTAGCCCAAGTTTCACACCGGTGCTTACACCTGCCTTCCAGCCCCCACACTGTATTGCAAACACCTTGAACTGTCTGAAGGACTTCAGTACACTGTGCTTCTGTTGCCTCTGAGCCTTCTTAAATGCTGCTCTTTCACACAAAATCTCGGTTGGAAAGAGTTCAAGGAACCAGACACTATCAGATTCTGCTACTGGGACGTACGCTTGTCCTGCCCTGGACAGGCCTACTCTTCCAATGTCAGCTGATTTCAGGACCTTCGTTGTCAGCCCTACCCCCACATGTAAAATCACACACACACACACACACACACACACACACCCCTACACATTTACCTACACTAGACACCTAGCTACTTGATACCTACACATAGCTGTACGTACACACACTGTGTAAGCATATACAATCTAAATACAATCTGGGTAAGAAGAAATTGTCCCTAAATTAAACATGGTCTGCACGGATCTCTGCCCTCAACAGGAAAAGGCAGTATGAGGCCCAGAACAAGGAGAAGGGGAGCAGTTACAGAGCTCCACAAACAATCCGTGCAAGCTTTGAAATGCCCGGCTTCCAACGCCTATGTGTCACGTTCCCAGGTGTCCTGAAGCCCTTATCTCCAGGACCAGAAGATAAAAGTGAAGATTGACAGTGCTCCTGCCGGACACACTCCTGCAGCGGCATGGCATGTGAAGGGGCCTCTGCCCGCAGCATTCACAGCACCATGAGCAGCCAGCACTGCTGCAGCTGCACTGCCCAGCTCTGAGAAGGATGAGCCGCAAGCATCTATGGGCCCTGCACTTTCTGAAGCCTTATTGTCTTAACACAAGCACAAACCTCACGTGCTTCACCACCAAGGGCTTTTCCTTTTTATCCCTCTGTAGAACTTGCTTCAGACATAGGTTGTTTGGAGATCACCTACAAACCATACTAATCACAGACTGTCACACTGGCACCTCTGTGCCTTAAAATATTTTTTAGGTGACTTGTTAAATGTTACTCACACTCAGCTACATTTAGAGGAGATGTGATTATGTCAAGGCAAAAGAAATCAAAACCCTGACACTTATTCTCTTGGGGGAAATCTTTACAAACAGAATGGCAGCTAATTGGCTGTTTTTCTCTGTATCTAAGTTTGAAAAAATGATGCATTTCCTAAGTGAAAATATACATTTCTTTCCTCCAAACTGATTAGAAAATCCTCAGGTGTAGAGCAAAAAATATCAGAAATAACAGAAAAATACCAGCAAAATTAATGGTGAGTTCAGAACTCAAAATATACAACCTTGGTTTCCAATTCCTCAATTGTAGTGTGGAGCCCTTATTCCTAGAACCTGATCATCCTTGTGCTCTTTGGTTTGGTTTGGACTTTCAGAGAAACCAATGTTGTTCCATCCATTTCACATTCAAGGAAAGGGAAACTAGTTTATCGAGTGATTGCTTCTTGCTGGGCACGTCATATAACTGTGGTCTCACTTAATGCTCACAACAATCACTGCATCTAGGGATCATTCTATCAACTCCCAGACTAAGGAAATGAGCTCAGAGCCTTTAGATAATCTATTCAAGGTCACTTTCTTTGTAATTCATGGGCTTTACAACGAACCCCAAGTCACTGCAGGTATTGGAAAATAGTCCAAAATTTTGATGCCTCATTTATTCAAACAAGTCTGTTCCCAATTAATTCAAGTGAATGATGCTGGACTATAGTACAAACGTGATTGAATTTGCATAGAATCATTTAAAGCATAAAGAAAGGCCTACAATTTCCCAAAGGATGTATGTGACATACACACACTCAGCTCTTGTTTTCTTACAAGAAATATGTGCTCAACTCTCTCTCCCACCTGCATAGGCTGTTAATATTAATTGATAATTGGCCTTATTCATTACTTTATACTCAGTATGGCTCTCAGTCCACAAGGTCAAATGTGCAAGAAGTATCACTTGCTTTGCCTCGCTACAATGCAAATTCTATTTTGAACTCCATTTCCCGGGATGGCAAAAACATAATCTGAGTCCATTTGAGATCTTCTTGGTTCCCTCAGGGTTCTGTCTATATTCCAAGGACCTTCAAAAATGCCAAAGCAAAAGAGGGGTATAGAATCTGGCTCTAAAGTCAACCATATAGATCCTTTTCAATGTCTTTTGCTCCCTTAAGATCTTGAATCTTTCTGCCACTTCTGCACCACACGTTAACCTTTCTGGTGATTAGAAAAAAGACAAGTGCTAGAAAGACAAGTAGTTTGGTGAGACCGGGTGACCAGTAGAGGTGCAAACACCGCCTTCAGGCAATTCCTTGCTGCCTCTCTAGTGCTCCCCTGGGAGTAGGAAACAGGATGCAGGGCCCTTCTCTCTGGGGTCCACCAACATTTTTCCTCTGATCAAATTCCCTCCATTGCTTCACCTCCATCGCTGCCTCCCCCCCCACCCCCCATAGCCAATAGGAAGCTCTTTCTGATGCAATGGGGCACAACTCCCATTTCTTTACTTCTCTTACATTTCACCACAAAACAAATTTTCTCAGTGAGCCTAAAAGCTTATTTAGCCTTTTAAAGGCTGGAATAGAAGACTCATACTTTCTCTGCTTTCTGTACTGTCACAGCTCTCCTTTGATGATCTCCCTGCCTAATGAGCATAGAAACAGCTGTGTGCTTCAAAAGGGAAATGAGAAAGAGGTAAATACCCAAAGGGGAGAGAAACACAGCTTAAACCTCAAAAAATGTTATTCCACCATCACCACATGGCCCCGCCTTAGTAGCGGTTCTTTCTTAGAGAGCCCCCTTCATTTAGGAGGTATTCAGTGAAAAATACCAAAAGCCCTAAAGCAGGAGCTCATAGTCTCTTCTAAAAGATAGAACATATCCATTAAGTGATACCAACTGAATAAGGTAATGAAGTAATCTCGTACAATACCAACCAAACAAAACACAAGTCAAGGGCTAAAGGAATTTAGGAGGATTAATTCCCTAGAGGCCCAGAAAGTTGGTGGGATTAAACCTTGGAGGTCCTATGCGTTTAGAAAACTAAGAAGGAAGAGATAAGATACTACAGATAAGAAAGAATGGAATAATAACCTGCTTCATCCCATCCATCCTATACACCTCCCTGGATATTTTTGCTGGAACAGAATTTCATCATGACTTTCCAGTGCTCTCAACTAACCCTTTAGCCTGTCTTGCAGGACAGTGGTACACAGCAGTCTAAGACTGTGAGAACTGAAAAGGTTGGTAGACTGAAGGCATGATATGCCCCCAGTGACTTATGAAACATCACAAAAAACATACAGTACCCATCTAAGGGGAGAGATCCTATATTGTCAAAACACTAACAAAGACGTAAAACAATGGCACTTCACTAATAAAAAAGTAAATTTAAAAAATATACAGTAAAAGATGGAAACACACACTCAGAAGAGACAACAGACTCACCATTTCAGAACTTGGCAAACAAAAGAAGAGGCGGTAACTGACTTAGAAAACACAGGCAATCTGAATCTTACATACATAGTGGAGGAAGCCAAGAAACAATGAGTTGTACTGAAAAATCTCTAAATCCCAGGTAACTATGGAAAAAGGTGTGAAAAGGGTGAAATCATGAGTGGTGCCAGTAAGTCTGTCCATGAAGCAACCAGCCCCCAGGTCTGCACCTCCATGCTCCATGACTGTGTGATAGAAGAACATTCCCCAACTTCCCCAGGAGAACAAAGTCCTCAGTGGAGAGGATAAGACAGATGATGGACTCAGTGGATTGGATAGGACAGATGTGCACTTGAGGACACTCTCTGCAGACGAAGGCAGAGACACAATACTGACAACCAGGATGAAGTGAAAGCCTGTGAGCAATGAATATTGAGACCCGCAGTTCTTTTTACCAACTGGGTCCCCAGAACATCAGCAGCCAGGCTGCACGCGCCAGGCAGGAGATAAAAGGGCTTTTGTCTGTAGAACAAAAGCAAACAAGAGCAAACTCTAAAGACACTGGATTTGAAGTTACAGTCTGGGACTCCCCCAAGACAGCCCAGGCAGGAAGTACCACCGGCACGCTGAGGTGTCTCTAACAATCCTGGGGCTTGCATTGTAACTATGGACATCCAAAGGCCACCAGCATCTAAGGAGAGTAACAGTAGAGAGAGATCAAAACCAGCCAGCAGAGAAGGGAAACCTGAAGGGAAAAGATGATGCAGGGAAAAGAGAGTTTAAAAAAACAGACAAACCCACACACATCAGTGTCCCCAGCATCACTATTATGCAAACACTAAGTATTGATCTGACCCATGTGTAGGGAGGACCAAGAGAAGAGGAAATGGGAAGTGTACTTACAGCCAGGACAGGCACTGGTTGTACAGGAGGAGGGCTGGAGCGGCTTTTTACGAGACTGGCCCAATTTGCATGGCCTCCTCTAGGCCCGTGTACTGGGAACCATCCGACTCAGGTTACCTTGAGGTCCAAATTTTTAAAAATCTTTTCAGATTCTTGTATTGCTGCCTTTTAGTTTAAATACTCTACTACTCGAGCTAATATAGTAACTAAGCATTTCTGGCCTACAAATGTACGGTATAGTATTGTACATGGAATGCCTCATAACCGTTGCACTACCCTTCTTTAGCCAGGTCACTTTAGGGTCTTCAGTCCGTTCACTTTCTCACGCTGAACGCAGTCCGTGCGTTTGTTCTTTTTTTCATAAATTTCACTTGTCAAAGTAGCTTCCTGTTCTTTCCAAAATCAGATTTAAGTTTCATTGCCAGTTTGGAGTATTGTTGACTTGTTTTAATGTTTTCTACCGTATTATCCGTGTATGGATTTCTTTGGACACTTTTTTCCTATTTTCCACCTTGTGGACTTGAGGATTCCGGGGCCTTGTCTCCCTCCTGGCATTTATTGACTCACAGTTCGGAGTTGATTTCAGATCGCTCTCACTTCAACACGTTTAACCTATGTACTTGCTATGTGGTTGCCTCTCTTGTCTACCTGAATGTATCTGCTTTCTATCTTCCAGGAGTCACTTGGAATTTTTTGGTCCATAGGTGGTTCACTTTCTCGGTTACCAGCACTGTTAGTCATTGAACGAATATCTGTGGCACTCCTACAACATACCAGTCATGTTCCAGGTTCCGTGGGTACGGCGGTAAACAAAGAAGACAAAATTCCTGGCTCTCGTGAATCTGTCATTCTAGTTGAGGGAGACAGACAACAAATTTACCATTAAAATGTCCAGTTTATGAGATGGTAACAAGCATTATGAGAACAAATTAAGGAAGGAATGAGGGCAAGAGTGCCTGCGTTTGTGTGTGGGGGTAGGATAGAGAAGTATTAAACCAGGTGATCGAGGAAGACCTTGCAATGACACTCGAACTCAGGTTGAAGAGAGCAAAGGAAGCGATGGAGGCAGTCACGCCATTGTTAGGAAGGAATTCTAGACAGAGGGAACAGCAAGCCCAGAGATCCATCCTGGAAGGAATGCGCCTGGTGCTCTATAGGAATAGTAAGAAGCACAGTGTAGGTTTACTTTCACATTGTTATTTTAATCACTTGGAATATGGAAAGAAGAGGTTGATAGCTGTGCTCACTTGGCCTACTTTGATCCAGCCTTCCTCTGTGATTTCATTCTGAGGACATATTGGTCTTAGTCTCCACACAACTCATTTAACATTCATAAAACATCTATGTCATGTTGTTATAGAACCAATGGTATGAATGAGCCAGTTCTCATGGCTTGTGTGAGCTGAATGTTAACTATTCAGGAATTTTATAAGTTTATTGTTCAACTGTTGGCAACTTGCAAGCAGGTGTGGTGGGAGAATTTATCTCATGGCATCACCAAAAGCTACAAATCAGAACATTTTTTTTCTCCTTTGGGGAGCTGCTTTACCAGTAAAACACTGTAATTAACTTTCATATTATTTTCATGTGTATTTTACCTCTCCAAATAAATTGAATCCCAAAATTTCTTAAGGACCAGATTTGTATTTTGGTATATCCAAGGTAATAAACAAACAGTGCTATGTATCTATAGTAGAGCCCTGCAATTATTTATTAAATGAAGGCAAGATTAGGGCAATAAGTTTTAAAACCATAATTTTCTAGTTCAAATAGTGGTGAGATCTATAACATGTCAGCAAAACTGATGTCACTGAACCCGGAAGCCATGCACTGAATCCTCCTGACGGTCTCACCCAGTCATCATTTAATGCCTTACTCTTTACATCACTGGACTATGACCATTTATAAGACAGGAGTATATTAGGTTTGAAGATTAGTGGAGGATAAGTTCTATTTTTTAAAATAACTCATTGACTAGTTGACCTTATTCAAATTACTTTAATGTCTTGAATCTACAATTTTTGTATTTGATAAGCCCGTCCTTACTCCAAATTTATAGATAATTTTTCTATACTATATCTAAAATTTTTTAAGTTAGATCTTGCACATTTAAGGTCTTGAGGAATCTTGAAGTGACTTTTGTATGGTATGAGGTAGTGGTCTAATTTCATTTTTTCCCACATGGGTAACAAGTTATGTCAGCAAAACTTGCAGAATACTGCATTTTTTCCTCCACCCATATGCAATGCCAATTCAATCACATATCAAACTTCCCCATTTGCATATAATTTTTATAATTCAATAGAATTCTTTATAATTTTATTGGCCTACTTGTCTGTATTTACAATAATTCACTATATTAATCATAATTTACAGTAAATCTTACCTATTGTCTAAGAACTAGACTCTGGACAACGGTTTCTACTTACTGTTGTTTACCACTGGAAAATGGATAAATGGGTCAATGTTTAATTCATTGTGAATACACACATCTTTATAATGTCAAAGCAGTCACCACAAAACTTTTTAAAAATCAAATGCTCATTATTATTTCCTCTATAGTAATATCTTATATTTGTAATTGTAGTTGTAGGAGAGACAGCTATTATTATCCCTGTGAGTTTAAATAACCTCTCCATTGCCACAAGGCTAGACTCCAAGACTAAAATATACACATGATAGGCTTTGAAGCCACCTTTTATTAAATTAAGCAAAAGTCCTTCCAAAGGAGTTGAAGTAATTTAACAAGCATCCTGTCCTCAAAGCTCTCTTGCTGTCTCACAGCAAATTCTTACTCATAGATTAATGAGTAAGTTTCCCATAGTAAGTTCCTTACTCTTACTCATATAGATGAAGGAGGGCAGGAACATCGCTGAAAGTGGTAAGACGCTATAGGAAGATGCCACGTCAGTTTGTGAAAGGTGTTTATCGAAGCAGGCTGAGAAAAAGCCAAGGATCAGGTCCAGGTCATGGCAGAAAAAAATGGTGCCAATCATCAGACTTCAAAAAGGCACAGCTCTTATGGAAATGAGAATACAAACTTTATAGTTAGTAGCCAGGAAATTTGGTCCTAGGACAAAAACAGGTACTTGCAAGGAGTCAAGGAACTTTATTCCAATCTTATTCCAATCTAAATCTGAGAGCAAGTGCGAGCTGTAACGCCTGCCTTGATAGACTCCTGTATAAGGACCTTTCCATCACTATTTATACAGAAACAGCATTACAAAGTGTGGTAGGCTGACAGCAATGTCCCTTCGCTACTAAAGGCATGTTCTAAACCCCAAGAGGATTAAGAGTTAGTAAAAACTAATAACCATAAGATAACTAACACTTTCAAGTACTTACTCTACATACTATAAACACTTTATATGTGTTAGCTCATTAAATCCTCAACAAATTAAAGGGTGCGGGTATTAGGATTAGTTCTATTGTAGGATGAAGTGGCTTGCCCGAGGTCATAAAGCTGTGTGAGGCCAAGTCATGACATGCCCCCAGCCTGTAAGGCTTCATATCCATATTCTTAACAATATGCTGTCTCCTGAGTCTTACCAAAATGTGACTTCTGCTGGACTCAAGTTATCAGTAATAGCCCTTACTATTTTAAAATTTAAATTTAAATTTTATTTAAAATTATCAAAAGGGATTACTTTTTTGGTTTAGTGAAGGCAAGTATGAGAATGTTGATGATCAGATGTTTTTCTAACTACACTTCTAACTACATACTTCAGTAAGTATGGCTGAAATTGGAGCTCAACTTGTCTTTGCAGGTCCTCTTGTGGTACAACTCAACTACTACAGCTTGAATCTTTTAGATGACTTACAATTTTGGAGATTTTCCAAAAGTGAATTGTAAAAGATGAAAGCTAGCATTTAAAGCCTGAAAAATTAGTCTGAAAAATGTATTTTAAGGGTATTTGTCAACTCACTTTTTAAGGCAATTATGTTAATGACTGAAAAACACTTCATAATTAAGAACTCTCCCAAGTGACATCTATACATAATTTTCAGTTAGAGGTTCCATCCTGCTGGGGGGTGGGGGGTCTCACTGTACAACATGACAGAAATGTACCAGCTCTGTCCTGCCCACAGAATAGCCACATGCAGCCACTGAGCCCTTGTGCTGTGGCTAGTTCAACTTAGAAACTGAATTTTTTTTAAACTTTGCTGCATTCAATTTTAATTAATTTAAATCCAAAGACTTAAATTTTCATGATTTTGATCATATTACATTTCACTTTAATCACTAAAATTTTAGCATCTAAATTGAGATGTACTGTAAGTATAAAATATTGCAAGTACTTAATGTGAAGAAATCCATACACCAGACTTAAAGTGCTTAACATGAAAATGGGATGTCAAAGAGCTTAACAATTTTATATTAACTACATGTTAATACATTTCAAGTTTATTGCTTTAAGTAAAACATAATATTAACATTAATTTCACCTGTTTCTTGGCACTTTGTTGCAGTGACAAGTATTACGTAAGTGGCTCCTATCATATGTCTGTTAACCCAGTGGTTGGGACGTTAGTGAATTGGAGCAGACAGCCTTTGTCAGGGGTAGGGTGATGATAACCCCTGTAGCAAGGGTCACAGCTGGGGGTAATCCTCATCGTAGCCCCAGTAGCATCTTTTAGAGCCCAGTATCCCAATGGCTGTGCAGGAGCAAGCTACTACTACAAAACGACATGCATCCTCACCCCCACTCCTGTACTCTGGGTAGCAGGGCGAGGAGCAGAGCAGCAGCGATTTCTGGGTAGCACATCTCCACGTACTGGCCCCTGTTTCTGGCCTCACTTATATTGAACATTTTCATTTATTTGTGGATGATATGACCTTTTGGCATGTCCAAGCTAGCTGCACGCAGATTGCACTGAGCATGCACAGACCTTCTGTACATTTTGAATAAAACTTGATAGGAAAATATTCAACTGCACAAAAATGCACTTCTATATTGCCAAAAATTCAGTATTACATTTGTCAGTGCAATGGAAGAGCTGTTGGGCTTTTTAGATAGTTTCAATGACTTTACATTTTGAAATTTATTTTGTTTGTTTCATTTGATTTTTTATAGAGATAATGTTGGCTTACACCATCGTTTATGTAGGGGGAGTATAGTAAGTCTCCCTCCTTCAGGGGTTATGACCACAGTGCACCCACCACCAAAGCACCCCAGTCCACCACCACATAGTAAACTGTGTCCCTCTTGACTTTGTTCTCACCTGATCACCACTCTCGCTCCCCCTGCCCACAGGGGGAGCCTCAGTTCGTAGTTTTCAGGGCTTCAGATAAAGTTTGGCTTTATATTTATATATGTCATCAATGCTGACTATCAAGAATTTGAAGATATGACCTTTTCGAAAGCCTTTATCAGGAATTGCAAGGAGCCTTTCAAGCATAAAAGTGTACAACCTGTCCTTATTCTTTTCTTCCTTCCTTTAATAAACATTTGTTGAGTACCTATTCCACCAAAGTTGTTCTGATGCACAAACTATATCAGTGAACAAAACAACAAAAATCCCTGCTCTCAAAATGCCAGGAGTTAAGGTGGGTGCAAGGCCTATTTGTTACCTCTAACTGAATATACACTTGTGAACAGAAAAAATCACTTTCTTATAACATATCCATCATTTAACTTAGAAACAAGCAGAATGAGTCCTATGTAAGTGATGTTAATTTCTTTCACTGACCACAATTTAATGATTTATATTTTAATACTTAATTATAAATCAGTGTGTTTCCTTCATTGCTCCTAGATCCTCAACTAGAGGTCTGTTTTTCATTCAATGTCTCCCAAGTCCCTCATCCATAGAGAATAGGGCAAAATCACATTAGGCTGGGGAAAACTTCCCATTTGGCTGAGATGATATATTCTTTTTTTTTTTTAAGATTTATTTATTTATGCACACAAGAGCTGGGTACAGGCCAGAGGTGCAGGAAATGAGAGGATTCACCAGAGACAGAGTGGGGAGCAGAACAAGTAGATCGACTAAAATATACAGATGAAGAGAGCAGCGGGTGAGGCAGGAGAGGTCTGCTGCGCCATGTGGGTCCCCTCCCTGGTCGGGGATCAAACTCACGCTGCTGTGCCGTGGATGATCCACAGAGCGGTACTCAACCCACTGCACCACCAGGGAGGTCCCTGAGGTGATATATTATTATGGAAAAATGCTGAACTCTATATAAACACCCTTTTATAAACTCTGAAGGCCTTCAAGTCTGCCCACAACTCCCAAGTTCTGTCTTACTGGGGTACCCTTTTCTAAAGGTTGTGTTATCATCATTCCCCCACTTACTTTGAGGGTCACAATACCTCTGGGACCTCACTATGGCCTCCATAGTCTTCTCAACTGTTCTTTCTAAGAAGTCCATGGATTTATACAAATGAATTCCAGTGCTTCCCTCACCTTCCAGAGACCATGCAGTGAGGTACATTACTCCAACGTGAACAGCCGCACTGGAGCCCCACTCTGAACAAAGCAGCTTCCCGTCTCCTCACACTAGGCACACACAGGAAGTGTATTTGCAGAATGAGTAGGGCAAAGTGGAGAGCATCAGGGGCATCGAAGAGGGCGTTGTTAAAAAACACAACTACATTTTCTTTATATCACTAGGAAATAGATATTAAGAAAAATAAAAAAAAAGGCAAGCATTACTGAAGATATTAAATGCTGCTTTGCAGCAAAATTCCTCATAAGAGTTGCCACTACTCTTTCCAACCGTTCTCTTTCAACATGAATTCCTCTTCTTTCTTTCATAAGTTTGCTTTATTAGCTCTCCCTGCCCCACAGACCCATTCCCTATTCCCCATTGACAGCTCTGTGAAATTATCTTCGCCCTTTCCATTCCAGCGTTTCTTTAAAAGATAAAGCATTGTGAATATATGGTCTTTATCCTACCTGCTCTTTCTTACAGCACAGATAGTACTCACTGTTTTCCTACATTTAATAGCATCCTAAAGACCTTCTGATATCGCTGCATAAACACCATCCTTATTGTTTTTTTTTCAGCTGCACTTTATTCCTGTCTTGTGGATAGAACTTGCCATATAGTGTATGTAAACAGTATGCAAAATAAGATCACTTGCATTCTTTTACTACTGCAAACGATGCCAATAGATAGAGATGGAGACATGCACAGAAGTACATTTTATACATATAGGGCCTCCCTGGTGGCACAGCAGGTTGAGCACCAGCACTGTGAAGCATCCCGAGCACAGCAACATGAGTTCGATCCCTGGCCAGGGAGGGGCCCCATATGGCACAGCAGACCTCTCCTGCCTCGCCCGCTGCTCCCCTCAGCAGTGTGTTTCTGTCAGTCTGCCTGTTCTGCTCCCCGCTCTGTCTGGTGAATCCTCTCACCTCCCACGACTCTGGCCTATATCCCAGCTCTTGTATGTATAAATAAATAAATCTTTAAAAATTGTTATACATATAGGGGCCATAACTGATTAATAAGAGTATTTATTACTGCCATTTGGGAGGGTAGCACTTTACAGAGGCTACAGATTTTGCTTGCCACTAAGTGTCTGGCAGTATCTGGTTCCTTACAGCTTTTCCTCTCGGCACATGAACTCTTTTCAATTGAGATTTCGTGAAAGAATAGCATGAACCTTCAGCGACAACAGGAAGCACAGTTTACCAAAGTCCTGCAAATAATTCGGTGGTCGAAGTACATACAGCATGGGGGTTAGGGAGGCAGATATGAACACTTCTTTAACGATGGGACTAGAGGCCAGAAATCTTGCAGGAGTAGGATAGATAGATTTGCCCATATAGAGATCATCTGCTAATAATTCAATATGACTCAATTTCAATATGACCTGTGTGTGTGGAGGAAGGTAAGGAACCATGACCATACAGGTACAAAGATGAGGGTAAAACCTGAATAATACACAATGTGTTTTTTAAATGCAAGGATGAACCATTAACTAAGAGTTAAAGATTACCTACAGAGAGAAAGAGGAAACAACGTAGTGGAACAAGGACAGAAGCTCCCCTTCTTGGAGTAAGCCTTGATTTATAGATTTGATTTTGGATCTACAGAAATTTTTACCTCACTATAAGACAAAATTAAGTTTGGAAAAAAAACCCAAACAGATCTAAACCACAACAAAGCAAATAGCATAAATTTATACTGAGCTGAGACGTTGTCCAGAGGTCAAACCTATAACCTCACAGAGAGGAGCGACACTATTCTGTTTTTGTATGCATTTGAAATTTTCCTTGGGAGGAAGAGAGGCGAGGAAAGTGAGGGTGAAAAGGAGAGAGAGGGAGGGAGAGACCAGTCAGAGACAGAAGGGGAAAAGATAAAGAACATGGAGTCACAGAAACTACTGTTTCGGTAGGACGGATAATGAGAACAGTGAGATGTTGTCCAGAGGTCAACTATACGAAGAACTGTGAAGCATTCACAGCAGTGAGCAGCTCTCGAAGAGCTTCCACATTCCAATTCCAAAATCACTCTCTTTCCTCTCCCATCACACGGTTCTGCTCCACCAAGATGCAGTGAGCATTTCTGCTGACTTCCCGACGGCTTCCCAAGCCCCGACGGCAGGCAAAGGCATCAAGCAGGTAACGGTCAGATCTGCTTGAGAGGCAGGGCCGTGTGCTGCTGCTGCTGCTCTTGCTGCTGTTGTCCTCACCTCACCACTCCGGTTTAGCTGTACTGATGTCGTGATGTGACTGAAGACCAAGGCCGGCTGGAAGCACTGTGTGAAGGCTCCGGATAGCCTACGAAATGGGCACTGTTAGGAGTTTTTGCCCTGGCTCTACCACTTTCTCACCTTGTGACATCGACCCAAGCATTTCTCTTTTCTGTGCTTCAGTTTGCTGCTCTGTACAACGAAACTTTCGCTGAAGACTTTCAAAGTTCTCTTCAAGCTTAGCATTCCGTGAGCTGTACTGATGAAAATTCAGCATTGGCCACGGACTCAGTATGGTGGGGAGGGGGGTGATGCTTCAGGTCCCCATTTTCTTAATCTTCAACTTACAGTTCAGTTACCTAAACTCTGTTGTTATCCCTATGGAGGTAGGAAACATTCAATAACTGCCTGACTCTTAATACATGTCTGAAAATATTTGTAAAAATGAATGAATGAAAAATTAAATTATCCTTGTCCCCATTTCGAATAGACCCTGCTATCACACTCCTCTATCCAAAGAAGATGTGGGACGCGTGCGCATGTGTGTGTTTGTGTGTGTGTGTTTGTACATGTGCCTGTGTGTTTCAAAAGCCCTGCTGCACTGCTGTCCAGATCCTTTTTACTTATTGAAAAGCTTTCAATAAAGAATTTGCAGCAAAAAATCAAGGTCAGATCCTAAAGGAACAGAAGTTGGGGAGCAGTGAAAAGTGACCTGAGGCCCTTAAGAAAGTTGAGTGACCCTAAGAAGACCTTGGCACATCAAGCGCTGGGCCCCACAGGGGTTGTTCGAGCATCCATGAGCAGGTCTGCTCTGGACCAGTCAGCAAAGAATTAAAACTATCATATCTGTTCCTTCCACCTTGTCCTAGAAATCCGAGGCAAAGAAAAAATCTAGGGGAACCCCTGCAGCAATTCACAAAGTAGATGTTTTAGGAAGAGCTCATTCACATCACGAAACGAAGTTCAGTGACTGCAGGGTCCCTCTAAAGAGCCTGCTCCCTCGGTGCCCTTAAGATGTGACTGGATTTTCCAAGACTGTATCTCCACAAAGCTTTTCAGGAACACAAATTCTGTAACATGAGGCTTCTTTGCCCTTAACACTTCCCCACCTTCAGCCACCACTTTCTGCTCATGAACATCGACATGAATTTAGACTAAAAACTCACATTGGAGAAGAAAAAAACTAGAATTTCCAGCATGCACATTACCAAAAGTTCACAGTACAGGGACACGCTGAATTGACTACATCGCCTTTTGGAAAACCATTGCATTAGATTCACTAGATCGAACAACTGTATTTTAGTTTCTGGGCGACATTTTCCATGAGTACATTTCAGTGTAACTTCTTCTAGGCAGGATTACCAGAAACCCTTGGAAATTCGTCTTTCCTCTGTGTTAGGTTCCGCCCCCACCACACAGCAGCCATAATTATCTGGCTACCCTTTAGAAATCTTACCTCTTGTGGTATGTGTGTTCTGCGTAATTTTGGTTATAGGTTGCGGACAGAAAAGGAGGCTTTCGTGGGATCCCCGTGCCATGGCAGTGAAGAGAAGGAAGATTTAAAGCAGGGTTGTTTGAACATGAGAAGCAGCAGAACTGCCGCTCCTGAGGGAAGAGTCTTTCCCGTGGCATCCTGCCCAGAAGCTGCTAGTCCTTCCCGGCGAAAGCCACAGCAAACATGAAGAGCGGAGTCCAGCAAACAGAGCCGAATTGTGGTGGGAAGCTCAGATTCGTGAAGTCAGTGGTTTGCCAAGCTGGGCAGCGGGGGGGGGGGGTCTGAGAGCCAGGCAGGCTGGTCAGCAGCACCTGGGCAGGGCAGCACAGGTGGCAGACTGGCACTCAGGCCAGAAAGCAACGTTCACAGTGAGACTAACTGAGCTCCCTCGCTCATGCCGCACAGGGTGCAGTCCCTCAGGAGCTTTAGCACACCTACAGCCCGCCTTTGGGGAGCGGGGAGACAGCAGCACTGAGAAGTGATAACAGACAAAAGACGAGAACACAAGGAAACTTGAACCCAAAGGCAGCAGAAGCACAGCTGTGCAGGCGCCAGGAGGCGCAAGAGCAGTAGTAGGGCAGCGCCAGCACCAGCGGGGAAAGCACATGCTTTTGTGTCAGTCAGAGACCCTGGGAATGCAGGGGAGATGTAGGACCCCAGGTGCCCCTGGCAAGTGCTAAGGGAACATCCACCATTGCGGTGACACGTCCTATCAAAAGGGGAAAAGAAGACCAAAAAAGGCCAGAGCTGAGCCCTAGCATGCCATTTCAGTGTTCCCTGATGTGGCAGAACATGAAGAATGAAGTCCACTGGGATCAAGGAGGACAGACAGAGCCAGGAGCCTAAACAAGATGCGGCAGCGATGGTGGAACATGGCTTCCTGGTAAATGGGTTCCCAGCTGATCCCCCCTTTGACAACAAACTCTCAACAGACCCTGCTCCCTCCAACCAGCTCCAACCCAGCAGGTCCTGATTTCAACCACCTCCTGCCTGCAGCTGAGCTCACTCCAGGCAAACTGGTGCCAGCAATTAACCCTACAGGTCACGTCTCCCCTAAGGGATGCGACACCTGGTTCTGCAGCTTTAGCAGATCCCAGGCTGAATTCCCTTGCATTCCACTGGCTTGTTTATTAAGCCACACGTCTACTAAACCTGTCAGAAAATTTTCAAGCTGGCTTCTCATGACCAAAAACATAATCCCATAATCCTCACAAAATATTTTGAACAGATAAACAGTACAGTAATATCTGACACAGCCAGGCACCTGCAGGCCAGCCATCCCACAGCTCCCCGCATAGTTAGCAGCCCACAGCCAACAAGTTAACCCTTCCATGGCAGGCAGAGTCCCCACCTTCCTTGGAACTAGGTGATCTTTTTCAGTTTTCCATTAGCATGCAGGTTACATGTAAAGAAATAATATATAAAGCTGTCTGGAGTCGGTGTTAATTTACAACAGAGTTATATCAGTTGGCCCAAGAGCCTAAACGGGGTGCTCTGAAGGTGGTATCTTCTATGGCAAATCCAAATACAAATGTTTTACTACTGGATAATTAAAGGTTCATCACTTCATGAGTATGCTTGAAAAACACTCCCATGTGATGTAAGGTTTGGAAATCTGCTTACGTTGATATTTTTCACAAAAAGTTACTTAAAATTTGGTTTTAATTTTGAAATTTCACCTACTTAGCTGAAAGAATACTGACAACAAAGCAAAAGCCCTTATTCAACGTAGAATGTGTAGAACATTCCACTTGCCTTGTAATATAACTTCCAACAACCTTAACCAATTGCAGCTCAAATAAATGAAAATGCACTGAGCCTTTAAAGGAGCAACTAACAAAGGCCATGCACTAGAAACCAGTATTTTGAATTATGTGTGCTATCTAACCAGTTTCCTTATCTGGTTTCCCCTGGTAACCTTCCATGCTTGCTAAAATTACAGTCAAATGAGAAACAATGAGTGGGTGGAAGAAGAACACTGAGAAATAGGTTCACTGAAAAACAAACCCCCCAAAAGAGGAAAGAAGTCACTAGAAGGGCCACAAGAGCCTCAGCAAACAACCCTCCACACAGGAATGCCCCCCCCCAGGGCCCTGACAGAGCTAACAATACAATACAGTGCAGGACATTCCAAGAAGTCATAAGAAAAGGTTAAATCAGGCCTAGTGCTCTGTGCTGAATAAAGCATAGTAAGTACATAAGGCAACTTAGACATTTCCCAACTTTTGGCAAGCAAAGGGATAAACTTCAGCTGTGTGAAAAATGCAGTCACAGGGAATACCCCATTCCCTCACAGAGATTACCCACCCCTTCATAGTGAATATTCTGTCCCCTCATAGATAACACACCATCCTTTCATAAAGAATACCCTGTCCCTTCTTTGATAATTACCCTTCTCCCATAGAAAACACCCCATCCCTTGCAGAGCTCTATGGTAAACAGTAAAAATGGCTCTCAATTCCCTCATAGAAAAGTGAGCACTGGGGCTTCCCTGGTGGTGCAAGGGGTTAAGCACTGCATTATGAAGCATCCCCAGCCAGGGAGCTGACCCACAGGGCACAGCAGACCTCTCCTGTCTCACCCGCTCTCGCCTCAGCATGGATTTCAGTGGATCCACTTGTTCTGCTCCCCACTGTCTCTGGTGAGTCCTCTCATCCCCCACACCTTTGGCCTGAACCCCAGCTTGGAAGGAAAGGAAGGGAAGGGAAGGAAGAGAAGGGAAGGGAAGGAAGAGAAGGGAAGGGAAGGAAGGGAA
>JAGFMF010011974.1:2183312-2218532 GCA_019455555.1 Galemys pyrenaicus
GGTGCACAAGGGACTGAGGTGATGGTGCACGGGTGAAATGGTGGTGGGTACTCCCTGGGGACTACAAATGATGTCAAATATAACTAATAAAAAAAAAGTTTCTTAGCCCTCTCTTTGATGCCGAAAATATGGAAAACAATTTGTTAAAGAAAAAGGAATAAGGCACCTTAAGCCAGTTGTTGTTTGGATCTAGCTGAGAGCAAAAGAACTCTTAGGACAAAAGCAGAAAGAAACGGGTTATGCAAAGCCTGTACCATTAGTCACGAATAGGATCCTGCGGGAGAACCAAATGCAGTAAGACTGGTACATAGCCTGATGTCAAAGTAACCCATCTTTTCCAAGGTCTACTGTACTGAGAAAAGTTAAGTGCAAACCTGAGTATACTTACAAGTCCAAAAGTTGAGTTAGGAAAAGAGCTGTCAATTCATGCTCTTTTTCAAAACAGAGGTGAAGTGGCCAGTCCATCAGACAGGAAACTATGTGGTTAAACATGGGAAGAAGCACACCTCAACTGGAAAAAATTACAAGCATCACGAAAGCCCAGCTGAAGCAGAACAATTAGTTAAATGGATGTTTTCGTGCAGTTTTTTGTAAACTTCCCTTCAGAAATAAGCACCTCTGACGCGAACTGAGTCTTAAAAACAGGCATGGTGTGCAAAAGCGATAACCAAAGGTCAGTAAACAAGTAACCCGACTCCAACAGTCCCAAGGGCAGCCTTCATCAGACTCACTCATCGCTAGCACAGCAGCGGAGGCCCCAGCACCCCACAATCTAGCCGGCATAGAAAGACTAGTCAGCATGGAGGAATACTGCTCCCTGTTGCTCCTTCACACAATAAACATCTTGTCTCTAAAATTTGTTTTGCAATTTCATGAGATCTGGAAAACACCCCGATGTCACTGTTTTTCAGACAAGGGGGCGTGGATTCACAGATTATTCTTTAGGTCATTCTGTAGTTTCCATTTGGAGCAAAGAAAAAATGTTGGGACGTTCATTGTCAATTTCAGTTCTCTCTCTCTCTCTCTCTCTCTCTCTCTCTCTCTCGATTACATGAAAACATCATAAGCCTAAAGTATCTTGTATATTTGTATATTTTCTTATTCTTGCACAGAGCTGGGCTGAATCACCTTAAAGTAATTTCATCTGGGACATAAAGCATGTCCAGCCCTACCTGAATCCCATTGTAAGGCACATGCAAAGTACAGGAAAGTGCTCCAGTAAACAGGTCTTCTTTACCCTTCGAAAGAGCAACTTGCCCACTGTGCTAAGGGCAGTTCCAGCTACGTCTCTCTCCCCAAGCTTACAAGTTTACAAGCTTACCTACATCAAATTTACAAGATTTTTCAGGCACAATTACTTGCAAAACCAACTTCTGTTGTTTATCCACTTCCATAGTCATGCCTCTTATTTATGAGGTCGAAATAGTGTCTTTGTCTCATTTCTCTACAGTCAGCACTTGAGATGTGTTTGCTACAAAACATTTCTTGCCTTTAAACAACTCCCTGGAGTGTACCTTATCCAGATGCCAACACTAAACATTCTAACATCAGATACTCTGTTGCATAGTGGGTGCCTCTGGGTTGTTTTCCTCCCGTTCAGTGGTGGTAGATTAAGTTCGTTCCTTTGCACCGGCTTCCAGGGATCACACCTTCCCAACCGCAGTTAAGAAGTCAAATTGGGAACCATTTCGTGTTTTTTCTTTAATTAAAGTGAAACCATGAAAGATCAAAAACAATATATAAAAGAATATTCACCTCTTCTCAGGATGGGCCAGACTTTTGTAAGCACCAGAGAAGAAACCATGAAGTCAATGATGTGTGGATCTAAAATTGTAAAGATAGCAATCCTCTATCTGTTGAAACAAAAGTAAGCTTCAAACAAGAAGCTGGAGGAATACATTTGACAAATATGAAATACAAAAAAGGGCTAATACTGTTAATGTACAAAGACCTTTCACATGTCAATAAGCTGACGGAGATTCGAACAGAGAAATAAAGACCAGGCACTGTTGATTGGCTAAGTTAGCAAGCATTCCCATTCCTCTTCTCTCTTGCCTGTGCCACTGGATCCAGGAGGAGGAGGAGGAGTATGACAAAGCTTGAAAGCATGTATCTATTGATAAGGGGAAAGGGGTATTTCTAGAGATAGTCATCTTCCTTGATTAAGAGTTCAAATGACATTCAGGTTCCTTACCTTGTTCTTCCTGCCTTGGACAAGGATGGGATGGCTGAAGCTAAGCAGTCATCTGGCAAATGATATCACTGAGCAGCTGAACCAATACCCCCAGCAGCTGGCTACTTCCAGTCTCCTGTTTGTGTGAAGAAAAATAAACCCTTATTAATTTAAGCCACTGTTAATGAGGGCTTCAGATACTTTGAGCCAAAAACATTCCTCACAGATATCCCTCATATGAGTAAGCAGTTCATACACAAAGGTGAGATACTTTTTAGCACAAACATTATTTCACCTTACAAATAAAATATATTAAAAATTAAATAACTTCCACGAATATGAAAAATTTTTGGAGTTGGAAGTTGGTTCGTGGTTGCACAACAATGTACATGTACTTCATGTCACTGGACTGTAAACTTAAAAATGACCAAGTTTATGTTGGATATATTTTATCATAATAAAACTACAAAAAATTAGCAACACTACTTTTCAATTTCAAAGCTGACTACCTTTAAATACTTTTTATTTTGTTAATGATGGCCTACAGTGTTTCTAAGTGTGAGAAAACAAAAATTCTCACTTGCTACTGGTGGGGGTCTGAATTGGCCAGGCCAGTTTAGAGGGAACTTCAGAAAATTGCACCTAAAAGTCTTATAGTTATTCATATCCTTTGGTATAGTGATTCTACTTCTAGGAATTTAGCCAATAAAATAATCAGAAATAAAGAGAATGTTTTATGGCCAAACATGTTAGTGACAGAAAACATGTCATTAATGACAGCATAAACACTTTGAAACCTATGCGTCCAAAAATGGGTTCGGTTAAACATGTTGTTGTCCATCCTTTCCATGGAGTACTGACTAGTATGATGACCAGTGGTGTAGGTCAGTGGCTCTTGAACTTTGCTACATATTTGAGTCACCCAGGGAGATATTCTCAATGCTACGACACTTCATAGGCATTGAGTTGGGACTTCTGGGAACAGGACCCAGACATGAGTACTTTCTGAAGCCCCCCACCCCCGCTGCCCAGTGATTCCAATGTGCAGCCAAGCTTAAGGACCACTGATGTAGATTTCTATTTATTGACATAGAAACAACATATTCACTATAATTTGTATGATGATAAAAGCACATTATAGAACAGTCTGTATAGCATGAGCTCATTTAAAAATATAAATGTGTGGGATTTCTGAGTAAAGCTGATGAATTAAGCACCCACATTTGCTTTTACTTCCTCTTCAAACTCCACAAAACAGCAATAAAATGATTTTTAAAAGGTACAAACTGACAAGGAAAAATAATGGGAGAAGAGAAAACAGCAACACAATGTAGAATCAAGTAAGCCAAATTCTCAACTGATAGCAGAGAAAGCTGAGAAATAATCTGATTTACAATATAGAACTTCCCCACAACACATGCCTGATGATAACCTTCTTAGTGGAATCAGATACACCTGGAAGGATTGAAGAACTAGTCACTTGAAAGTTTCCTTCAAAGCAGGTAAAACTCCTTATCCCTTCCCTAACCCCAGTCAGAGCTGGGTTTCCTTCTGAGGAAGGTAAAACAGAAGATCTCTGGACAGGGGCATCAGACATGGCGGTGGGCTGGGGATACTATAGTGAAAGCAGACAGATTCCGTTAAGAATGAGAGTTCCAGTTCTCTTCCCCACTCATTTCTCAGAACCATGGTAGCTAGATTTATGTATTCCAGGTAGAGGTTTGGAATAAAGCTGATCATCCCACAAAAAGAGGGTTGATCTGTGGTCCCTCCCACTCTCATGTTCAAGCATTACCTCAGAATGTGACTGTGTGCCAGGAAGGGGCACAGAGCAAGTTCTCGATGATTCTGAGCAGACGGTAAAGGAGGAGTCCTGGAGCCCTCGTTGGCTTTTTTAGGCTTTTTATTATCAGAGGCGACCAGGTACACGGCTGGCAGGGAGGCCGGGGTTGGGGTGGGGGCAGATAGCTGGCAGGCCTCCTAGCCCCGGCGCATCTTCACTCTCTGGGCTCTCATCTCTGCTTCTTCTCTTCTGCCACTTCTCTTGGTCTCTCCAACTCTAGTTCCGCTCTGTTCTGCTGGTTTCCTTCTGACGCTGCCCTTCTAGGCCAGTGTCTAAACCCAGGTGCACCCACTTGCGCATGCCCACTTAAGCACACATGCAGGCCCTCAGATGTCCATCGTCACATCAATGGCAGGAGGGCAGAAAAGCCTGATAACTTTTCTCTGACCCTACAGTGACTATAATTGGAGACAGGGTTTCAAAGAGGTAAATAAGGTAAAATGAGGTCATTAGGGTAGGCCCTGTTCCAATTTGATTGATGTGCTTATAAGAAGATAAAATCAGCATTCAAACTGCGGAGAGGACCTCAGAAGAAACTACAACTCTCCAGCCATATCTGTGGTCTCTGGTCTTTTTCCTTTTTGTTTTTGTGCATGTCATGTTTTGACAGAGACTTATTTGACTACCAGGAGCCAAGGGAAGGGGCTCAGTGGGGGTGGGGAGAGAGGAGAGAGAGAGAGAGAGAGAGAGAGACCCAGGCAGAATCATATTTCCTTTGATGCTTCTACATTCTATTGGCTGAGGCAGTTCAAAAGTTGCACCTGTGCTCAAGAGGCAGGAATGTGGACTCTACCCCTCCTGAGGAATGTCAAGGTCACATTGTAAGAAGAGTATGTAGAATGAGAGATATATTGGCATTGTCATCTTTGGAAAATGCTAAGTCATCTCACTGAGAAATTTCAGAACACTGAAATCAAATAGAAGATCCTACAAACTTCTCTTAGTTTTTTGAGTGTCCTACATCTTTTCTTTATGGAATCTTCCACTGCACCACTGGGGAAACTATGCATCATCAAACAAATCTGCTTCCCCTACTTCAGAAGAGTGTATTTGCCCCAGGTCAATCAATGTACCTATTCTTGTAAGCATTCAGGTTGCTTCAGAGATGGGCACATTTCACAAATGAAGTTAAGCCAGCTCTCCTTCAGGGACTTATACAGACATTGGTTATGAAAAAGGTCTCTTCTTAGGTTGTAAGCAGCAAGGACAATGTAGGCCAGGGACTGTCTCTGCAGCCAAATATAATAGGCCTGCTTGAGAATGAAGTCAACACTAGAGGAAGTAAAGAGATGGAAAGAGAAAGAATTAAAATGATATTGTTTGAATGCCTGGAAATATCTCCACTCTCAACCATCCTAGATCATGTAAGCCAACCAGTCTCCTTTTATTCCCATGTAAGTCTCTGTCACTTAAAACCAAAAATGTCTTGACTAGATCAATTAAAAATGCCTTGGCATTTTGGAGGAAAATAAGCATGTGAGGCAGTAATCACCAAAATATGCTAACTTTGTCAGTTTCCCAAGGGCAGACTCCAGTGGTAGCAAGGGTTCCTAGGACATTCAGAAAATTCAAGCAACAACTATAAAAGATTTTGCCTCCAGGATTCATTCATATTTCAATAAGCTCCTTTTGTATTTGTAATTCAGCATTAGTGATATATGTCAAAAAGTTAATTTTAAAAAAGCTGTTTTCAGAAGTGACATATATAATAAAATGAACTCTAAAATATATCACAGTTGAAGATCTGTTAAGGGAAGCTTATAATTCTCACATGCTAAATTTGACAAATCATTTTGAATGTCTTAAGTTTTCCAAACATCTCATAATTGTTAAAATTGACTATTTGTAGTCTGTACATATGCATTCTGGGTATATTTCCATAATTAAAAAAGAAAAATATTTTCAAATATTGTTGGTAAACAATGAGTTTATGTGGGATTAAGATTACAGTTAGGTTCTATTCGATGGTTTGCTTTTGAAAATTGAATATATGCATTTTCTTTCAGAGAAGGCAGGATGGAAGGGAAAAAGGAGGGGGAAGTAAGAAAATTAAACAATGTGTAGGCTTTAAGTTATTTGTTCATTGTAAGCATAATCTCAAATTTTCAGGTACAAAATACAAGGCAAAACACTTTTGAGTAATTATAATTCTATCAAGTCAGATTCCCAAACAGAAGCATTCTAAGTTTAGTATAAACTAATGGTAACTCGGGTATGCATTTCTCCACTATAATAACTTAGAAAGAAAAATTTTCAAAATCACTTAGCTTTACCTTACAGTTTAATGTCACTGTTTCCAGAATGCAGAATCAACTAAAGCAAGTATAGCTAGACATTTCTGAGGTCCGTTTTAGTAGGTTTAGAGCCATAAATCACTTGATGCAGATTTTGGTTTTGTTTCTCTGTTATTCACCATGGAGGATGTGAGATTTTCAGGGGAGTTAAAAACTAAACAACATTGCAGGTATCAAACCATGATTCTTTGGAATTGACTTTCCAAAACGTTCAAATACATGAAATTATTGACTTGTATCACCATTTCTTAGATAAAAAGGTGTTTAAAATACATGTTCCTATGATGTGTAGGAACTAGACAACTGTTTAGTGTCAGATGCTGCATGACATAGCTATCACACTTAATTGTCACAAAATCCTATGTGGTGAGTATTATCGCTGTTTGCATTTTAGACAGGAGAAAGAGGAGGTATACCACCAGGAAGGCACATACCAGAGGCCTGGCAGCTAGTGAGTAGCTGAATCTCCCACAGTCATAACCATGTCTCTCTAGTGCCTACAATTCAGAACTGGCTTGAAAACGACCCCTGGAAACAGCTGATCACTCTGAGGGGGAAAGCTTAGTTCATCCTGTCTAACAGAGAGTCACACGTAATATAAAAGTTGGAAATACCGGTCGCCCAATAAAATAAAATCCTCTTCTAGTCAGCAAACACGTATCCAAACTCAAACCATTTTTAAGAATAGAAAATATAAGGAATTTCATTGTTATTAGCATCCAATTCATGAGAATAAGAAAACATCTGGGTCCAATTAATTGTTATAAACTTTGTATTTTCATATTCAAGAAGCAATCAACTTTACTCTGTCCACAATCAGCTAGGAGTGAATTATGGTAATTCATGCATATTAGCTTATCACAACACGTAACAGAAAGCCGCTTTCCCTGTCTTTATTTTATTTTATAAAAGTAATCAATGTACATGGTAACGAACCACTAAGGGGTACAGAAAATCCTAGGACAAAGGCCACAAACTCCCCTTTCCCAACCCTGAACCCATTCATCAAAGCAATCCATTTTTACCGCTTCCCTTTTTAGCTCTCTGGAAGTATGGATGATACGCTTAGACATCTGTTTCCTAATTTGTGTCTGCTGACACCCTGATAGCCCTCATATGAAAGAAGCACTTAATTTATAAGATCCCTCTGGTCCTCTATCATCTTCCCAAGATTGTTGATCTTTGTTATTTTTAGTTCTTTCTTCGGTTACCTTGGTAACTTTAAATACTGTACTTAAAGCTCTAGTTCCAGTTCTATTAAGTTTTGATTGTATCTCTTGGACAGAATGTAAATATTCATAATACTGACAATACAGAAGATAGAATGTGGCCAGGGCTGATTTCCGGGGTATTGACTTGTGCAATTACACAGAGACCCAGGCCTAAAAGCACTGAGGACTTGGTTTAATGCTCTACTATCATTGCCTTGAAATCCTTAAGATATTAGAGAAAATCTTAAAATGGAAAGGGATGCCTGGTTCATGGTCCAGTGATCCATAATTCAATGTAATTCCACTAAAATCACAACAGATTTTTTTTTAAAGGAACACAATGGTTGCAATCTAGACTTTATATGTTCAAGGATAGCCAGGGTTTGTCTTCGCTGTATCAGATCTCAAAAGTTATTCTAAAGCAACCTTAATGTGATATTGGCATAGGAATAAAGAACTAAGAAATGAAATAGAGTATGCAGAGACAAACCCATGAGTATATAGAAATGATATATGCCAGGAGTGGTATTAAAGAGACAGGATAGACTATTCAACAGATGGTGCTGGTGGATTAAAACTTTAATGTGAAAACACAAAGCTTTAAAAAAATTAAAATACCATATAGGAGAATATTTTTATAAACTCAAAATAAGGAAAAATTCTCAGGACACATAAAGCAATGACAATTAGAGAAAATATTAAGAAATTCAACTCTGAAAATTATTAACATTTGTTCATCAAAAAAGAAAGTAAAAGACAAGCAATAAACTGGGATATTTGCAAGAAATGTTTGTGACAAACTATTGCTATCAGGAATACAAATCAGTAAGAACCAACTGAATATATAAATCTAGACAAAAGCCTTAACAAACATTTCACTGAAGAGGAAAAAGAAAATGGCACATTGCCATATGAAAATATGGCCAACATTATCGGTAATTAAAGAAATACAAATTATTGCAGATTTAGATTTCATATCTATTAGGTTGTCAACAATAAAGAGGTCTAATAACCCCAAATATTTGTCATGACACAAATCACTGAGAACTGGTGGTGTGAGTAGAAAAAATAAAGACTTTGGAAAACAATTTGCCACTATGTTATAAAGTTCAACCTTCACAGTCTCTGTGAAGCAGCAACTCCACTCCTAAATGTAAGCTAGATATATGCATGCATGTTCTTACATTTGTACACCATGCTTCTACCTACACAGTCAATAACAGCAAAAACTGAAAACGGGAGAAAATCAAATGCATCAGCTGCATATGACAAATGGTAAATTCAGCCAATGAAATATACAACAGAAAAAATGGAATCCACTACAACGACATGCAATGACAAGAGTGAATCTTATAAACACAGTATTGAAGGAAGAGAAAGTTACAAGACTACTTCAGTATTTCATTTTTATAAAGACCAAAATTAAGTGTAACCCAAACAAAAAATTTCAGAATAAGAGATATCGCTGGGGGAAGGTTTGAAGATGGAAGAGAGAAGGAACATTTAGGTAGTTACCCAGCACCCTTGCTGAAATAAGTTTTCTTACTCTTCCCATTTCCTGGAAGGTGAAATGTTTCTATGTTTCTAGTTCACTTTTCATTTAGAAAGTCGCAGCTTTATGTGAGGGTCTCAGTTCAGCTCTCCAGGTTAGGCTGTCCCTTGGGGTTATCACCTATTCTGCCAGAGTTACTGTATTCTAAACCCTTTGTTAATGAGATTGGTAAACCCCACAGAGTTTCAGCCCTAGACCCAGCTCATCCCTCTGGTTTTCAGTTCTGTTTGGTTTATTTCCTGGAAATTACCCTTTCTTTTGAGCTCAAATATGCTTTTCAGAAGATGTTTGTGACATTTTATCCAACATTCTGTGATGCATTTTACCCTGGTACATCTTTTATCACTTTTCTAATCTCTTCTATAAAATCAATCTTTTCCAGTTTTCCACTTCTATTTTGATCAATTTAGACTAAAATGAAGTCAGTAATATCTCTGCTTTTAAATATGCTGCCAAACACATGTATGCAATATTGATTTATAATTCAATCACAATGTTATATATGAATATCTTCTTTCTGCTTATGAATTTTGCCAATTTTTGTTTTCCCTACTATTTTCCTTAATCAAACTTGAAAAGGATTTAAATTTATAGGTATTTTCAAAGGACAAGCTTTGCAATTTTTATCCTATTCACTACTATTTTGTTTCCTAATTCACTAAAATTTCAACTTTAATTTTCTTAACTGTTCTTTCCTAGTTTCTTCTGGTTTCTTTTGTTGTTCTTTTCCTGGTATTTTCTAGATGAATATTTAGTTTATTTTTCATCATTTTTTAATGAAGATAGTCCTCAGAGTATATATATTTTACTATGGATTTCTCTTATTGCTTTCTAAATAGTTTTTACTTCTTTGATCCAAAATTGTTTTAAAATGTTTTTCAAATATCAAAGGATATAGGAATCATCTCTATATGATCTACTTCAGATTTTATTTAAATTGAATCAGTGAATATGATCTGTAATTACTTTTAAATTTCTCTTGTAATTTTCATTTTGAACCAACTTATGAGAGTATAAATGTTCCATTGCTTACCCCTTTAATCCCCACAAAATAGTGCACTTAGCAATGCACACATAGCTATTAACTCAAGCTTATTGATTATGATATTCAGGTTCTTTATACATCAGACAGCTGCTAGAAAGAGAAACAAGAGGAACAGTACTTAAACAGAATAGAGTTTTATTTTCTCTCTCACACACAAAAAAGCAAATTTGGCATCAGATAGCCCAGAACGGATGTACAGTTCTACGATGTCGTTAATGTGCTGCAATATTTAATGCTATTTTCCTTCCTCAATGTTGATTTATAGCCAAAGGAGGCTGTTGTAGTTTCGTCCATCACAGCCAACATTCCAAGCAGAAGAAGGAGCAGTTAAAAGGCACAAGAGACCTTGCAGTTTAATCAGTCTTTTTCAAAGTGCTTTCCTAGAAACTGCCGCCCACCCCCCAGTGATTTGTTTATGGATTAGTGGCCACTTGTCCTTTATGTATTTATATACTTACTATGTTGTTTACTGCATATAGGTTTATGGGTGCTCTTAACAGTATTGCCTCTTATAATTACATAATTTCCTTCCTTGTGCCTTTTGGTGCTTTTAACTTTAAATTCCTCATGTATTGTTTTACTAGTTTCTACCTAATATTTGTTGCCTATTCCATTAATTTAAATCTCACTGCTATTTTATTTAAGTGTACTTTTAATCTACTCGGACAGTCTCTATATTTTAACGAATGAGATAAATCCATTCAAATATATAACGTGTAATCTGATGTACTAGATATTTGTTTTAGTTATGATTTTTATTTCCTTTTATCATAAAAGAAAAAATGCCTTTTCAATGATACCTCAAGAGAACCAAGGAAAATTTTGTATTTCAGAGGTTTTACAGCTACATGCAAGGATTGTAATATATTTTGAAGAGACACTTTTTTCCAAAAAAATTAAAAACATTAATTATATCCATTATAAAGGGCATAACACATTGTACCCTTCTGGTTTCAATCTATTTTTAAAAATTTTATTCTATTTTTACTTTAACTTTTTTTTAAAGTACTTTCTTTTTTTTTCTTACATTATTGTTCATATTTGGACAATATTTGATTTTTTTCCCTCAGGTGTAGTTCCTGTAGTTCTCCCACTACCACAGCATTGGTGATCCATCACCACAGTCTTTTGTGCTCTTCCCTCAGATTTATTGTCAGCTTGCAAGTTTTGTCGTTTTCCTGACCCTTTGGTTTCTCTATATTCCAAGTATAAGTGAAACCATCTGAGAGTTAGCTTTTTCCTTCTTATTTCACTTAGTATAATGCCTTCCAGCTCCATCCATTTGCTGCAAATGATAAGAGTTGAGCTTTTTTGATCACCGAGTAGAGTTCCACTGTGTATATATGCTACATCTTCTTGATCCATTCACCTGTTTCTGGGTATTTAGGTTGTTTCTATATCATGGATACTGTAAATAGTGCTGCAATAAAGATAGGATTGCAGGTTTCCTTTCAAATTAGTTTTGGTGACCTCTGAGTAGATTCCTAGCGGTGGAATTTCTGGGTCATATGATAGGTCCATTTTTAGAGTAACTGCCACATGGCTTTCCATGATGGTTGAACTAGATTATGTTCCCACCAGCAGTGTAAGAGGGTTCCTTTTTCACCATATCCTTACCAGTGTGGGGTGGCATCTCATTTTGGTTTTAATTTGCATTTCTCCAATAATAAGTGATGTTGAATATTTTTTCAAATACTGTTGGCCATTTGCATTTCTTCTTTAGAGAAGTGACTATTTAGTACTTCTGCAGAATTTTTTCATTCGGTTGCTTCCTTTGTTTCTGTTAAGTTGTGTAAGTTCATTGTAGATCTTCAGTATCAGTCCTTTATTAGATGTATGGTGTGAAAATATTTTCTCCCTTTCAGTGTAGTGCATTTTTGTTTTGGTTATTATCTCTTTTGCTGTATGGAAGCTTTTTAGTTTCACATTGTCCAAGCCGTGTATATTTTCTTTTGTTTGCCTTGCTTCTGGAGAAGAGTTCTCAAAGGTGTTCTGAAGTTTCTGTCATGGAACACTTTGCCTATGTTTTCATATATATATATATATATATATATATAATGATTTCAGGTCTTATATCCAAGTATGTTACCCATTTTAAGGTGATTTTTTTGTTCATGCTGTGTGAGATAGTAGTTTAGTTTCATTCTTTTGCACATGGCAGTCCAATTTTCCCGGCACCATTCAAAGAGACTTTCCTTGTTCCAGTGTATATTCTTTGCTTCTTTGTCATAGATTCACTGACTACATGTGTGTGGTTTTATTTCTAGGCTTTTAATTCTATTCCAGTGGTCTCTGTCTGTTGTTGAGTACCATGCTGTCTTTATTATTATGGCTTTGTAGTATAGTTTGAAGTCTGGAGGCATACTACCCCATCCATCCCCTTTTCAGTCTGGAGAGCTCTGGCTACATAGGATCTTTTGTGATTCCATATAAATTTCGGTAATATTCTGTTTCTTTTAAGAATGCCATTGAGGGGCCTCCCTGGTGGCATGGTAGGTTAAGCAATGCACTATGAAGCAAACTGTAGCCACTGCAGCACAAGTTCGATCCCTGCTGCCTGGCAGGGACGTGAACCACATGGCACGGCAGACCTCTCCTGCTTTGCCCACTGCTCCCCTTAGTAATATATTTCAGTTAATCTGCCTGTTCTGCTCCCCACCCTATCTCTGGTGGATCCGGATCCTCTCAACCCCCACATCTCTGGCCTGTACCCCAGTTCTTGTATGCATAAATAAATAAATCTTTTTTAAAAAGTGCCATTGAGATTTTTATTGGAATTGCATTGACTCTCTACATTGCTTTAGGTAGGCTGGTCATTTTAATAATATTGATCTTCCAGTCCACGATCAGGGAATCTTTCCATTTCTTTGTGTCTTCTTCTACTTAACAATGTTTTGTAATTTTCCTTGTATAGGTACTTCACCTCCTTTGCTAGGTTTATTTCTAGGTATTACTTTTTTGGGGGGATGGGTACAAAATTTTAAATGGGATGGTTTTCTTAATGTTGTCCTCTTCAGGTTGGTTGTTTATATATAGGAAGGCAACTAATTTTTGTATATTAATTTCATAATCTGCTACTTTACTAGGGGGTGGGTGGCTGGTGGCTGTTCCCTTGGTCAGCCGGGTTCACGAGGCTCCCAGGCAGTGAATCCAGGCACCCTGTGGCCAGAGGAAGAGCCAGGAGTAGTTTGTGCAGTCTGTGGGACGACCACAGGGGAGGTGGGAGGAAAAGCCACAGCCGAATTTTTATTTCTTATTCCTATTTGCCATTTTCCTTTCCTCTAATACACATATTCCCTTATTATTTATTTAAATTAATACATCATGTTGCTGCCATCAAAATTATCCATTCCCTTCCCCAATTTTTCCAGCACCAATAAGACACATTAGAATTCTTTTGCTCTACCCACTTTTCCCTATCCTTTGAAAGGTATTTGTTTCCTCTCACCTCCAGTCTTCTAGCCTCACCCCTATATTTGATGCTGGAACAATTGAGTATCCATTTCAAAAAAACTGAAGCTCAACCCATACCTCCACCTTATACAGAAGTCAATTGAATGTATGGTAGAATTAAACCGAAAAACTAAAACTTCTAGATGATAACAGAGGGAAAGAGCTTTGTACTTTGGCATAAATGAAGAGTAATTTCTAAGTAGGACACCAAATACAATTTATAAAGAATAAATAAATAGGACTTCCATCAAAATGTAAAACTACTACACTTCGAAAGACACACAATAATGAAAAGACAAGCTGCAAACTAGAAGAAAATATTTGGGAAACACATATCTTAAAAAGGACATGTATCCAGAATAATAAGAGAAACAAATAATCTGATTCTCAATGGACAAAAGATTTGGGGCAGTTTACAAAATGCATACATATATACACAAATGGATAATAAGCACAGGTGCCCAACATGACTACTCATCAAGGAAGTGCAAATTAAAATCCAAATGTGATCTCATTATACACCTATTAGAATGGTTATTTAAAAACAGTAACAATACCAAATACTGTGAAAAATGGGCAACATGTATCGCTGGTAGAAATGCAAAACAGCACAGTCACTTTTGAAAATGGTAATTTCTTCCAAAGTTAAGAGCACACGTCCTACCATAAACCAAAATTCCTGCACTCGGTACTTACTTGAGAGAAACAAAAACTTGTAAATTCACACAAATCTCTCTGTAATGTCTATGCCAGGCTTATCCACAATCTCCTAAAACAGGAAAGAAACCAAGATGGCCACCAAATAGTGAAAGAATAATCTGTGGTACATGTACATACACACATAACGTCAGGCTACTCGGCAATACAGTTGCCAACTACTAACACATACGACAACATGGATGAATTACAAATGCATCCTTGCTAATTACAAAAATTCAGACTAAAAAGGATATATATTCTATGATTCCATTAACATGACATTTGAGAAACGTAAAAGCACTGGGGAAAAACAAAACAGATTAGTGGTTGCCAAAGGCTGGTGGTAAGAGGGAAGAGTTGTGCTTATACACCTGTGAGTAAACTGTAGTAAGTATACGTCAATAATAAAACAACCCAAAGAAACAAAAAATCAATTTTGCATTCTGTGGTTACCTCAGAATCAATATAGTGATAAGGTACAGAGTTCACTCCTTCAGCATAATCTAGTGACTAAAGTCCATAAGATCCTGAAGTATGGGATATGATTTTTCCAACACCAGATAACAGATCAGCCAGGGGTGGAAATTCCTCCTCAGGCCTAGGTGCGACCAGGCTCAGTGATGTATCAACACTTATTCTTCAGGAATTTGACTACTTAGATTAACCCTTTGCTGCCTTTCAGCAGCACTCTGGCTTGAGGGCAGGGCTCAGGCAAGCTTGTTTCTCCATAGCTCAGTTTCCTGAACAGGTTTGCTTTTGCTTTTTCTAATTTGCCATCTTCACCAGGCCTGTGCTCAGTCTCTTCTCCAAGCCCAGGAGTTCAGGTATGCAGCTTCTCTTTCACCAGGTCTTGTCTGATATCCTTTGCCTGTCTTGCTTGGCTGACTCGAGCTGCGCATGCCCGAGGAGCCCACTGTGAATTGGCAGAGTGAGGAAGTGGGGGTTCTCAGATGTCTAGCAGATTTACTCCTACTTGTTCCCCTCCTATGTGCCTAGAACTACCATTGCTCTGTGAACACAATAGATTTCCATTTTGTCCAGTACTGTCCACTGAACATGCCTCTCATCTTTTACAATCTGCCTTTCCCCAATTCACGTTAAACTGGGTAGTCCTAATTCTCTATTTTCCAGTTCAAATACCTCAGCTACCAGGCAAGATTTTAAACTATTCTAAGGAAAAGAAAATGAAAGAAAACAAATTATTCTTTTCATAAGACCAGTGGTCTTGGAGAGGAACTATTCAAGCTATTCAAGGACAACTGTGTGGGTTTATTGACGGTACTCCCCCTCACGCCTCCCCATTTCAGTTGCAGTCCATTCCAGCAGGACCATCTTCTCCCTGAAATAAAATCATGCCTGAATTAAAATACTCAATTTCGTTAAGTCACACTTATTCTTAATCCTTTAGGCAAATTGTCTCAAAGCCAGTTTCAGTTCAGTACACTTGAAGAGCATATATCATTCTGGCAATGCTGACGCTTAGACACCAGTTATACTGAGCAAAAGGCCGAACATTTTCTGATCTACCTGCTGAAAATATGTGTATACAGGCGTTCATCTTCTAAGCAAAATGTCTTATTTTTTAAAATTTAATATTAACCACTGGAATTTCATGTCTCACTTACAGATACTCAAATTACACATAGAAAACCATTTCTGAATGTTTGTCCTCAGATCATCATTTAACAATAAAAGAATCCACTCACATAAATCACAGAGCGCAAAGATTCCAGCTGCCTTTAAAGGTGAAAGGTTTACTACACATTTAGAAGTTACTTGTAAAGAAAACCCTTTAGCTTGGAGCCCATTTCCTCCTTGTCCACTTTTTCAGAAGTCAACAAAAACAAACCTTTTAAAACTTTATTGGTGTCACTATTATCCCTTCTTACATTTAAAAAACTTTAGGTATCTAAGTTTCTCTGGTCTTGTTATTTCTGTATTTCACATCATTCTTACAAGGTGAAAGCTAAAACTTTTTCATTTCTGCTGTCAACACTTCCTACTTCTAAAAGCCCTCATGGCCATTAAATGCATGTCTGAAAAGTTCGCAAGTGCTCATTTGTTGAGGTCTCAAGGTGAACCTCAAAACATCCCAAATTTCCTGTTATCAGGACCTGGGGCATCAGTGTGAGATACCTACTGGGTCCTCTGCTTGAATATCAGACCTCCTCTCCCATTTAGGGTTCCAAATCCCTTCTGCTGTTAAAAAATATAAGAAATAAAATGGATTTAATTTAAAAGGGCAGAAATTTAAGATACAGCCACATTATCAGAGATATTGTGGGTTTGGTTCCAGACCACTATAATGAAGCAAATATCGCAATAAAGCAAATATTACAAAAAGCAAGTCACAAACTGTTTGGTTTCCCAATTCATATAACAGTTATGTTTATACAATAATGTATTCCATTAAGTGTTCAATAGCATTATGGCTAAAAAATATGCACACCTTAATTTAAAAATACTTTATTGCTAAAAAATGCTAACCATCATCTAATATGGTCATAATCTTTTTTGTTAGTGGAGGGCCTTGTAAAATATGCAATATCTGCAAAGTACAATAAAGTGAAGCCCAGTAAAACGAGGTAGCCTGTACTACCACATTCCCCGAATGGGAGAGCCTAGAAACATTTGGTAAACAGCACTAAGGGCTACCACAGCATGGGGAACAGATGCGGTCTCACTTGATGTTGCTTTTCCCCTTGCTTCTACATTCCATCTGTGGGTCCAGTTACCAGTGGCATTTTCCACATGGTAGTGTTCCTCTATTTTCACGCTGACAATTTACATAATCTGGGCACTTTCCTTTAAGCGGTCCTGGTTCTTGACCAGAATTTAGCACCAGTCAGACCAGGAAGCAAAGTGAGTGTCCCGAGATCCCTGGGCAGTATTTTCTCCCTTGGCTTTCCAGTGTCTTGAAAAAACCATCTCTCCTCAGTGACTCTTCCCACTACCCCAGAGGCGAACTTGTGCTCCTTCAATCTATAGACTGATCTTTGCTCTTCTAGAGGAGATTCTCTTCTCTCATTTCTTTACTGTGAACTCTTCTCCATCAGATTCATTTTCTCGCCCTGGAACTCCTATTGACTTGTATATTAACTCTCCTGTCTTCCAAATGTCCTTCCTTTTCTCTCATAATCTCCAACTCTTTCTTTTTTTTCTTTGTGTTTTGAGTTGAAGCACCAGGCCACAAATTAGGATCCCATCAGCACTGTTATCTTCAATTCATCTACTGTACTATTCAATCGGAACATTTGTATAGTTCTATAGTTTCAGGCTTCTTTTTCGGTTGCTCTTGAATTTCTTCAAATGCTCTTGCTATTTTTCTATTCTAGTTTTCCTGCTTCCTTCAGTAGGTCAGTCTACCCGGATATGTCCTAATTTATCTTCCTCTCTGGCTGGCTATTTTGTTGTTGTGGCTCCCTTTTGGAGGCTCAGTTCTGAATTTTAGAGTCCTAAATTGAGGCCGTTCTCCAGGTGGAGGTGGAGGAAGAGGACTCGGCCCCATAGATTAAGGGTATGGAAGCAGACTGGCAGCCCCAGCGAGCAGCCACTGCCAATGTCTCCCTTTTGCTCTGACCAACAAGCTTTTCCCCAGTATGTAGTACTCTCCTCCTCAGTTTAGGGGTCCCTGAATGCTACTCTCTCAGTATTCCCTCAACCGTGGAAGAGAAAGTCCCATGCCAGTTCTCTCCATTTGGAGCTCTGTAAGGACCCAAGGATTTACTTGCACCTAACAGCTGGAGGTCCCATCTGTTTGCCTCAAAAGAGGTAGAGAATTTAGAGTTAGGCTGTATCTCTCCAATTCTGGGATTTCAAAACTCCATAATATTATGAAGTTTATTCTTTAAAACTATCACTGGACTCTCAACTTCAAACTTCTTAATTTTCCTGTAGGTTTATTGTGAACTTTTACAGAAATGATGATGAAGATACTTCTGATTTTAAAATAGTGACAAGATTTGAAACATTTCCGATGTTCTTCATACAGCCTTCTTACCACAAGATTTAACTATCAGAAATCAGATTTACACCAGCCCCATACTCTAGTCTCTAGTGCTAAAGAATTTACTCCTGAATGGTTAGTTTTCATGAAAACAACAAAAACCAAAAAAAAAAAAAAGTCTGTTTAAAACACAGTTTGTTATTTTCTTTCTCACAAGACAAGATAAACATTTACTTGGAGAAAAGTTTTCAAATACACCTCTTTCAAGACAAAATGATTTTTATTTGCTTTTTTAATGATACTATGTTTTAGTCGGTATCCATAAGTCAAATTTCATACACCAAAATAACCAAACAAACAGCACTTGGTTCCACAGTGAGGCTTTGTTAAGTATATCTTCACATACTTCAAGATTCTTAGCTCATACCAGTCAGGTTATAAAAAGGGTCACACTGGCAGTTGCATATTAGTGTTTCTCTGGCCATCTCCTATACAATTCTGAGGAAATGGTGACCTCCAAAGTTTCTCAAAAATATTTCTGGTAAGTGCCCTGCTTCTGCTTCATCTGTTCTCCCAGAACCAGCCTTCTTGAGACTCCTGTGACATTTTAAATATCCCTCTTGTCCTGTATGGATATCTCCTGTCACTAAAATGTACTACCACAGCCAGTCAGAAGCATTGCTGCTAATATCTCTGCCTCCAAGTGGACCACCAATGCTGGACCTTTACTGAAGACCCTGCAATGAACAAAGAATTTTCACATGTCCAAGCCGATTATAACAGTGGCACATCCAATGCCTGGAGAAAATTCAATGTAGCTGATAGTTCACACACTCAGTATTCTAGCTCTTTTACTGATTCTACATCTAGAAATTCAACATCTAGAAATTCTAGGGGTTCTAGAGCCAGGATGCCATCTGAATGACTGATATCACACTCTAATTTCAATCAGCCCCCCTACCCAAGCTGGCCTCTGTCCTTGAACAACATTTGCTTGATCTCGCTCCTCCAAAAATAAGTTCTTTCCCAGAAGTTCCTTTTCCCTCATGAGAAAATACTGATGATGGTTCCTTACTGTCATCAGTCTTCTAGACATGCCTACATTCCAGCTACAAAAAGGCCTTGGGTTCATACCAGTACATTTGGATCCCATTCATTCTAATTGTGGTTGCTGTTCATTAAATGCAAACACTTTTTGTTATGAAACAATTTCCTCCCAACAGTCCCTTCATTTTCTAAAAGATGTTTTATGTCGGAATAATTTTCAATTTATAAAGGTTACAAAGATAATATAGAGTTCCTATATAATCCTCACTCAGTTTCTCCTACTCTTAACCTATTACATTAACTTGTTACACTGGTCACAACTATGAAACCAGCATCTTTACACTACCTCTGACTAAACTATAGGCTTAGTTGGGATTTCACTTGCTTTTCCCCACCCTTCCTTCTTCTCTGCCATGAGCCAGTCCAGGCCAGACCAGACGTTGCACTTGGTGATCATGTCTGCTTGTTATCGGGCTGCGGCCAGCAGGAGGAGTGGTCTCTGGCTCCCCTGCAAGTTAGTGTGGCAGTCCTTCCTCAGAGACCTTTTATGTAGCAGCGTGCTGCCTGGATCGTGGAATGGACCAATCAAGTGTGAGCTATGGGTTAATTGATACCAGGACTCTGCCTCTCACCACAAGTCAGTGATAGCAGAGTCCCTCTTGTAAATTACACTTCCTGAATTCTGGAACAGGCCAAAATGGACCAATCAGGTGCAGGATTGGAAAAATGGACCAATCAGACTGTGGGGGGGCACCTTGAAAGTGAATATAAGGCAGGGCTTAAGGGAACATTGGGATACATTTGGAATTCAGAGGTGATAGGGATTCAGAGCAACCTGGAGGAGCAGATGGAGAAGCAGCAGCCCAGAGGAAGAACGGTTCCTAAGAAGCACCAGAGGTAGAAGAGCTCCTGCAGAGGAAGAGAAGACAGTTCCAGCCTTCAAGGAAAGGAGGGACACCTCCAGCAGCTGCCCTCTGAGGAGGGGAGAGAGACTGAATGACTTTGTAGGGACTGGGTCTCGGTCCTGTCTGTGACACTGACTGGAAGGAGCACCAAAGGCCCTGGGCCTGGTGTCTCAAAGAACTGTTTGTTGGTGGTATAAACTAACAACTCACAAGAGCTGTAGCACTGGAACACCGCCTCTGCAGACCCATAGTGGTCATTGCTACTGGACAGTGCTGCCTGGAACTGGTGACTGGTGACTGCCAACACTGATGCTGTCCAGATGAAGCAGCCAGCCTCTTGTGGATACGTAAGCATTCTTGTTTCCCCCATTTGTATATAAACCCCATGGTTGTTGTTCCTGTAGCCTGAGGTTCTTTTGCAATTGTGCATGGGTGAGAACACATAGACAGTGACCTGTGTCCTCTGATAGGCTATAGCCTCTGTTGCTACAGCTCTTGATTCTGGTTTATGGCCTTTTGGCCTTTTGGGCCTTTTTGGGGGCTCTCTGGCCTCAGCTCCTCCTCCGTCCCCTGTCTCAGTCAGAGCCTCTTCTGCCCCGTTTCATGCTTACATTCCTCAGTCTTTGCCCTTTAATTTTTAAAAATGGTTGAAAATTTTGTTTATTTCAGTTCTTCAGGAAGAGTCTGAGCTCTGCCTGGTCTTGATACTGAATGTTACAGAAAACATCTCTTCCAGTTTATTCTGGAACAGCAGGTTTGTCAAGAGAGGAGCAGGAAAGCTCTATAATGTTGCTTTATAATGTAATCATGCGTTATATTTCTGAGGTTCAACTTTCCTTTACTCCGTCAGAACAGGCCACCTTTTCATAGAAACCAGGAGCAAACACTACTAACTCTAACCACACCCTCTGGCTGACTAGTTTGTGATTAGGAGTTGGAGTGTTGTACTCATAGTTCACCGTATAACCAAGCCGTTCTCATCATTTTCTTTCAAAAGAATGCTGGTTTTATTTATTCATTTATTTGTTTGTTTATTTTTTTAGGGCAGTAATGTGTTTGGCTAAAATACGGCAATCCTCAGACTTCCTTGAAGCTCTCTGTGACCGTGAAACAGCATGCTCCATGAGATAGAAACAGAAGCTACTAGCTGTGCTGCTGGAGGAAGCTAGTATTCTCCTGTTTTTTACAGGAGTCGCTGCATGTGCCTCGTGCACTCTATCCTCTTTCCCGCATAAAATGTAAACTCACAGCCTGGAAAAGGATCAGTCAACTTGCAAGCCTGGGCATGTGTGAGACAGTAAGCGGGAAGCAGAAGGAGCCGCGTTCCAGCTCCACGCTGCCTTTCTCCAGATTTCCTGTTACATAAGAATAATTAATAAAATAAAATAAAATGAAACTCTTTAGTTAAGTCTATTTGTCAGGCTGAAGTGACAGGTAATCAAATGTAATCACACTCATCAACAGAGCCACACTTGCAACAAGTACTCGCCCTGAGTGACAGCAGACCACAGCTTGAGAACCACTTTAAATCATCTCTGAGAAACCAAGAAGATGGAAAAAATGCCAGAGATCGGAGATAGACAATATTCCACAATGCAGAAAGGGCATACAGACCTCCGGGCTTAGTCAGTCTGTAGAAGCACTTTAAACACGATTCTTACTAAACAAATTCACGTGTCTCAAGGGCTTTGCTTGCTGCCCTTCAGGTAAATTCCCTTCACTTTGGCGGCTACGATCAAGCCAAAGTTCACTGCAGTTAAGAAATAGTCCTCCGTGCTGGAATTCAGAGCCCGCCTTGGAGGGCTCCTGGATGCGGGGACAACAAGCCAGTGCATGCGTGCTCTGGCAGGCGCCACGCTGAGTGCGTGAGGGGCCGCCGATGGCAATGCAGGCACAGGGCTGGGTCCGCAATCCAGTTTGAACATCGCTGATACAACACTTGTATGCAGACACTGCTTACTTTAAACTCTTCACAGAAATGATCTCATCGAATGCTCCCAATGCCCCTGATGAGGTACATACTGTTATTATCTCTGTTTCACAGATAAGGAGACCAAAGTACAGGGAGAGCCAATAACTTGCCCAAAAGACTAAGACGCTCTTTTCCTTGATTCCTATCTATGAAGCAATAGGGCATGGCTACGGCCCCCACCTCCTTAAAAATTCCCCTTTTCTCAAGCTACTGGTTACTGCACTTGGGCCTTACATAGAATCGAATCGACAGTCCTTCCACCTTTCAGGAAGCTATGCGTATAACAAGTGACAATCGGCAATGCTCTAGGCTTTGGTATTTCAACATTAAAACTAAACTTTGCCTTAGTTCTTAAGTGGGCCTTAGCATGATTCCTTTCTTTGTAACTTATTCCTGCTCTTCCTCATGTTTTTCTGTTAGACTGTTTCTTGGCTTTCTAGCTCAGATTCCATGTAGGTTAGTTGTCCCATGAGTTACAAGCACATACTGCCGCAGGTTATCGAAAAGCCCCCCAAGGAAGGCTTCGTTGAACAGAGTTATTTTTCTCACACCAGAAGTCTAGTAGTAGCAGTTGCTGGCATGACTCACAGATGCCACTGTGACTCTCCTAGTATCCCGAGCTTTAGGTATCACCTCCAAATCAAGACAAACATTACAGAGGAAGAAGCAACATCAGTCAAATTTATCCTCTTTTCTCAGACAAGCTAAAGTTTCCCTAGAAACTTCCTAATGAACTTATGTTTACATCTCATTTGAAAGAAAATACATGTCATGTGACCACTCAGTTTCAGGGTGGATGGAAATACACATTTCTAGGTTTTGCAGTCTCTCAAGTAGATAGGCAAACAAAGGAGATTAAGTCTGAGACTGAAAGTGGAGTCAACCAACCCAATAACCACCACATAGCTTGCTTATTTGTTCCCAATGGAAAGAGAAAACAGTGAGATATCTCATAATGAAGTACATACTGAGCTAACCTTGAAGTTAACACTGCTACTTGTGCAGGTTTATTGGTGACATTTGGGTATGAATAATTCCTGGCATTCAATCCCAGGATACAAGAGAAATTCCAACTTAAATGTCTAATATCCAGCTGACATGTAGAGAAGTTGGAAGTTGTCACTCTCTTCCACATCACAGGAAAAACACTGATCAAACAGAAAACATTCATTTTTATTAAAGCCAGAGAATTGAGGTCACAGGTAAAAATGGCAGCCCAGAAGGTAGTCTGATAGGTGAATACTGAGAATCACAGCAGCCATCAGATTACCTGAGGCAGAAGCTACTGGGGCCAGTTATTGGTAGAAACTCTTCCATGGTGGTTTTGATGAATTGCTTGAGGCTAGGTATGGACTAGTTTGAGATCTGAGAACTATGTGGGGAACTAAGGTTAGGGGGAGGCCTATACTTTCATGGGTTTTGCCTCCAGGAACCCCATCAAGTTCTCACTGTGAAGATCATAGAAAAATTCCCTCCTGTTTCCTGCAGGAGGAAGGAAAAGCAACCAGTTTGAAATATACCCAGCACTCTCCATAACAAAGGCCTGCCCTCCAAGGGAAATTACCTCACTAGAGCAATTCCTAACTGGGAAAGACTTATTAGGCCCTGCTCATACCCTCTAACTTTCCTGTAGCACCTAAGTTGATAGGGAAGAAAAGGTAAGAAGTGTTTCTGAAGACGAGCACCCACGAACTCAGGCCCACCAAAAATCTGAGATTCAATCATAAGATGATAGCCTGTACCCCACCCCACACACACACACATTGCCACCACATCAAGCAGGGCTCCAGTGTAACAGAGCACAACTAACAGAGCTGAGAGACAAACTATGTAAGGAGGAGTTCTCAGGGAAACCCAAAGATGATAAAGGAGACAAAAACAAGGATATTAGAAAAAACTAAAGTAGATGCTGCACTTACAGCTGCAACAAACATGAAACACAGTTCAGCTCTGAGCAAAATTACCATAAAACTTCAAACTAAAAACCTAATTAACTCAGCCCCTATTACCCAATATATCATGCCCAAATTTCAACAAGAAACCATACAAGAAAATGCACAATATGAACAGACAAAGCAAGCACAGAAATGAGACTTAAGATACTGACACTGGAATTATAAGATAGGAAATGTTAAAGGTGCCATGGAAAAAAGTAGATAATGTGTGATAACAGTAGTATAAGCAGAGAAACGGAATCTTTAAGAATGACTCAAAAAATGATAAAAATTAAAACAACCACACTGTACCAGAAACAAAGAGTATTTTAGATAGGATCATCAGTAGACTAGAAATGGCTGAAGAAAGAATCTATAAGCTTAAAATTATGTCAATGGAAATTTCCCAAACTGAAAAGTGAGAAGAAAAAAAAAGTGGGAAAAAATGAAAGCGAATAACCAAGTACTGGGGAGCAATTACAAAAGGTATAATATGTGCATCAGGGAATACCAGAAGAACAGAGAAAGGAACAAAAGAAAGATTTCAAATAATAAAGATCTAGGTTTTTTCAAAATTAACTAAATGCACCAAACCACAGGTTTAGAAAGTTCAGAGGACTCAGAATAAGATAGATAGCAAAATCCACACCTAAACATATCATATAAAGAAAAAACTTAGAAGAACCCAGGGCTGGCGTGAGTTACCTATAGAGGCACAAGAATCAGAATTATATGTCTTCTAATCAGAAACCATAGAGGGAAGCGGAGAGTGCAGCAAAACATTTAAACTGTTGAAAGGGGAGAAAAAAATAAAATTCTGTATCCAGTGGAATTGTAACCAGGAGATATGCTTTGCAAGAAATGTTAAAAGTTCTTCAGAGAGAAGGAATACAACACAGGTCAGAAATTCAAATCTGCATAAAGAAAGGAAGCACATTTGAGAAGCAGTAAATGAAGGTAAAATGAACACTTATTTTTCTTAATTGATCTACAAATTACACAGCTACCAAATCATGAAAAGACATGTAGGAACCTGAAATTTATATTGCTAAGCGAAAGAAGCCTGTGAAGGGGCTACCAATGTACATACAGTGCGAGTCCAAGCATCTGACTTTGTGGAAAAGTCAAATCCATGAGGAGAGTTTAAAAAGCAACAACAACAAAACCAGTGGTTGCCGGGGTCTAGAGGATTGAGCTGATGAGTAAGTGGAGCACAGGGGACTTCTAGGGTAGAGGAACTATTTTGTGTATGATGCTCTAATGGTATATGCACAGCATGGATTTGTCAAAACCAATACACTGTAAAACAGATGGACTTTAATATAATCATAGACTTAATAAAATGAATCAATATTGGTTCTTCAGTTATAACAAAGGTACCACACTAATTCAAGATATCCCTAATAGATGCTAATAGTAGTAATAATATTCCGAAATATTGGGAGAGCATATGGGGGCATTCAACTACGTGCTCAATTTTCTTATACATCAAGACTGCTGGCAAACAATTAAAAATTTTTCTTTTCTTCCTGATATTTAGATCAAAGGAGAGGACAAAATGAGGTGAAACTGTGAAACTGTCAGAGAGAGTCGTGAACAAAGGAGACTAGCTGGATCCTAGAGGACACCAAGATTCTAGAGTAGGGAAGGACAAAGGCCATTTCAGCAGGGACTGAGGCATGAAAATCACTTGGTCTCAAATTGCAAGACAGCAGGAAATAACCTGGAATAAATCAATGCAAAGACAAAAGATAGCAATTCAGTGGAAGCAAGAGGCCAAGGCAAGGCTGGAAGTGCTGAAGCATCATTCCAATATTGGCTAAATAAATATAGGAATGGGGGCAGACTTGACCTGAGCCAGGACCTTAACACACATGCACTCATTCACACACACTCAACCACTGGGTAACTACCAAATACCTATGTCCCAGCCCATGGGAGACACAGACAAGCCCTGAGTAAAAGGCACAAAAGTTATAGAACTTTTTGTTCTGCAAGTGCTTACACTCCAGTGAAGAGAAACAGAAGCTACCTGGGATTTTCAAGAAACAGCAAGGAAGCCAGTAAGTCTGGAATGGAATGAAAGAGGGAGGTAGAAGGTGAGATGGAGATTAGCAGCCAGTGTGTGAATGAGGCCAGAATAAATAAGGACTTTGGCTTTTACCCTGAGGTGTTTAGAGAACCTTTAGGTTTCAGAGTAGCAGAGTGACTTGGTTGACACCTGAAGGTATCAACAGTGTATTCTGAGTTGAGACTAGTCAGAGGCTAAGAGTGGCAACAGGGAGACTAGAAGTGGTTGCAATAATCCAGGAACGAGAGGATGGGGCTGACATCATGTTTTTCACAGTGTAAGAGGTGGGCAATGTACTGTGGACTTTGAAACGGTTTGCTGATGGATTGGATGTTTGAGAGAAAACCAGGGTGGAAATGATTCTGTTTTAGGCCTGAGCAACTACCTTGAACTAGGGGTTAGCAGTGACTGAGCCAGAGACTATGGGAGAAGGCTCCTGACCAGGGCTAAATCTGGTATCTGAATTCAGATAAGTTTTCTTGAAAGGGGGATTTCAAGAGCTAGAGAACAGAGTGAGGCTGAGATGCAAAGTTAACTGTGCAAGGCTATACAGGTGGTGAAGAAAAGTGTGTATTCATTCGTCAAACATTCTTTAAAGTTAACCACCTTTAATGGTGCCAGGGAGACAAAGGTAAGGAAGGCATCTTTTCTGCATGGAAGGAACTCCCAAGTCAAGGGAGGAAACAGAAATAAGCGACTGTACTTCCTAAGCATCATTTGGCATTTAGTGAATCCCTGCTATAAGCCAAGCAGGATGGGGAAAAGCCCCAGTGGGAGTCCAAAAGAAAAAGCCACACACCTCCATAAAGAAGGTCCCAAGGGTTTTCAGTGCAGTGCGCCATTTGGGAATTGGCAGTCACCTACCGTCCATCACTAGGGAAATGGATCAGTAAAATCTATGGACTACTCGGAAGTCTGAAGCAACAAAGTAGGTGTCACACAGCAGTGTGGCTGCAGCTCAACAACAGCGCTGAGTGAAAAGAGCGGGAAACGGATTCACGGTCCAGCATAATTGTACAAGCCATACACAAAGCACTAGTGTCTTATCAAGGAGCTGTATGAAACAGGATTGCACTTGGTGTCTATGAGAATGAGGGGGTGATTAAGAAAGACAAGAATCCAGTGCGTTCAGGGTGGTATGGCCATAGGCAAGTATATGTAAATTAAAAATATATATATTAATAAAAAAAAAGAAAGATAAGGAAAAGGACTATGAATTCACCGGGCCTGGTGGAGACTGATGACAATGTGCTGAGAATTAAAGGAACTCAGCTCTGTACCTGAGGTGAAATAATCAGCTAACAGGAATCCAGCTGGTCACCCCAAGGAGCCGGCTGCTTCTGGGTGCCAGGAAGCATTTGTGGAGACACGGAGGCATGACAATGCAGCACGGGTTGCTGGGACAGCACCAGGCTCAGAGTGGCCAGGAGGAAGGGCGGTGGGAAGCACTGACGCTGCTTGGAGGCCCCGAGTAGACCGGACATCACCCTGCGCCGCCAGGCCCAGCCGGTCAACAGGTCCCTTTCATGACGTCAGGGCCAGGCAGCTCTGCCCGAACCTGGTGGACCGGGACGTCCTCCTTCAGCGCTCTTGAACTCTTTGGCACCTTATGGCCACTCCAGAAACGCCCGTCCAGTGGGTCATGCCTAGTTACCGCGGCCTGGAGGAAAATCCACTAGGCCCTGGATCTGCCGCTTTCGGCTCCACCAGCAACAGCACCACTGCCCTGGCTGAGATCGGGCGGAGGCCCAAGGACACCTCTCGCTGTGGAGCACCTGCTGGGGCAGTTTCTGCAACACCACACACACACACACACACACCCCGTGCAGGCCCTGTCCCGGAGCGCGCTTCCTCCCAGCCGTCAGCACGGCTGCCAGGCCGCAGGTTCTTTTCTGATCGCAGGCTGTGCACCTGCCCTGTGTGCCCAGGGTACAGCTGGCCATCTGCTCAGTGGCCTTTGCTCGGTGCTGGGACTGGCTCCGTCCACATCGCAGTTGGACACGCGCTGCCCCAAGGCAACCTCGGCCAAGCGCGATTGGCTGAGCGAGTGCCTGCAGGAACTGGACCCTGGGCTGTGGCGCTGCGGCAGGCCCGGGTCCCCGCAGAGGGGTGGCGGGGCAGCGACACACGTGCCCGCTCACGCCCCGGCCCAGGCTGAGCAAGAGGGGGTGGCCCTGCGGTGTCACCAGGGGGTAGGCGGGTGCCCTGCGATTCTGGTCCTGTTAGGGGCAGGTGTGAAGCCAGGGCCGGGTGCGGGCCCCAGCAAGACCCCTGCCCGGGGAGGGTCGGCACTCTCACCTGCTGCCTCTAAGCTTAGCCCGCCAGGGTCACGGCGCGGCCACCTCACTAGTCAGGGTCCGCGTGCAGCTAGTCTTCGCCTGACTCGACCCCACCGCACCTCCAGCTCTACCTGGCTCCGCGCCCCTCTGGGAAACAAAGGTCCCGTCCCTGGCGAGGCAGCCCGGGCCCAGGCCTCCGCGGGCCCCTCGGCAGAACAGCGCTTGGGCCTTCGCCGGGCCACGCGGGGCCGCGCGCCCCGGGCAACGGGGCCAACCCGTCGCGGCCCTTCCCGCCTTCCCGCCCGCCCCGCCCCGACCCGCCCGACGTCCGGCCCCGCCCCCGGCCGGTCCCCACTGCGCGCATGCGCGCGCTCCGGCTGAGGCGGGCGGTGCGTGAGGGCGGGGTGGGGGGGCCGAGCCCGCGGGGGGAGGGGCGGTAGTCACGTGACGCGGCTTCCCTGTTTACACGCGGGGCGGCCGGCGCGCTCGGCCTCAGTCTGGCTCTCGGCTCCCTTTCGGTTTCCCTTCCGGTGAGGGCCGCCTCCGAGCGGGCGGCGAGCCGACGGCCGGAGCGGGCGGGGGTGGTGACGGCGGCGCCGCTGCCGGGGGGCGGGCGGCAGCGCGGCAGCGGCGGCGGCGGCTGGGCCTCGAGCGCCCGCAGCCCAGCTCTCGGGGGCGGGCTCCCGGCGCCAGCGGGCTTGACGGGAAGATGGAGGAGCTGGTGGTGGAAGTGCGGGGCTCCAATGGCGCTTTCTACAAGGTACGGTGCTCCCCGGCCCGCCGCGGCGGCGCCCGGCTTTCCCTCCCTTTTCTTCTCGACCTCCGCGGGCGGCAGGCCCGGCGCCCCGCCTGGGGGCCCAGGCGCGCTCGGCGGGAGGTGGCGGGGCGGGCCGGGCCGGACTCCGGGCCTGTAGGCAGCCCCCTGGGGCCGCGCCGCCTCGCCTCGCCGAGGGCCGGGCGCCTGTGGGAAGAGGCGGCGGGTGCCCTTGCGGAGACCGAGCCCCGCCGGGGCGAGCTGGGGCTGGGCGATGGCGGGCGGCAGGTAGGCGATCCCCGCGGACAGGGCCGGTCTGCGCGCCCAGGGACGGCGAGGGCTTCTGTCTCTTCGCTTCCGGAGCCTTTCCCGGGGGGATCCGGGCCTGACGTGTGGGTTGTGGCCGAGGAGCGAGTGGGGGTGGGGGTGTGCTTCCGTGGAGCCGCCGCCTGCGGGGCCCAGAGGGTGGGCGATCTCCGCGGGGCTTCTCTTTTCCGGTCCGGCCCGAGGACTTCGGAGAGCTCCGAGGTTCTGGGCAAAGGGTGTGAATCTAGAGTGGCGAGAAGCTGTGCTCAGTACCAAATCACAATGGCAACCGATGCCTGGTGGCCTCCCTTTGTGGATTTCAGCACAGCTTTTAGATCTAAAAGTTTCAGGCAGACCCTGACCTATCCCGGCGGTGAATTAAAGAAGTTGGTAATCTCAGGTATTAGCGTCCCTCTCCCTCATTAGAAACGGGGGCAAAATCGGGAATACAGATGCTTCATCGTCTAAACACATTTCCAACTGCTACAGAGAAGAAAATTATTTTCTCTCTCCGAAGGCCTGAATGTATGGCATGCAACTTCGGGAAATTAACTGAGAGTAGATTATTAGAGGGAATGTTTTAAAGTGAGTGAAAATACTTGTTTTGTGCTTCCAAGTACTCGACTGTCTTTTGAATGGGTAATACTGCAGTGGGCTGGATTGTTGAGGTTTTACAGAAGCAGGCATGCATGCTTTTACTGTGAATTTTTCTTGCTTAGCTCACACCATTGCAGATCAGCTAGTACTTTAAAATATTGAAAAGGAGAATACGGAATACGTGTATATGTCAGTAGCACGTCTGTTTCTATACACTACTTCCTGTAGGTCTAGTCATCTGTACATTCTCCTTCCTTTTGAATGTGTAACTTCTCTAAGTAATGAGCCAACTGACTACAGTATGTTGATAGTAGAAGGTCCACATGGAGGAAAGAAGAAAGCCCGGAAATTAGCTATTGCCATTGTCCAGCGTAACTTGAGTAAATTTAATGTCTTTAAGTGAATTTCACTTTAGTAAATTTAATGTTTCAAATGAGACTCGTTTGACTCTAGGAAAATCAGCAATTTGCTTAACTACATAATATGATCACCGATTTTATTTGGAGATCAATACATTTCATAAGTGCCAAATGATGTGATTTCCATACTTAACAAGCGAAAAGATTAGATCCTTAACTATAAGAGGAGAAGAAAAACCCAATTCTTAATGGTCTTACTAGTCTCACCAATATAAAATTCTTTCAGTTGACCCTGCAGTCAAAATTTCAGTTGCTTTTATTACTTCAGTGCTCTAATGTGTGCTAGTTTTTGTGTGGAAGCATTCTCCTTCCTTCACTGGTGGTTTTGGTAACTAGATTTGTTCCACTGACTAACGAATGTGAGCAGGGCGGAGTGGTCGAACCATGCTCTAGTAGACCTGTGGGCGCTTATATGGACTTCAGCCTCACTGTCTTTTAGTGAGGCTGCTTACTCTAGGGGCAAGTAGCACATTCCTGGTCTTTCTGAGGGATTTGTTATTCTCTTCCAGAGGCCTATATTTGGGCCGGTGATTTTGCTTGCAAAGTGATTGGAATATAAGAAATGACCTTTATCTTTACTGTTTGTTAATCTTGCGTTTTTCTTCTTAATTTGAAGGTGAATAAAGGAATGGATTGCCTGGTTCTGTGAGAGGAAATGTGCAACTTGAATAAATGTGTGTAGATAAATTGCTGTTCTGCTTATTTAATTAAAGTTTATTTTTCGGAAAACCTCATAGTCTGTGTTGGTGGAAAAAATAGTTTCTTTGATGAGAAAACTTAAGTTTTTGTAGACTTGTAATAAAATAACCTGAGTTGCTTGTCCAGTGGAATGGGCAGGGGAAAGAGGGAAATAAAGACCAACAGCAATGAACTACTATGGGGATATTTTACATTTATGAGAAAAATAGGAACCTTGTTCATCAAGTTGATGAAAAACCTTTAAAAATTAAACAACTCGAAGGCCTTTAGTGTAACTGTATTCAGACTTTGATTTGCCTAATGAACCGCCATATTGCAAGGGGCAGTTCCCCTTCTCTGAGCACATGGTCCAAGCATGAGCTGGATAGAATATATGCTGGGAATATTTGAATTCTTTCACTCAAAAATAACTCACTCTCAGGATTCAAAATCAACAGAACCATGAAACCTAAACTCTAAGGTTGTAACAGCTCATTTCCATTCTTCCCTCTAGTGTTCGTTCTTAAAAAATGAAGTTTCTTTTAGTTAGTAATGGTTGGTCTCTACTCTCATGCTTAGGTATTTCTTTGACTTAGAAAAAGTTACTTGCATGTGTAATTATGGGGCTTTATTTAAGACATGAAGATGCTTGAATTGTGTCTCAGGAAATCTTTACAAAGCATTTCCATAAGGAATAATGTTGAAATGATACCTTTATTTTAGGGGTCATTTGTCTAAAATAGTGCAGTGTTGGGTTTCTTTTTCTTTTTTTGGACTGAGTTTTGATGTGTTGAGAAAGGTAATGAATTAACTCTCACTTTAGATGCACATACAGCTTATGTTACTGCACTATGAATATATACTAATATACCCAACGATTTCTAGATTTTTGTTACCAGTATGAGAATAAAGATTAGTAAATCATATATTGGAGACATAAGGTACAAGCCTTTTAATTTTTTTAAAAAGTTTTGACTGATACCTGATCCATTATTATAATATGGGTTACAAAATATTGTAGAATGCATTCATCTTGTTAGGTTAGACTTTAATATTTCTTTGGCTTGTAAGTTTCCTATCTGCAGACTTTCATTTGGTGAGTTGTAATATGGAACTAGCAGCTAAGTATGACAAAATGTACATTCGAGAAAATTTTTTAAGTGAAGGTTTTAGTGGCCCAACATGATTTTCAAACTTAGCCTGTTTGAAAATCACTGTTTTGCCACAAAAACACTTGCATAAGGCGCTGTTCATCTATTCTGTGAAGTCTCTAGATCTAACTGCATACAGGTGGTGTTATGTACATCGAGGAAGTGAATTATTTGGGTCAACCACATTTCTTTCTTTCAAAGTCTTAGTACTTTTTTAGTGTGTAGTATCTTTGGAAGCATTATTTTTCTCCGTTTGAAACTGTGCCATTTTCCAGTTCGGTACTATCACATTCTAAAAACCACCAAATAACTAAATCTAAAAATCACTGGTATAATAATTGTGTTTCTGGTTCCTGCCAGCTCTGGGAATCATAGTGACTCCGATCAGGGCTATGAACTGTTAACCAGGGCTGAGAGCTGTTTTCTGGGTGCCAGACACAGTTTAGGTGCTTTACCGCTGTTAATTTATTCATATGCCTGCACAATCCTGAGCTGTGTCATCCTCTTTTAGAGAAGACAGTGTAGAATATTCAGAGAAATTGGGTGACCTTATTGATAAGTGTCAGATCTGATACCGCCAGAGCTGGGATTTGAGATCAGGTGATATGACTTACTGAAATCAATCAGAGTTGATTTCCTGCCCATTTTTCTATTTTATTGTGATCTTTGATTGCATTGGTTCTTTAGATGTTGCTTTGGCAAGTTGTATTAACTTGCAAGGATGTTTTGGCCATTTTATACTGTTAATAGGAAGATATCATGAAATACTCAGCTTATGTCTGTTTCCATTTTTTAACTCTGCACCTTCCGTGTTCCACTATAGTTCTTCCTATCAATGTCTGTTAAGAAAGACATAGTTTAAAACCTTTGTTAGGAAATTTGCTTTCTTTACATTGGGGGTGCATAAGAACTGATGTAGTTACAAGTTAGGCTACATACCACAAGGAAATTTAACTTAATACTACTCATTTGTGCTGTCTTTGGGTCAGGGTAAGCAGAGAATATTTTTCTCAGAATTTACAGTGAGTGCCCAAGTGAAGTTGGATGTTTCTGAATCCACCTTGTGGCTGTTGATGAGGCTTGTACTTTCCCTTCCTGTTCGTTCAGATCCCTGTGTTCGTGTCCACATGCAAAGGGTGACAGTTGATTTGGTATGTGAAGTCTTGGGTTTGAATTCTATTTAGTCACATTTCATCTGCCCTTCTCCTGTGCCCCACGGGTTTTTCTTTCGAAGGGGCATTTTGCTGCACTGTCCAAGTGCAGTACAGGTGTTGTCTTCAGAGATAATGTGGGAGTGTGTTCAGTTATGGTCCTAGGCTTATGCTGAAATTGCTCCACACAGTAACCTTCCCCATGACCAGTGAGTCATATTTGTGAGAGAGTTCACTAAGCTTGGGAGTGAAGTATGTGGAGTATGTAGTGGGACAATAAGAGTTCACCAAAGTAGAGATGGGCTTTCTGTCTTGGTTTCCTCAAACCTCACGATCTCTGGTCCGTCCATACTTTGGTAAGTACGATTTTGTGATGGCCTCTTTGTCCCAGTTGCCAGTAAGTTGAGCACCCCATAATTTTTTGATTTCCTGTTTATTCTCCATAATTAGGGACCTGTGTCTTTAAACTGTTTTGTCATGTTTCTCAAACCTCAGATTTTTGTTGGGAGCCATAAGAATAAAAACTCCGGTCTCACTTTCTGGTCAGCCTTATCTCCTGGTTAAGCAAGGGCGCCAAAAAAGGCGCGCGTCAGATTCACAGCCCTCCCACTCTAGAACCTCCAACCAGCAAAGGACAAGTACCCAACACCCAGCCAATCACCCAGAAACAGCCCTTCCTCCTGCTCCTCCCAGTAGCCCTCCTGAGCACTCATATACCGCTGTTCAAAAATAAAGTTTTGGAGGCTTGATCAGAATCCTGTCTTCCTTCTTTGCGTTCCTTGTTTGTCTCATTCTCTTAGGTGGTTCCCGCGCGCCCTCGTTGTTGCCCCGCAGGCCGGGGCAGATTTTCATCACATTTTTTTGGGTTTTGGGATCTTTCAGGGAACAACCTTTTAACATTATTTTGATCTTTAATTTTTAAAAATTTAATTCAATTTTGGGGGTACACTTTTGCTTTCCATATGGGCATGTGTTCTACTCACCTTCCACCAAACCACCAGCACCCATACCTCCTCTGCCTCCCTTGCCATCCCCTCTTCCCCTTTCCTCTGGTGACCATTAACTTCCTTCATTATGTCCAAGACTTATTCTTGCTATGTTTTGTGTATGTGTGTTTTTTGGTTATTTGTATTCTGCAGATGAGTGAAACCATTCAATAACTGTCACTTTCTGACTTATTTTACTTAATATGGTCACCTCAGGGTCCATCCATTTTGTTGCCCAAAAGCCACTATTTTATCCTTTTCCCCCTGCTGTATAGTATTCCACACTTTATCCATTTGTCTGTTGAAGGGCACTTAGGTTGTTTCTGTGACTTGGCAACTGTGGCAGTGCTGTATTTACATAGGTGTACATAAAGCTTTTTGTGTTAGAATTTTAATATTTTTTAGGATAAATGCCTAATGGTGGTATTGCTGAAGCATACAGAATTTCCATTTTATTTTCTTTAGCTATCTCCGTATCGTTTACGAAGAGGTGCACCAACTTGCATTCCCACCAGCTGGATAAGAGTTCCTTTTTCACCACATCCTTACTGACATTTGTCTGTAGGCATCTGAATATCTTCTTTAGAAAAGTGTCTGTTTCGGTCTTTTGCCCATTTTTTGTTGGGTTGTCTTTTGTTTTTGTTTTTTTGGGAAATATTTATTTATTTATGCATACAAGCACTGGGGTACAGGCCAGAGGTGTGGGGGGGGTGAGAGGATTCACCACAGACAGAGCGGGGAGCAGAACAGGCAG
>JAGFMF010011974.1:2218582-2261541 GCA_019455555.1 Galemys pyrenaicus
AGGCACAGCAGGAGAGGTCTGCCGCGCCATGTGGGTCCCCTCCCTGGCCGGCAGCAGGGATCGAACTCGTGCTGCAGTGGCTGCTGTTTGCTTCATAGTCTGATGCTTAACCCACTGCGCCACCAAGGAGGCCCTGGGTTGTCTTTTGTTGGATTGTATGCTTTGTATGTTTTGGGGTTAATCCTCTTGTCAGATGTGTTCTATGCAAATATTGTTTGTGATTCTGTAAGTTGCCTCTTTTTTATGATGGTTTCTTTGAGGTTCGAAAGCTTTTAGTTTGATGTAGTCCCATTTGTTTATTTTTGCTCTGGTTTTTCTTGCCATTGGAGTTGGGTCCAAAACTACATCTTAGTGTTAGATGTCCTGTAGTATATCGCCTATATTTTTCTCAAGTATTTTACAGTGCAGTTCTTATATCGAGAGCTCCAATCCATTTTGAATTAATTTTTGGTTTGGAGTTAAGTATGGATATAATTTGATTTTTAAAGACATCCCGTGCTCCTGGGTTGGAACAATATACATCATTAAAGTAACCATATTACTCAAAGCAGTTTACAGATTCAGTGGGTTCCCTATCAAAATACCAATGACCTTTTCAAGGAAATTGAACAGTTAAAAAATTTTTATGGAACTACAAAAAGCTTCAAGAATAAAAATGGAGGTATCACACTTCTGAATTCAAACAAAATTACACAGCAACAGTAAACAAAGCAGTATGGTACTAGAACAGAAACAGACATGTAGACCAGTGGGCTAAATGAGAAAGCCCAGAGATAAACACATACAAATATGGACAGTTAATCTTTGACGAAGGAGTTGTTGTCATGCAATGGAGAAAGGATTGCCTCTAACAAATGGTGTGTATTTTCTTAAGTAGACTTTAGTGGAGATGGAACTTCCCCTAATGCTGGATCACTGTGGTCCTCTAGCTTTCATAAACTGTGACCTTCTTTTTTTTATCTCTCATTTAATGCCAGCTATGTGCCAGGCATTGTGCCAGACATGTGTGATTTCATTACTCTCAACAACCTTAGGAGTCAGTCCAGTTCTCCTGTGTTCCTTACTTACAGATGAGGAGTCTGAGGCCCAAAGGCCACTTCGTGGAGAGGTGTACAGCCATTGTGTGATGGAACCAGATTTAGAACCGTGGTCTCATTCGTAGCAAAATTCTTAACCACTGAATTTACTGATGTACAAGAAACCGAGCTCTCATCCAGTAATTTGTGTATTCATTCAGACCCTTTCAGTCAGCCCAAACACCCGTGTGGCCTGATGGAATAGGTCGCAGTTTACTGCAGTGTCTTCCGAGTGATGGGGCGTGGTCGATAGTACTCTGGAGGTGACCAGGAAAGAGGGAAAGAGTTTTGGGTAAGGGGGGGCAGGGCCCGATGGAGGGGTAATTGGAAAATTGTGATGAGAAGCAGAAGATAGGACCCTTGTTGGAAATGACAGTTTCTGTAAGAAACACCATGGGGCGCCTCTGTCCTAGTATGAGTGCAGGCAGGCCGGAGACAACCTGTGGATTTCTTTTTTATTTTTATAGGGATTTATTTATGCATACCAGAGCTGGGGTGTAGGCCAGAAGTGTGGGCACAGGGTGGTGAGAGGACTCACCAGAGACAAAGTGGGGTGCAGATCAATACACTGCTGAGGGGAGCATAGGGGTCCACTGTACCCTGTGGGTCAGCTCACTGGCCTGCTGATATAGCTTCATAGAGCTGAGACTTAACCCCTTGTGCCACCAGGGAGGCCCAACTTTTATTCCACTTTTTACAGCATCAGGAGAAGGAATCACATGCCTTCTATATTCTCTTAATATGCAGTATCTAAAAATGACTGATTAGGGGAGAATCAAGGAACTGTTTGTAGACAGACGAGCCTCATTAGTGCAAAGGCAGTGGCCCGGTAGACAGTGCTGATTACTCAAACCATTTCTGACTCTCCACATCCTGAGCTGCTTTCAGAGCCTGTGAAGGCTTTTTCTTGAATAGTCACAACAGTTGCTGCTCTTCCTTCTGTGAGGGAATGTTTGATTTTAGGAAATAGTCTGAAGTGGTGAATGAGTATGATGAAACCATATGACATCTTTTTGGCAAATAAAAAATAATAGCAATGAAGTAATGAGACTGACTTTTAGTGTGCTCTCATGGTAGACTGGAAAGCAGCCCTCAGCATTTGTAAAGGTTTTAAATCAGTGCTGTCCAGCAGCCTTTTCTGCAATAATGGAGATGGGCTTTCCCTACACTGCCCCCTGCAGGGGGCTTGTGAGCATGTTGAACATGTGAGATGTGGGAGGCCAAGTTTTCATTTTACTTGGTTGTAACTTAATACAAGTAGTCAGATGTAACTTGCAGCTGTCATGTGGACAGCACAGTTGTGTCCAAGGACAGTAGTCATGGAGAGACACCTGAATTCGTGAGAACAACAGTTTACTCAGCTATTGCGAAGTTTTCTTCAGTAACTAAAGGATTTACCATTTCAGCATATAATGTGCGGTGAGGAACCAACGTTAATTACTGCTAAGACATGCAAATATAAAACTTTAGAGGGTAGAGGATGAAGAGAGACGCAGTGGTCTTGGTAAATAAGGGGTTACGTCTTAATGGGAATTTTTATTTTAGTGCTTAATCTACTATCCCCCAAAAGCATTTTGCTTAATTTGATATTAGCCATCGTGTAAGGATAAGGGAAAAATGGAGGGTGGGAGGTCCTGTTCTTCCTTTTCTCCACCTTACTGTATAAAACTAAGAATGACCAATCCCAGCAACTTTAACTCAAATTCAAGCCCTCTTTGTTGCTGAAGTAATAGTGAGGCAAGCAGTTCTTTAGAGCTCTGGAGACACATGCCCTTATGATGAAATCTAACATAGTATAAAATAAAACTAGAGTTTCAGAAATATGCTGTACAAAATCTTGATGATTTAAAGATAGCTGAGGAAAAATAGGCAAAATCAGAATGATAGGAAGAAAATGGGGATTCCCGCCCCACCCAAATTAGAATGTATCTTTAAAGCACACTTAATACACAGACACTTAATTTAGAATAGTAATTCTGCCACCGTGTGTGTAGGTAGCAGAGCGCCTGGATTCATTATAGTCCACCTTGAGCTTACGTGGACATTTGCTTTTAGTGTACTTTCATTCTTTTGAGCATAGCTGTAGAAATATTCATGTCGCTGTATCCATATACGTGTTCTCTGGGTCCCTGCCTCACCTGCCACTGTTTTCCTTAGGAACAGCTAATTAATAATTGACTGGTATGTTTTGATTTGATATTTGGGGAAGTTGCATTTTTTTTCAAAAAATCCTTTAACTTCAGACCTTTGAAGATATATTGTTTATAAAACATTTGCATTGAATCATTTGTTTAACACACATGTTGGGCACCTATTATATACCAAAAATTGTGCCAGTTACTGGCGATACAGAAGAATGACTTTAATCCAAACTAGAACTGTCTTCCCAATATCCAAAGTCTTGAGCGTTTGTTACTCTGCTTTCTTCTAAGCTTTCTGTAGTTCTGGCTCTTACATTTAGGTCTCTGATGCATTTTTAGTTTTCGTATATGGTAAGGGTCAAAATGCATTCTTCTTCTGCAAGTGGAGATCCAGTTGTCCCAGCATCATTTGTTGAAAGCACAATTCTTTTTCTACCACTGAATTGTTTTGGCTTCCTTCCCCACAAAGGATTTATTTTTGACATGCCTCAAGCTGTTTCTCTAGGTCTAAGCATTTGTTCTGCTGCCCTGAGGCCTGGTTTGCCTCTGGGTCCTCCACTCCCTTTTATTTGGCTAATTCTTTCCACCTTTAGGTTTGATGAGAACCCCACTTTCTCCCGAAGTAGTTACCCCTGATCAGCATCCCAGTGTCCCTACAGCCCCCACACCCCTCTTAGAATAGGAACCTTTTTAGGCAGTGATCCACTTACTAGTCATTGAGTTCATAGTAGGCATTCAGAACTAAAGTATAGTAAAGTGTATTGCTTTACTCATAAAGCAATAAGTACTTACTTACAAGGTCCCACTTGGGACCTTAGTGATCCTGGGAAAATGGGTGGAAATAACATAGGTGGGGTCAGTTTATAGTAGTGGGGTAAGATGCCATGGGAATGACCGAGGCAGGAATTTAACGTAGTCTTCTGGATTTTTTCATAGGAGGTAACTTCTGAACAGAAACTAAAAAGTCAATAGGAGATAACTAAGTGAAAAGAAAAAGGGCTCTGAGAGTAGGAGTAGTATTTAGAGAGACCCGAGTACTTTAGCACTGTTGGCTCACAGCAGCCTATAAAGGATGTGAAAGCTTGGGGAGGTGAGCAGCAGAGCCAGGTCAGGAAGGGCCTCTTGCAGCCAGAGAAGGAATTTGATCGTAATCCTGCAGAAAGGGAGAAATTATAGAAGGAGAGAAACGTGTAAATTGAACAAATTTGAGGAAGAAGCTTAAGTTTCTCAAGCCATTTTAGAATTAATTAAGATGTAAAGCCTCTTGGGTTTTTTTTTTCCTACTCTAATTGGCAAAACAAAAGCAAACCTCCTTTCCTGCACCTATTAAAAACTTAATTTTACAGAATTATGGACAGCATGCTGATTAAAGAATTCTTGATAATTAGTTAGCTATTACTTTATGTCTTTCTGCAGATTACTAGCAATTGCATCATCAGATTTAAAAGATTTAAATCTCTATATTATTTTTTTCCCCAAGTTCCTCTGAGATTGAGAATTTAATTAAATTCTTGTAATTGGACTTTTTGGCAGTATTAGCAGCATATGGTTGTTAAAGAAAATTTAGTGTACTTGTGTTTACGTAGAATTGAGATTATATTTAATCATATGCTATTTGTAGTTCCCTGAAATTTTATTAAGGAGAAACAGATAGGTTATAATAAACACACTGTAATGGCTGGCATATGGCTCCGGAACAAGTTTCTTAGTCTTCGATAATTCTAGCCTAAAGTATACATAATCCATTTTGCACTCACACCTGCATTGGAATTTTCAACTTACTTGTCTTTCTCTTTCTCTTATTAGATGCTCAACTAATGTGGAGCAATTTTTTGTGTTATTTTGTTTCATCAGTATTCCGAGGGCCTAACACATAGTAGGTGACTAAATATAGATGTGATTCATGAATGAGCAATATTGGGGGAAAAAAAAAACCGGCAAGCGTTCCCTTGTAGTGTCACTTGGTTTTTGGTAGCTGTAGATTTCAACTAAAAGCAAAATGATTTTTATGCCTAGAAGTTAATTTAAATGGTGTTTTTCTTATAGGCATTTGTGAAGGATGTTCACGAAGACTCGATAACAGTTGCATTTGAAAACAAGTAAGTGTCTTGATATAATTTTAAGGTTTAGGTTCTTTAATAGTTTATGCTAATTATTTTTATTCCTCATTTTTAAAAATTCAAATCTAGTGTGAGTATTTTTCAAGAATGGATCTTCATGTTACTGACCAGGGAGTTCCTGAACAACTCAGTATTAAACCTGTGGGTGACTGTTCAGTGTCCCCTTGAATGTGAAGAAAGAAACCAGATTCTTCTGTATTAACAGCTGAGAGTTTGGATAGGAGTATTTGTATTTTTTTAAAGCATGAAAATGAAGGGATTCACGGGTATTGGTAAAATCGATATGAGCTTTGTAATATTAGCCCTAAAATGGTTTTCATTGTTTAGTATATTTTATTAGGAACAATCATGTATGACCATTAGTTTATCTTATCTGTCATATAACCAGTAATAGTAGTAACTGATCTTTTCTGCTAGATAAGTAAATTAAAATACAGGCCTAGGAACATTAGCCATGTGAAGTCATCAATAAACATATTTTGTTGGCAAGAACAAGTCTTTGATAATTTTTTTGAGTGCTGATAAAGGCTATTTTCAGAGTAACCATTCAAGATTCTAAATATGTAAAGGCTTGTTAGCCAAAGTATAAACGTAGTCATGATCTTAGGGTTTTATTGAACCCTGAAGAATGGTCAACAGTTACAATGTTTTTATTTTTATATACCAAGAGATTAGTAATATATTAAAGCAGATTTAGTATCTAGAGATAGAAGAAATGTACAGAGATTAGTGATTGCTTAGGACTGGGGGGAATAAGAGGCCATACCTAAGGATATGGGATTTCTTTTTGAAGCAATGAAAATGTTATAAAATTAAATGTCAACGATTGTACATATCTATGAATATTCTTGAAAACATTGAATTGTATATAGACTTGAATGAATGGATTATGTGGTATGTGAATTATATCTGAATAAGTCTGCTGAAATATAGTGTATGACCCAGACATAATGTAATTACACTGTTAGCAGATTCTTTTAGCTAACAACAGGATGATGTAGTATTCTTAGGTGCCTGAAATAAATTTAGTGAGACAGAGATAAAAGAATTTAGAGCAGCTGACCCTGTTCTTAACTCTAGACTAATAATTTCAGTCCATAATACAAGTCAGAATAATAGAATACCTGTCTCTGAATACATAGAAACAAAACTTCCAGAATGTACCTCTTTGCTACTTTGAGTATCTTTGTTCTACACTAGAGAACGGCGTCACACCTCTAATGGAGGAATCTTCGATAACATGGAGAGTGATTTTTTTTCCTTGTAATTATCCTCTTATCTGCTTGCTCCCATCAGTGGGTAAGCACTGTTTCTATAAAAGGAGAGTTATCTTTATTTGCCACTCTTTGGCTTCTCCTGTAATAATTCATCTAAAGCATTAAGCAAGTACTCATTTTGTCTGTACATTTAAATATGTATCTAGTTTATACACTGATTTATCAGGTTCTTTTTTTGTTTTCCATAAGATTACTGATATTTACTTCAGATTATTCTCTTTGGACGTTCTTATTTTTTTCCTGTACTACAGCTGCATAAAAGTTTCTTTTCAAACTATTTGTCATCCTAGAAACTTGAAATAGGTCAGCTGTTTTTCCTTGTATTCATGCAGTTTGACATTCAGCAATGGGTTTGAGCACACTGAGCATGGTCCCTTCCAAAGTATAGTCTCTATGCCCTTCCTTGTGTGTTTACTTTTCATTTTCTGTTTAAAAAAAAAGCAACTAGTGTTTTATAGAACTTAACTATATTTACCTTTTTTTTCCTTTCAGTCATAACAGAGCTCCCATTAGAATCACACTATGTTATGTGATTCCATATTTCACTTTTTGAATAATTTGAATTTTCATTTCTGTACACTTAAGACTTTGGAACCAAGAAAGTTATGTTACGTATTTTATGCTTATTTAGTAATGAATTTGTAACATGTTAAAAGTCATCAATTTTCAGTAAGTATGAGAAGACTTTTATGAAGTAAAGACCATTTTTTATAGTTTTCAGGTATGTATAAATATTCAGAAAAAGGTTTCAGTGGAATATAGGCCCTAATCAGATTTGCACAAATGTGACTTAATTATATACTAGCTTATATAATCGCTCTTCTTAAAAATAAAAAATGAAAAGAAATTACTAAGAAAACCCTTTAGTAACAAAATCCACAAGTGACTGCTGCAACACTTGAATGAATTCTCCAGTGTTTCTGCAAAAGTTGCCTTTTTATATTATATCAGTGTGAATATAAAAGAATAATTCAGCGTTTTTGCAAAATCATTCCATATCATTTCAAATTTAAAAAACATAGGCACACTTATCAAACTCCTATAGGCTGTTTCCATTGGGTTTCTGTGGTTTAGGAGACCCCACCAGCCCAGTGCATGCTGGTACGTCATATTGATCAGCAGCCAGCTCTCCATGGCAAGAGTTGACTACCTCGTGGGATCTAAAATTTAAAGGGGGAAAAGTGAGTTGTGACTTGTTACTGTGCTGACTGCCCCATTTTGCTTGGGAATTAGAGAGCATTTAGGACCAGTTTCTGTGGTCATTGGAATGTGGTTCAAATTCCTTTGTAAGTAGGAATATGATGATGATTTTACTAACACTGATACTAACATATTTAAGCTTCAAAGGAAATTGCTGTTGTGGACTTACATTTAGAACTCCTAGAGGTTGAAATTATCGTAAGAAAGACTTGTTCGGGGAAACTGTCACGTTGATTTTTTTGTGTTTTAGAGAACTATTCCAAATAGAACTACAAGGCTGCTGTGTTGCATGTAGATTTTGCTGAAATCTCTGTATTGCCATTATACTTCACTCAACAAAACACCTACAGTTTTAAAGCACTTGATCCTTTTAAATGAGAAAAGCAAAGGGCCATACTTAACCAAAAGTTAATGGCAGCACGGGGTCATTGTTTCTGTTATGCTGAAAAGCATGTTAATTAATCTGTGTTTGCTTATTTGCAGTTGGCAGCCAGAGAGGCAGATTCCATTCCATGATGTGAGATTCCCACCACCTGTAGGTTATAATAAAGATATAAACGAAAGTGATGAAGTTGAGGTAAGTTTCCCCTGTCATCAGGTTTTGATGTACTGAAGGAGCAGAGGCATTTAATTTTTCCAGTGCCTTTTGTTCCCCTTTAACACGATTTTAAAACTACCTAATGAATGAATTATAGCTGTGATGGACTTGTGCTTCTGACTGAGCCATCTTAATAATGCTTGGAAATCACACATGACGCTTAACAGTGACTGAGTAGCTCTCAGCGCATCTTTGAAAGCCACTGTTGATTCCCGTTGCTCACTAGTACTCCTTTTTCCCCTTTCCTCGATCTCTAATCATTGTTTGAACACTGTATTATTAGCTTGCCACCATGTCCTCAATTTAAGCAGAATGATTTAGGAAAATTCGTATGATAAAGAAATTGTAATAGAGCAGTAGTCAAGAATCTTGCGAAATTAGCAGTAAACTTCTGCTACCTTTTTAAAACAACATTCAATGTATACACACCTGCTCATCTCCCATTGAGGTCTGACCAAAAGAGTTGTGGAGATGTGCCATGTTGACAGGAACTTAAGAAGAAAAAAGGGATATAGCAGCTCGTGTCTTGGCCTGGTTCCTTTTCTCTACAATTTTAAAAGTAGAAATAAAATGAAGTGTTACTTATTTACTGAAAATGTGCTCACAAGCTAGTAGGTCTAAGGAACAGGGCTTGGATTCATGAGGGATTGCAGTAGTAAACAAAACTGTCTACCACTGGAGGACCTTCACCTGTCCACTTGCTGCCTTCCTGAAGGCGAAGACCAGGACCTTTGGTCTGTTTGTATGGGGAGTGCTCCCAGTGGTGTTTGTATGGACACAGTGGACTTTCTCCTGACTGAGTCCCTTGGCAAGTGGTGACCACTGAGATGCTGTTGCTAGAGTGATCTCATTGTGACCTCACTTTACTGCTCTGGCTAGACAAGAGTTGAAATGGATTGATGGTGACGAGGGGACGATAGGTTAAATTAAGTTGTATTTAGTCACTATATTGTATATGCCTATTAACTTAGGTTGTAATAGGGAGACAAGATAAGTCTTTGTCTTTATCAAGAATATTTATAATAATGATAGATAAAGGATACTTTCCCCCCAGTTTAGTCACATGATAGGTGGGAACCAATAAGATGCTGTTGCTAGGATGACTTCATTATACTACGTAACAATTAGCTGAGGATATTTGGCAAGAGCAGAGTGAAAGGTATGTGATGGGGCAAGAAGGTAAGGTAGACGAGCTAAGTTACGCGTAGTTGCTGTATATTATGGAATTATGCTTTCCATTGTAAACGGAAGAAAAAAGGGTTGGAGCCTTGAGTTACTTTACTTGTCAGCCTTAGACTTTGTACTTCTTTCCTCTCCTGTCCTCTTCTGCCCTTCAGCCCCCTTGTACTCTATTGAGTATTTCTGTCTCTTGCTCCGTGCATTTTCTGTTTTCCTATTAACCATGACTTGCTAGTATCTTCACAAACGGTTTCATGCTGGACATCCTAAGTGAGCTCTGAAGTGGTCACCATCAGTTGTGAGAACAGAAAGGTGTGATATTCAGAGGATTGCCAGTGTGGAGTGTCCATTTTAGTGAATAGAAGCCAGGACACCAGAGAGTGACCAAGGTTCTGCCCATTTAGTCCCCAGGAGACGTGAGTGCCAGGGTGGTGCCCTCAGTAGGCTGAGCCATCACTGACCTTACGCAGTTAGTGATGAAGCAGCCAGGCAATATGCCAAGGTCCATAACTTTGAGTCAGTCATTGACTTATAAGAGTAAAACAAAAGCAAGCATGTACATTTTTAGATACTTGTTTTTACTCACAGCACCCAAGGAAAGTATGCCCAGATTTGTGAACAGTCAGCTTTTCCTGAGTATGCACATCCAGAGTGCTAATTACTACTAAGTTAAAATAGAGGAAAGCAACTTTCACATGACTTTCCAAGGTGATCACTTGGTTTCTGATTATGTTTAGCTGTTAAGGGGGTACGGTCTGGTTTAAGGTATACCGTATACTCATTTGGAAGACTCCTGGGTACATTTTAAAACATTTTCCTCAATGTCTGATAATCTACAGATTTCTGAATGATATTAATCATGAACTGTTCTATGTTGTAATTTTTATGTAGGTTTATTCCAGAGCAAATGAAAAAGAGCCTTGCTGTTGGTGGTTAGCTAAAGTGAGGATGATAAAGGGTGAGGTAGGAAATGCATATTTAAATTTTTTTCTTATAGTATTTCTTTATTCTAAACCTAGGTACTCTACATTTTGGTCTGGTATTCTATTTTAAAGTAATATCTGACAGTTTATTTTTAAAAAATGTTTTCTCTGTGTTCAGTATGCTTCATGTGTTTTAAGTTGATAGTGTTTTTTTTCTCTCTAAAGAATCTAAAAATGACTGAATAGGTATGACTTAAATTTTTTGCTTAAGAACTACGACCAGCAATGACTTCTGTTTATTTCTCTTAGTTTTATGTGATAGAATATGCAGCATGTGATGCTACATACAATGAAATTGTTACCATTGAACGTTTACGGTCAGTTAATCCCAACAAACCTGCCACTAAAGATACTTTCCATAAGATCAAACTGGATGTGCCAGAAGACTTACGACAAATGTGAGTTGCTATGTAAGAAATACTGGGAAGTTGCAGGTGATAGGCAGTTAATTTAAAAGAATGTAAACTTTGATGAGTAAGAATCAGTTTTTTAATTCAGTGGAATTTGACTGAAGTGGTTTGGTTTGCAAAAGTAATGAAAAACCATATTTAGCTTTTTCAATTATATAATCAAATCAGCATTGATCTTGTTTAAACTCACCTAGCTACATAGCTGATGTACATAATCCATGTTTGTTTTCTAAAATAGCTTTTTTTATTTTGAAGCTGATAATCAAATTTTAGACAATGAAAATTTCTCCAAGTTTTTCCTTTTAGCTTATGTTTTCAAGTACGTATATAATAAATAGAACTAAAGAAGCCTCAAAAATCATCTCTGTCTTAGAGTTGCTGGTCTGGAGTAATGCTTGATTAGAGGTTCCTTTTTAAATATTTCATCAAGGTAGATGTAATTACTTTGATTTGGACATGTCATACTTTAAGCATTGACTTGTATGTCACATGATATAGAAATCCTGCCTTTTGAGTCTAGAGATTGTGTGTGTATAAATTTTTGTGGGTTTTGCTTCATACACATGTCTTTCCCTTGAGTTGGTCAGCAGTTTTTCTTCAGAAAAGAAGCAACAAGATTGGCTACTGTATAGCTAAATAAACACAAATGTTTTCAGCACTTGACTGAAAAATGTACTGACATCTTAAGAAAATAGAATCAGGAAGCCTGCAGAGTGGTTTCCCTAAGTCTATCACTTTGCTAGTCTGAGATCACTGGTTAAAATCCATTAAGGGCATAACTGACTTTTTCCTTTAGAATATCGAATGCTATTAGGCTATTTCAGAAACAGACATAGCACAGAAATGCAACTTTTAAATAGAGATAGCATATTATTCATAAGTTAGGTTTAATATGAATCCACGGTTGTAGTGCAGATCTCTTTGTATGCACTTATGCTGGTAGCTGGTAATCATCTTCACAGTGGGTATTCTCTTTATTTCTAGGTGTGCCAAAGAATCGGCACATAAGGACTTTAAAAAGGCCGTCGGCGCCTTTTCTGTAACCTATGATCCAGAAAATTATCAGCTTGTCATTTTGGTGAGTGCTTTTGAGGTGTCTCTTTTGGTGTATTTCATTTGGGACGTTTGCTTTCATAATGAAGGTGTTAATTTCTATCCTTTAGTCTATCAATGAGGTCACCTCGAAGCGAGCACACATGCTGATTGACATGCACTTTCGGAGTCTGCGCACTAAGTTGTCCCTGATACTGAGAAATGAAGAGGCCAGCAAACAGCTAGAGGTATGTGGCTTTCCCTCGCACTGCTTGTAAGACTATTCAGAAATAACTGTACAGTCACAAAATTTGAATATGGGTAGCTTGTCCTTACTTACTGGTGCTTAGCAATTCATATGTTCTATATTTTGGAAAATTAAATTGTACCAAACATAATTATACTAAAGTTTTTGTACCTGGGATTTCAAAATTAAGCAGCAGTTTATATATCCTAAGGGACTTCTGGTCAACTCACTTTTACTAGAAGTTTGTCAAAGCTGCTAATAAAATGAGGCAGTGCTTCTTCCATATAACCTGTTGTCATTATTAAAGTACTAGAGAGTATTTAAGTATCTAATCGTATTCCTTTCGTTATGTATGTTTATCTCTGTTTAAAAGGGTATAGAACTTCATTCTAATTGGTTGTCACTCTTTAAAACTCCTGTCTTCAGATTCCTGCCAGAGGCTATTTCCCTAACTTACTATTTCGTCTCTTAAGGTGCATTTTATCTACTTTTATTAATCTTCCAATAATGTTCATCACCATACATTTATTTTCATTGGTAACTATCTAGTTATTTCCATCCATTACCATAGACACTAAATGAATTTTAGTTTAATATGCCACCTCAAGTATATTACTGTTAAATTCCGGAGGTGTCCTCATTACTCATTTCATTAGCGGGAAAACACCATGCACTTGAAACAGTAAAGAAAAAAATGGAGTTCCAAACTACATTTTGAGAGAGAAGGTAGTTAAGGCTGCATTCTTGAAAAGCCCTGTGAAACTTGTTGCCTGCCACTTTGATGTGTGATTGCTGCGCTGTTAACGAGAGAGGAGACATTCATCTCTCTTTTCGCTGCTTTTTCCTTATGGCCACGGAGGTCTGTTTAAATGATTTTTACTCTCATTCTTCCTTGAGGTCCCTGTGTTCACAAGTTTGTGGGTTCTTTAGTGATTCTCTCATAACTTTTAGGCCAGAACAGCCTCCTTATTTTCATTGAGTATTTAAGGAAACATACTCATATTACTCTTCTTAAACATTTAGTTTTTCTTAAATGACCTGTTAATATATCTTTGGCTTACTATTTACCAGTGGGTTTTTGATTAGAAGATTAAACCAGATTAATAAATTAAACCAGACTTTATTACTCTAATCTACACCAGTAATAATATATATTTTAAATTGTTTACAGTAGTTAGTTATTCAAACGATCAGGTGTGTTGATAACGAGAAACTAGTGTGCATGCCTATCTTTCCACACTACTAATATTAAAGAAATTCACATACTCAGATAAGAAATTTCCATTTTTCAACATGAGCCACTAATATGTTTGGTTTTCATTAATGGCATGCTAGAACTAAACATTAAATTCTGATAATACTACTTTCAAAAAGCAATTATCCACAAGTTGGGGTGTCTGTAAATTGGTACCGGCATCACCAAATATTTGAAAGAGTTCATCTTTCTTGTGGATCCAGATCACAAGGTTTTACAGACTCTGATTTTATTTCAGGGTGTAGGTGCATATGTAAGCTAAGTCGTAAATCTTTGACATTCAGTAACCATTCAATTTACTGATGGTACAAACAATTTTTATAGTTCTTTTTGTCAGGTTGAGGGGCAGGAGAGTATCATTTTTAATGCCATCACTTCATCAGCGGGATGTCTAGATCACTGTATATAGTGATAAGTTATAAATTGCACTGTTTATAGGGGGGAAATCTATATACTGATATCCTTTAATAAGAATGAAGTGAAAAATTTTCTGTAAAGATGATATTTAAATTTTGTTTTTCTTTTTGTTTTTTTTTTACTTAAATGCATCGAGTCTGTCAGACCCAGTGAACTGGTTTTTATGTGGGAGCATTGGCTCTGCTTCTTAATTATTGTTGATGGCATTGGTTAACTAAGGCAGCCTTGCAAATAGGTTTTCCAAAGTTACCTTGGAAAATTGTCAACAAGACTTTCCTGTTACAAAAAAAAAAAATGAAATGGCATAGACCTTCAGTAACCTACAAAATGCGTGTAAGCTTATGCTGTGGGAAATACTTGATAAAGCTTGTTAGTTTTCAACTAAAACTAATTTATAGGCCCCTGATAACATGGGGTCAAAATAATTTACATGGCTGACCTAAATATAGTTGCCTTAATAGTTGATAAAGCATATTAATCAGATGTACATTTTTCTTCAGAGTTCAAGGCAACTTGCCTCAAGGTTTCATGAACAGTTTATTGTACGAGAAGATCTGATGGGTCTAGCTATTGGTACTCATGGTGCTAACATTCAGCAAGCTAGAAAAGTACCTGGGGTGACTGCTATCGATCTAGATGAAGATACTTGCACATTTCATATTTACGGAGAGGTAAATATTTTGCTAGTTTTTTTTTTTCCTAAAATCAGTATTTGAGATGGCTCATCATTTATCTTAAAACATTCACCTTTCTTTATTAGGATCAGGATGCAGTAAAAAAGGCTAGAAGCTTTCTTGAATTTGCTGAGGATGTCATACAAGTTCCACGGAACTTAGTTGGTGAGTCAGAAAGAACTGTTGACATGTATTACAAAAACAAAAAGTTAAACAATTTATACTGATAGAATTCCATCTTCCTTCACTCAAGGGGTCATTTAATCCAAGCTTAATCTTTGAAAGTAATCTATTGCTACAGTGTACAGAAAGTACACTCAAAGATTACATTTGCAGAAGGTGTGCAAAAGGTAATGTTTTGTTAGTTCAAACCTGCTGGTACCTGGGAGGATGAATTTTGCATAACCTCTTCACTGTATATTTTGCTCATCTTTAAATTGAATATGTCTTTTCACAGTGAATGACATTTGGGAGCTTTAAAATTTGGAGTAGATTGGTGTTTTCTCTTATGGGTAATGTCTGCATGCTTGATTATGTTGGAATTGAAGGTCTGAAAATATGTAGGTAATTTAAATCTAGTAAGTCCCAAAGCTGAAAGCCACCCCAAGTGTCTCTGGCTTTGTGTGAGCTCAACAGGAACTCTTCATCCTGACTTGAGCACTTGTCTCATGGCTGTCACCATCACAAGCACCAGCAAATTCCCTAGGAACTCTTCATCAGTCTTCTCAAATGTTCTTTAGTGGGACATAGCAAAACAAGGTGCAGTTTTATTAAGAATACTTCGTAGGTTTATGATTTATGAATAACATTGGGACATACCTTCTATACATTTAAAATTTTTTTAAATTTGATATCATGACTGGTAATAAGTAATGCATGCCCGCTGGAAATTTTAAAGAAGAAAACAAAGGCTTCCCATAATTTTATTCACATAGTTTCAGACCTACTTACCTAGCCTGCTTCTTTTTGGTCATTGTAGAATTTTAAATATCTTCCTACATTATTAAAATATACTTGGAATGCTTTTCACCCAAAGAAAATTAGTTTGATTGAAGGTAAGTATAAATACTAGTGAGATGCTGCAGAATTATTCATTCAGCTGTATACTGCAGATGACTAAAAAGCATGAGTGTGTGATGTTATTGAGGTAACTTGTACACCAATCACATATGTAGAACATGTTTGTGGGACACTATCCTGATTACCTCATGATAATGGGGGCTGAGTGATGTTTTCCTCTTATTTACAGTTTGTCAAGCAGTTGCATATATTTTATAGTTAAAAAAGTTACTTTAAATTTAGAAATTTCTTATACAATATAGCCAACACAGTGTTTTCAAAAATTTTTAAGTAAAAAATTAGGCATTGGGTTCGTGAAAAGAGTCTTAGAGACGGTGTGATGGTGGGGAAAGTTATTGGGGTCCCAGATCTTGATTTCAGTCCTACTTCACTCTTTAGTGGCTGTTTGACCTTCACAACTGACTTAGCCTCCTTGAGGCTCGTTTTCCTCACCTGTAAAAGAAATGTGGTAATAGTGTCCGCTCAAGGCTTGTTGTAATAATTAAATGGGAAGATATATATGAGTGAATGTGTGTGTGTGTGTGTGTGTGTGTCCTGCGTTCTAGACATAGCAAGGGATTCTAAATGTTAGCTCTCCTTCTTTCCCCTTATTCAAAACAATTTTATCTACTTCAGTAAAGCAGACTTGAAGTAGCTGTTAATTTGGATTCAGGACCTTTCATGAGAAAGGCAGCTGAAGTACAATGAGCCTGGTTTTTGTTTATAGTTATAAAATAGAAAATTCTGTATCAGAGATTACCTATCCCAACGCTGGGAATACTGGGAATTTTCAGAAAGCATTTTTGTATGATAAGTTGTGGCAGGGCAGATCTTTGGGAACATATGTGATCAGTATCGTGTGAGTTCTCGTTGAGGCCCACAATATAATTATGATCACTTTATTTCTCACAGACACTCTTTGATAGGTATACAGGCTTGTCTTTTCTACAAATTGGCTTGTTATGCACTTCAATAGTGAATTGGTTTAATCAGTCAGCTACAGTTAAGACACGATACTTAGGATAGTTAAGATATTAATAGAAACATGCCAAAATCTTATTTTTATTGCTGCTAACTCATTTAGACCTTTATTAAAATCAGCATTAATTCATGAAAATACATGTATCCCAGATTAAAAATAAACTGTGGGAAGACTCCAGTTAGCTCCGCTCTCCACCCCCACCTCCCTTTTCATTTGAAGAGAAGAGCAGAAATAATTGACAAAAATACCTAGCTCAGGAGTTCTGACTAAGTGGTGTTAAATGTGTTCCCTCACTGCTGACCAGTCAGACAAGATTGGGTGGGGGTGGGGGTCAGTAAGACCACCACATACAGCACCGGGTCCATCCAGGAATTTGTTCATTGTGAAGAACCACCAAATCTTGATGTGAGAAGGCTTTCCCTGGGCTCTTATCTAGGCTTGGCATGAGGTAAATTTTGGCTTCCAGTTTTTCCTTATCCCTTCCTTAGGTGAGAAGGTGAGAGAAACACATAATGGACATGGCCAGTGCCAGGTTACTGTATAGCTATCGTGGGAGCACCCTTGGAATCAGCTGTAATTCACATTCCTACAGCCAGTAATTCTTAACATTGATAATGTCTCGCGTTACTCTGTGCATGATGATGGCCATGAAAAGTGGTCATTTCCTGCTTAAATATATGATTGGATTTTATACAATGAGGGAGAGAATTGAGTACCTATTCATTTACTGGTTTATGAAGGCTTTGGACTTCTAATAGATGTTATTGACTAGTACTTAAATTTTATTGTGTTTTTGCATTATCTTAAAATGTGTTTTCTTTTACTTTTAACTCTTTCAAGTTTTAATGTACTCATCTACTTTGTGAGTAGTGCATAGGAGAAATACTTGCTTAATGCATGGGCCTCAAGAATTTGTGCTTCTTTTAGATATATTTATACCTGCTGAGGCCACTTCTAAAACCTAGAATGTCTTTTGTAAATATGACACAAGAATTCCAAAAATATTTACCATGGGCAAAAAGGTTTTAATCAGGTACAGGTAGACTTGAAACTGACAAGTAAGCAGATATATTTTTCGTTATCTGCCTTTTCCCTAATTACTTTTGTAGGGCTTTGCAGAAAGAATGCTATAATCACTGTGCCAGCAAGTATCAAAGTCTTCCTTTTTATCAAAATAAGAACCTGTCTTTGAACTGTCTTCAAAATTTATAATTCCCCATTCAGCTCATGAGTACTAATTAACTCTACTACCTGTTTGTATGAATTTAAACAGTGATGACCTAATAAAAATAGAAAACCAGTTTAATTCCCTTTGAAAACTGTTTTAGTTTTGAGATCTTAAGATTTGATCTATCTGTCTACACAGGTACATGTGCATACATCTGTACATACTTAACATCTGTATATATGGCCTTTGAGACAGTGATCTGCCATTTTGTCAGGTTGCTGCCTCCTGATTTTCTCCCACCAGCTCTTGCTTCTTTTGAGTAGTGGCTTTCAAGTGGTGGTGACTTGCTTGACCCAGGGTCCGTAATGAGAAGGAAAGAGAGAAGTTCATAGTGGGGTGTGCTGGTTTGCTGTATGTGTTTTTAAAAATTAAACGTGAATTATTCATTTCTTAGGCAAAGTAATAGGAAAAAATGGAAAACTGATTCAAGAGATTGTGGACAAGTCAGGAGTTGTGAGAGTGAGAATTGAGGCCGAAAATGAGAAAAATGTTCCACAAGAAGAGGTAAGTCCTAGTGAATATGTTTCTGGTTTGTCCAATTAAAAATCAAAATTTTTGTTGTTTTACTTGACACTAATTTAGAAGTCTCTGTAATAGCCCCTAATGTGAATGCCAGTGAGCGGTCCCTGGGGTGATGGCATCTCTAACATAGTGACTGTGGGTTAGTCACCTTTACCCCTTTAAATCTGATTTTCAGTCTCTAGAATGGGTCATAATAAAGGGAGGACAAATGTAAAAAGTACATCTAGAATATCAATATTGCTGTCAGACAAAATTGGGACACTGGTTACAATTTCTAGCTATAACCCTGTAGCTGTTGTAATTGCTATGTATGTGTGTTTATTTTGTGTACTTCACATTTATTTTCTGGGTATAACGTCTTTCTCCCAACCTTTAAACTTGCTAACCCTCATTTTTATCTTCAAGAATCTGTGCTTTTGGGTAGTGACTTTTAAAGTTTGTGGGGGTGGCAGACTGGTGAGCGTGCTCTTCTGTGCGGTGGTATTGATTCAGATCCAGGCGCCCCCAAATGACCAGTTTTCACATGTTTTCCAGCCATATTGTGTGAAAGGGTTCTTTTTCTTTTTAATTAACACAGTACAGTACTTAGTTTTGGGGTGTGCATGTGTGTGTCCATGTCCTTTTTCTTTCCACAAATTGTGATTATTGAGGTCAAGTGGGTTTACATCTTTGATTCTACCCCAGGAGTTACAGGTTCAAATCTCTACAAGTAATGAGTACTTTCATACCCTGCCCACTACCAGTGCCCACCTATCCTCTACCATAGTCTACTGGGCCCCTTTTTTACCCCACGCCCTCCACACCACCACCTTCCACCTTTGGTTGCCTTAGTTTTGCAGTCAGATGCTAAGAGTTTATCATTGGTTTGGTTTAGTTGACCTTTTACTGTGTTCCACTATATTCCGCATGTAAGTGAGCCATCTGGTGCTATTTGTTTTTCTCCTGACTTATTTCACTTAGCATTATCCTCTCTAGTTCCATCCATGAACATGGCTAGAAAACATTCTTTTGGTTGAAGCTAAGCCTTTTGGGACTTTTATTGCATAATTTTTGCAGTTTCTATTTTTTCTACCAAAACTGTTTATAATTTATATTCTAAAAATATGATCATTAATGCAATGATGGAGCTAAATACGGTATTTTTAAATTGGTCCTACTTTTCTCTTTTATATTTTGTTTTTTACCAAGGAGATTATGCCACCAAATTCCCTACCTTCCAGTAATTCAAGGGTTGGACCTACTCCCTCAGAAGATAAAAAACATATAGATATAAAGGAAAACAGCGCTCATTTTTCTCAACCTAACAGTACAAAAGTCCAGAGGGTAAGACATATTTGTCACTTTGAATTATACTAAAAGTAACTGCTTCAGCTCAAATGTCGCAATTGGTGTTCCGGGTGCTTTCTCTGGTCAGGCTTATAGGCTACTAATGTTCTATTTGTTTCAAATCTGATTGTCCCCTTATGCGATAATTCAAAGCAAAGTGATACCTGCTTTTCAGTTTATTCACAGTGACAAATCTTATGCTGTAAGCATAAAATATGGGGTTTAATGGTCATACTTTTCTTTTGAGGGTGGACATTTATTTTTCCGTGCTGTTATCTCTTGAACTTTTTAGGGTTTTAGTAGCTCCAAATGTAGCTTCTGTTAGATGCACTACTTACTACTATGTCCATATCTTAGAAACTGGTTTTCAGTGTTTGAACTAACCTAACTGTTTATAAATGGCTTGAGAAGGCCTGCAGTGAGAGTCCTGCGTTCAGGCTTCTGTGTATCATTTGTTATAGTTAATGACATCACTTGCATTCCTTATACTGCTTTAGGTGTTAGTGGTTTCATCAATTGTAGCAGGGGAATCCCAGAAACCTGAACTCAAGGCTTGGCAGGTAGGAAAACATTCCTTGAAAAATACATTTTAATTTCATATTTACTGTTTATTCCCCTTGTTACCAAAGACTAGAAATGATCCTCAGGGTTGGGGGATGGTGGAGCAGCATTGGTGGGTCTATGGATCCGTTGCCCTGGGGAGAAAGCTCACATCTTCCCTGTTGCTTCGAAGGCCTTTCTTTCAGTCTCCTGTCCAGTATCATTTCTCACTCCTTCCCTGGCACCCGAGAGACGCTTGCGCCATAGTGAAGTACTGAAAGTTTTCTAAGCTGTTGTACTCATTGTTGCTTCTAGACGTAACACACATTTCCCCAGCCCAGAGCACTCTTCCTCATCTGGCTTGCCACCTTGTTTTGACTTGACTACTTGTGCAGCTTTCCTTGTGTACTCGCCGCATGTCTCCCCGCTCCCCACCCCCTCCCCGTACTGGCTCAGGAGCCTTTTCCCCTTTCACCTCCATCTAGCACTCGTTACGTTGACGTGTACTTGAAGTCCTCAGCCCCATTGTGAATTCCTTGAGAGCTGGGCTCCCTACCTGGCCATTGAGAGCTATTTATGGGGAAACTGTTATGACTCACACAACAGTAAAAGCAAACAGTCCATGTTATAAAGGAGAAACATTGCCCCAAGTGGGTGTTCCTTTCCACTGGGCAGGCCAGAATGCACCTAGTACGGGGAATCACTTTGCTTGGTGTCCATGTGAAGGCGGCCCATTCTGCTCTCACCTTCCTTCATGTTAATCGACTCTCCTGGCCCACCAGCCATATGCTTGAGTGAGAGTAGCGCTTGGACTTGCCAACAGATGGACATATTCAAAGAGAAAATGATCTTCCCCAAAGTCGACCTACCTGAGTCCATGACAGGGCTTCAAAGCTTATTCTGGTCACATGTGATCCAGAGGAAAGGGTGTGTAGCATTTTACCTTCTGACATTACAGGAAATTGCTTTGTAACAAAGTCATCTGGGGCAACAACTCAGTAGTCAAAAGTGTCTTTGAGAAAAGCTCTTATTCACAGGCTGGTTAGTGCCATAGTTTATATGTTATTTGAAGGCAAAAATTCGTCTAAAGCCCCCACAGATTTTCTGTGGCACCTGACTCTTCAGGTGGTTGTTGCTACTAGGAAGTGCCACTTAACCTACCAGGTGGATGCCAGTTGGCAGGCACTGTTTCTAATTGTTCAGTTTTGTTCCCCATCAGCAGCCACGTTCTCGTGGAAGGAGAAAGAAAAGAACCTACTCCAGCTCCCGCATACCTTGCAGATGGGGTGTGCTGGATGTGAGCAAGCTAACGCAGCCCTGCAGTCGCCTCACCTCTCACGTGAAGGCTCTTTATAGAAATGGGATCTATTGTAGAGGGACAGTTTCTTGACTTTCACACTAAGAAACTTCACCTAGGAAGTTACGGTCATCTCAGAGCTACCTTTTGTAGGTCGCTTGCGAAGATCAGCAGCCATGTGTATGAGCGAATGTTTTCAACTTTGTCCCAGTGGCCAGCTCTTAGCTTGCACAGCCATGTCTGGTCTGCCCTGTAGCTCGTGACAAAGAATAGTTTTAGTCTCGTGTATACTGATGACCTAGAAGAATAAACTTTTACTCCTTTTCAGAAGCTACCCCTATGTTAAAGTAGTACCAAACAGAAAAGCAAACTTTTGGTGATTCAAGCTTTTACAGTTTTCAGAGTTGGTCATTGAAATTTATTTGGGCTAAGTGTAATGTTCATGAATTGCCTAGTTTTCTCCCCCTCTCACAGAGTAATTACTCAGTACACTTTAATATATTCTAATTCATGTGTTTTGTTTATACTCTGTTGACTTAGAAAAATTGATTTAATTTTTCCTTTTGTATCCCAATATCTAACTCTAAATTATTTTTAAAGAATATGATCGAGATAAAACCTGTAGTAAATGAATAAGTATTTTGTAATAGTATTCCTTTTGTTTATGCATTTTATGTTAAAGCTTGTGAAGTTGCTATATTGACCTGTCCTTATTCAGAGTAAATGTGTAAATTATGCCAACCACTATTCTTTTGACCATGTTTTGATTCAAGCTTTCGACAAACATTTGTGTGCCTACTGTTTGTAGGACCCGGTGCTAGGGACGGGTTGTGATTATTTGCATTGCATTTTTTTTTCTTTCAGATTAAGCCACCATGCACTTTATAGGATGATTGTCACCTTTTTTTTTTTTCAGGGTATGGTACCATTTGTTTTTGTGGGAACAAAGGACAGCATCGCTAATGCCACTGTTCTTTTGGATTATCACCTGAACTATTTAAAGGTGAGAACAGGAAGATCTTTACCTTTTAATCCTTTTGCACTAAAATATAAAGACTCCATAGTAAGTCTTTCAGCAGTTAGGATTCATTATAGGCTGTATGTTACAATGAATGACCTAGAAAAGGTAACAGAGAAAATACTTTGTTTGGCTTATTACATTGCTTCTTAAGGATCAGTATTCCAGTTGTCGATAAACTCTGTTATTTCCCATTATTTTGTTAAACTCTTACATTCAGTTTAGTAATCTTACATGCAGTTTTTCATCCAGTTGATCCTTGCTAGAGACTGAGTTTTTTGCAGGCTAAATTTTGTGTCTGTAGCACTTGCCTTTGTTTTCCCTTTTATGTTAAGTCAAGGAAATCCCAGCCTTTTCAAGTCTTCTGTTTAAATGTTTGATCTTAGTAGTTTCTCTATACTGTTACACAAGATATAAATGATTCATGTCTTCTTACAAATGCTCGTTTTAGTTTGTGTCTGTACAACTCTGCCTCCTAGATTGCACACTGAAAGCAGGAGCCAGCAGGCTACCCAATGTGATGGAAAGAACACTGGATTGGCACCTGGCCATTTACTTCTAGCTCTCTGCCACGAGCTTGCGATGTGACTTTGGGCTGGCCGCTTCCCTAGACCAGACTAGATGCCTTTTAAAGTTCTTTTCTATAATTTCATGAAGTGGAATCTTTTCCATGTCACCTTTTAATAATTATACCCATATGAATCGAAATTACAACTGGGACTAAGTAGTGTATACAAAATAATCCAAGTTTCTATTTTATTTATGACGATGCTCTCTCAAGAAGTTTTTACTAATTTTGTCAGAGAGGAACAATTGATTTCCAGTTGTATGCAAACAAGGAATAAAAAGTACGGTGGCTAGGCATTTCATTTGTTTTTACAGTCAGTTAGTAATTGGAAGTGGAAAGCTTTCATCCAGCAAGGTTTGCATGGGTAGGATACCCCTTTGATTTGCTTATATGTTTTTGTTTTGTAGTGTATTTTTGTGTGGTCTGTTGTACGTGTTTTTCTTCATATTCTTAGCTTAAATAATTATGAACACCTGAGAGTCAGGGTTGTACTGTATCAGTCCCTTGTTCTTTTGACTAATGCTCTTTCTTAGATCTTTTGATTTATTCCTCATAATCGAATACCATATTTTGGTTACCAGCAGCTGTCCTGTTGCCATTCTTTCCATCACCAGATCTTCCCTTGGTTGGGCCTGGCATCTCTCACCAAAAGGTGACTGCTTTGCCCCAGTGGGATAACCTGGACTGCCATTCTGTTTGCAAAATACACCCATTCCATGAGCTTTAAGTATACTTCTAGAGTAAGCCACTCACTCAGCTGCAGTCTCTCTTTTGCTCAAGTTCTTTGTGAAACAAATTCTGGTTCAGAGCACAGATGAAACTCACCTAGATCCTTATCTGCCCTTTCTTTTCTAGAAGCTGCCTCAACCAAGATTTTAGAACTTTAGCTTTACAGGGGCTTCTCCAGTAGGGTTTCCTGTCCTATTACAGCCTCTGCTTAACTAAGACAACCCGGCACTACTGTTGTTATGGGTCTGGTCCCCTATAGCCAGTAAATGGGCAGATTGGAAGGACAAGGGTCAGAATCCAGCTTCTGGGTTGGATAGACCCCAACACATGAGAAGCACTGCATGTAAGGGTCTGTCAGCAGACCCTAGGTGTATATTTTAGTCAACTGAACTGATACTGTTTGTCATACTTGTTCTAGCAGACTTGTAGTCAAGAGGTTTGAAGGCATGATATGGACCAAACTGTTTTCGTCAGCTATGAAGTAGCTGTCCCCCCTATTCCATATAATAAATATGAGTGTTTTCAGTTCATTGCAAAGAATTGTTCCTTAATTGCCTAATCACATCAAAGAGCTGCCATGGTCCAAACTGAATACTTTGTAAATTAATATATTAACTGGCAAATCTATTTCAATAAGATTATTTATAATGTGTGATTTTTTTTAAGGTTAGCTCATTAAGCCTTAAATGTCATTTATCTGTATTCATACATTTAGGATTGTTTTATTCAATAACCTGTCATCAGAAAGTCCCAAAACTGGTGTATCGGTTGCTTTAGCAGATTCTAGTAGATAATAGTGCTGAATCAAACAGCTTTAAATTCTATTCAGTATAGTTTTAATGCTGAGTATTTTTGTGCTATAATTCTGGACATCAGTAATCTGTTATCTACAATAATTTTCTTTTTAAGGAAACCATTCGATTTTCTGATAATTTTGTGTAACTGTTTACTATAAGTTTAGAGCTGAAATTGAAATATTTCCAGTATACTTTTTATCTGATGAAAAGGAGAAAGGTATTATTAAGTAAAATGTCAAATTATTTTTACTGTTATCTTGTATATTTTAAATAGGAAGTAGACCAGTTGCGTTTGGAGAGATTACAAATTGATGAGCAGTTGCGACAGATTGGAGCTAGTTCTAGACCACCACCAAATCGTACAGATAAGGAAAAAGGCTATGTGACTGATGATGGTCAAGGAATGGGTCGAGGTAGTAGACCTTACAGAAATAGGGGGCACGGCAGACGCGGTCCTGGATATACTTCAGGTACAAACTAAGCATTTTCCTCAGTAACTTTATCTGTTCCTAGACTTAATAGCTGCTAATCTCTAATATTCATTAGAACCCCATTATATAACAATTTTTCACTACGTGGTTTCCAGTTCACAATGGGTCAAATTGTGTTGCAAGAGACTTATAGAGTAAAACCTGACAATAACAAGAGTTCACAGGGCAGGCGTGAGTTCTGTCCATGTTCTGACTGGGGATACATTTGCTTAAGCCCTTGTGCGTTGACGACTTTCCTAAGGCCTTTCCTGATTTTATTACTGTATAGCCAAAACTTTTTTCATTTGTGTACTGTGGCTCATTTTTTGTCAGGCATGTGCTGGTCATACTTGCTGCATGGACTGTGTAAATCAGGGCTCTGCATCCTGTGGCTCATGAGGTGATTTTGAGTGGCATGGCCAAAGTCAGCCCTAGGCACAGTCAAGGAAGTAGGCGAAGTTTCTCTTTGCCTCCCCAGCTCTTCTGTCAGCGCTTCTTTCTTCTCTCCCAGTACCTTTCACTGAACACTGCCCCACCTCCCAGTACCTGCTGTCTTCTTTGCTCAACTGTGTATCTACCATGTAACTTGCAAATGATGGTATAAGGTATAATCCATCTCACAAATATTTGCATTTCAAAAAGGAACTCTTTAAGATGGTAAAGCCTTTAAGATCCACAGGAGTGAAGCTATAATTGGTCCTTAGCTCCAGCAGAGGAAGAGAGAGGTAGTAGAGTTGATACTCTGGAGTGGGGGACAGATACACCTACTCCCAAGGCCAACCTTGGACCTGACACTTAACCCCACTACCAATAGTCTGTTCTTTTTTGCCAGTGAGGTCCCATCTTACATGGGACTGTCCCCCCACTCCTGTCCCCTATGGCATAACCCAGACACAACAAGTCAGTCACAGTCATTCCTTTATTAACAATAAATCATTCCAGTGGGAGGGGAAGGTTGTGGACCAAGCCTCAAGCAGGCATATTCCCCTTCAACTATGTCCAGTCCCTGATCACACAAGAGACCCTTCCTTGAGACAGTTGCTATGGTGGTCTTCCTTGCCACCCTGTCAGGTGACTAGAAATGTGCAGATCCTCTGTCCCTGGGCCAAAAGGAACTCTCTATACAGGTTTTCTCTATCAAGGTATTTCATTTAACTGTTGTAGACAACTTTTCCTCCAGAGAGCACAGATGTTAAAGGAGCACAGCTGTTTAATGATGTGGCATACTCAGGTTTGAACTTAGATAGTTAAGAGAATATCTGCTTACTTTTTAAAATGAAAACCAAAAATGTAACCTAAATTGCTTTAAATACTGTGAAACCCTTTGTTTTGAATTTAAAATTGTTTGTTTTTAAAAATGGAAGGTGATAAATCTTTGGTGGGCTTATAATTTGGGAAGAGTATTGGATTACCCTGAAACGTCTCTGGAAGCTTCTGTTAACCTAACTTTTTTTTTTAAGTCGGACAACGGTATATAACTTTTAACTCTCGATAGGAACTAATTCTGAAGCATCAAATGCTTCTGAAACAGAATCTGACCACAGAGACGAACTCAGTGATTGGTCATTAGCTCCAACAGAGGAAGAGAGGGAGAACTTCCTGCGCAGAGGGGACGGACGGCGGCGAGGAGGTGGAGGAAGAGGACAGGGAGGAAGAGGGCGTGGAGGCGGCTTCAAAGGTACAGAGCTTTTCATCTAAGAAAGAAGTGGATTCTGACGCTGTATAGATCGGTGACCCACCTTGCTAATTCAGTGACATTTTACCAAGAGCCCATTTCTACTGTTCTGTGCCAATCGCCATAGGAAAGGCACAGGCTTTCACCCAGGTAGTAATTAACAGACTTGACTGCCTTCTGTCTGGTTCATATAGAATCTATGACTAAACAGTTAACTAGTTTAGCTTCTTTGGGGACTCTAAACATAGACCTGATTTTCGCTCTGGCTGATCTGTGACACACTTGATCAGACCTGCAGTGCCTGCAGAATATTTTGTTGAATAGTATGCCAGGTTATTAGCTATTATGTAATTGGATTCACTCGGTTATTGATTGCACTTTAGATTCTGTGGTTAGTCTGAATAAATTGAGGGTGTAGGAATAAAGAACTGGAATAACATTCTAGGTTCAGAAATAGTTGAATTGAACCTTTTAAAAATGTCCCTACAGGAAACGACGATCACTCCCGAACAGATAATCGTCCACGTAATCCCAGAGAGGCTAAAGGGAGAACAGCAGATGGATCCCTCCAGGTAAACCCGTGGGCTGTTTTTCATCTACATTGTTTGAATTGTGTTAGTTCGAGATTTATGAGTTGAGTCTATTTTTACTCATATTCAAAGGTTACGGTTTGATATTGGTGAAATATTTATCCTTTCAGTGTTACAGTTGTAGGCAGTCTTAGTCCTTCTTGACAAATACACAAAGAGGGTTTCTCTAGAGACTATGCAGTTTAACTGTATTTGTCAAGACTCTGACAGCCACGTTATGACTTTGATATCACATTGGCCCCAATGCCCCCAAGAAAAGGAGCATCATGGAATGTGCTACTCAGAGACCTGAGTAAGCCCTGTGGGGCCCTCTTCCCCTAATTTTCAGGGATAGGGTGTCCCCTTTGAGTGGTAAGTAAGGAGAAGCAGGTGTCTGTCTCACAGGTAATACTCATGACAGACAGGGCTGATGCTAATCAGCTAGTGTCTGGCAAATCAGCCAGCTGCTTGTTCACAGCCAACCGCTATTCTGAGAATCCCTTCTCAATCTGTGCTGATGAACCCATTGTAATTAATTTGAAATTTACCCCTGAGCATATCCAGACACCTTTGCTAAGTGCTTTGTGTGTGTTTTATCTCATTTAATCTTACAGCAGTCCCCTGAGGTAAGTAGTTCTATTATTCCATTTTATAGGCATGAATAAACTGAACCTTAGAAAGATTACGTCTTTTTGGCCAGTTGTCATGTAGTCTACAGTGGAGTGATATTCGAACTTCGGTGTCTGAGTCCCAGAACATGTTTTCTCCATTTCCACTTTAAGTCTTTAATCCAAATAGTTACGGTTCCTTCTTGACTACAGAATGGATGGCTTGGGACCAACATCCAAGATTAGTGAAAGATGATACCCTTTTTTAAGAGCAGAAACTTTATGACAAATGTATCTTAGAATCCATAGCAGTTCTAAGTAGATGCTAACTCCTGATGGGTTCTTAAGGACCAGCGTAGGAAAGACCCTAGACCTAGATAAAGACCGATGAAGTGATGTGTGTGCATGGGCTTTATAGAGATGTAAGGCATTTATGTATCAATTGTATAACTTCCCACAAACTGAAATGGTAGGTGAGCATGGCAGTCTGACCACTTTGGCTTAAAAAGCCAATTATAATTTATAATTATATTTATACTCAAAATGGACAACAGATAAAATGGTGTTTCCTATGTAACCGTAAGAATAGATCCAAATGAAAACACTGAACCCTTGGTGGCCATACATTTGAAAAATACACCTACACCTAACACTTAAGCACATTTCAAAATTACAGTGAGTGAAGCATTTGGGGATATATGTAGCATTTATTTTAAAGCACATAAAGATTTGTTGTTGTGTTAATAAAGCCCATTGGTCAACATTATCTTCCTTTTCTACAACATCTGAAATTCTCTTGGAAACGCTTAAGGACTCAGGTGTTGGCATTTAAAATATTACACAAATCTTAGAGCATTACCTTTTAATTGGATTCATCTTTGCGCTCTTCTAAGCTTGTGGTCCTTAACAGACTAGTATCTTCCAATTTCCCTAGTCTTTAGACAGAGTTCAACTTGAATGGTCTGATTTGTTCTACTGAAATATAAGCTACTAGAAACCCAATAGTCATTTTTTTACTGTAAGATAATGGGAGCTGTCAACAGAAAGAAAATTTTACCCATGATACGTATAAAGGTAAACTAAAGGCTAATTAATAACGGAATTGAGTCATTAACCTGGGAAAGTTAGAAGAGTTACATCTTAAAATCTTTGAAAAATTACCTGTGTTTTTAAATTTTAGCATTATAGAGGCGTGCATATCTTCTGGTAACCAATTATAATAATTCACTATAATTGTTTGTTTCCCACTCTTCTGTTCTGCTAAGAAGACACAGTAAGCACTGTGAGTTTTTACCTAAGTTTGGACGCAGTGAGATGGCCAATGTGTTCCAGTGACAGAAGAGAAGAGTATTTTAAAATCACAAACCAAATAAAGATCAACCTGACCTTGATTACTTGCACTTCTTCTATTCTTACCTCCATTCCCCCTTTTAACGTGGAATTTACACTTCAGTCTTAAATTTCTTGTCAGGCCAATATACAGATTACATTAGGATATATGGTCTGTGTATATAACAACTGTAACTTGTTTTAGATCAGAGTTGACTGCAATAATGAAAGGAGTGTCCACACTAAAACATTACAGAATACCTCCAGTGAAGGTAATCGGCTGCGCACGGGTAAAGATCGTAACCAGAAGAAGGAAAAGCCAGACAGCATGGATGCTCAGCAACCACTTGTGAATGGAGCACCCTAAACTGCATAATGCTGAAAGTTGTATTTCCTACACCATTTCCGTAATTCTTATTCCATATTAGAAAACTTTGTTAGGCCAAAGACAAATAGTAGGCAAGATGGCACAGGGCATGAAATGAACACAAATTCTATAAGAATTCTATTTTTTTGGTTTTGGCCATAAACAACAATTTTCAGATTTGCACAAAAAGATATCTCAAAATTTGGAAACCTTGCTTGTAAGCATACTCAGCACTTCAGAACAGGATTTTAATTTTAGGTTTTTTCTTCTTTTTTTTAAAGTACTGCTGAGCAGTGATATTCTTTGTTAATTTGGACCACTTCCCTGCTTTGGGTGAGAACTCGCCAGTACATTTTCAGTTATTCTGATGAAAAAAAAAGATATATATATATATAGCATTTATAGTAACCAAACTTCTGTTTCCAATCTTATATAGAAGTCTCCATGAACTACTATGTCATTTCATGTCCTGTGTCAGTTTTATGTTCTGGTCCACTTTTTCAGTATTTTAGTGGACCCTGGGATGTGTGTGCTGTGACATTTGTCATTTTCATTAGCAAAAAAAAAAAAGTTGTATGATCTGTGCCTTTTTTATATCTTGGCAGGTAGGAATATTATATTTGGATGCAGAGTTCAGGGAAGATAAGTTGGAAACACTAAATGTTAAAGATGTAGCAAACCCTGTCAAACATTAGTACTTTATAGAGGAATGCATGCTTTCCATATTTTTTTCCTTACATAAACATCAGGTTAGGCAGTATAAAGAATAAGGACTTGTTTTTGTTTTTGTTTCGTTGCACTGAAGTTTGACAAATAGTGTTATTGAGAGGGATGTGTAATTGTTCTGTATAGACAGAAGAAGAAATAACTGTCTTTTCATTTCAGAGGCTAAACTGCTTTCAACTAGGAATAAAATTGTCCTTGTGGAAAGTTAGTGGGACGTGCCTGCTCTTTGGCCTGATGACCAATTTTAACTTTAATGTAGAGCCTTTTTTGTTTTGTCCTCCCCAAGTTTGTGAAGTTTTTCATATTTTAATTTCAAGCTTATTTAGGGGAAATAGGAAGGTCATTTCCATGTGTGCATAATAATCCTGTGAAGTACAGGTGCTTTGTCTAAGAAACATTGGAAGGAGGTTAAATGTTTTGTGAACTTTGAATTATTAGGTCTAATGTATAAGCAGAATTGGAAAGCAGACTAGGATTGGTTAACAAATAATACTTCTGTTTAGGTTTTTTTTTTTATGTGTTGGGTTTTGGTTTTGACTATTTTTTTTTTAATGAATGAAATTTACTGAGGAAAAGTACGTGAAGGACCTTCACCTTAAGATGTTATATTTTTCTTAAAAAATAACTCCAAGTAGGGGTGCCACTGAATCTGTACAGAGCCGTACAAACCGAAGTTCTGCCTCTGATGTATTTTGTGAGTTTGTTTCTTTGAATTTTCATTTTACAGTTATTTTTCCTTGCATACAAATAAGCATATAAAAATGGCAACAAACTGCACATGATTTCAAGAATATTAAAAAGTCTTTTAAAAGTATTGCCAAACATTCATGTTGATTTCTAGTTATTTATTCTGGGAATGTATAGTATTTGAAAACAGAAAATTGGTACCTTGCACACATCATCTGTAAGCTGTTTGGTTTAAAATACTGTAGATAATTAACCAAGGTAGAATGACCTTGTAATGTAACTGCTCTTGGGCAATATTCTCTGTACATATTAGCGACAACAGATTGGATTTTATGTTGACATTTGTTTGGTTATAGTGCAATATATTTTGTATGCAAGCAGTTTCAATAAAGTTTGATCTTCCTCTGCTAAATTGATGTTGATGCAATCCTTACAAATGATTGCTTTTAAAATTTTAAGATAGAAGAAGAAATCTATAGAAAGTGTTCTGTTACAAAATGTAACTGTTACCATTGGCAATTTCACATGTCATAGGAAGTTAGCCGTTATCTACCAACTTTCAAGAACTTGATCTTGTTTAATAAGGTGAAAAAAATCAACAACATGGTACAAAAGCACATTGTGCCATCACAATATGCACTAAGTCTCTTTTTTTACAATGGCTGAATTCAGCAAGGCGCTAACTTGCTTAAATGTGAATTACTAACTTCTAAAACTGTAATTTGATTCACATGTTTTCAAATGGAGTTGGAGTTGATTCATATTACAATATTTGTGTACTAAACGTGTATGTTTTTGAGTTCAAAGTCATGATGTTTTTAAAATCTTATTAAAGTTTCAAAAATCTGGATTGTTTATCTATATGTAAATTTTTATTAAAAAGTTGCACTTATGAAAAAGTAAAAAATTAGTCTGACAGATGTTTGCTCCTGGTTTTAACTGTCTAAATATAACAGATATTAACAATATGTGGGGGGAGTTTCATGCAAAGCCTGTATGCCTTACAAAAAATCTTTCATGTCCACTTAAGTTGAAAATACAGATACTTGAAATTAGTTCTGATATTCCCAGTTATAAAGTTTCAACACTATTTATATAGGATGCCACTAAACTATATTAAACACACATTTCTGTTTGCACAGGTAAACGTTTCCTGCAGTTTGGAAAATGTTAAGTGTGTATGTAGTAAAACCCTTTTTAGCATTAATATTAGTAATTATTAAATGATAGGTTTGTGGGTAGAAATGACCCTAAATCGGCTCTTAGGGTCACTTCAAGGGACCCTGGCACAGCCCAGAAAAGGGATACAGAGAGGTGTGGCAGCATTTGAAGTCCCACCTGGTGTTACACTCCAGACACACCAGCTCACGCAGGATAGACTCATCTACATCAACAGTAGTTTGTTACTTTCCAGAGAAATCTGTGCTGGTTTTCTGCTTTTTTATTTTTTCAAGCTGTTAATTTTCTGGTTCTCTGCTACCTGTTCTGTCAAGCATTCCAGAACTGCTGAGCAAAGTCCTTTCGAGGTGGTGGGTAGAGATGATCTTTTAAGTAGCTTGCTGTGGTTTTCCTGCCTTCGCCATGTTTTCAGGGCTACGCGTGTCCATTACAGTGAGCTTTTGTGTGCATTTCATTTCACTCACGCATTTCACGCATCTGATCATGACCTTCCAGCTCCGGGTGGCTAGGAACCCAGTCCCTCGTGAGGTCATTGTACAGCCTTGACCCCCATTGGGCCCAAGTGTGTCATGACCCACAAGCGGCCTCTTCCCCTGTGCCTCTGGTGACCGTGTAGCTGAGAGCTGTGACCAGGTGCTGTGCTCAGCAGGCTCAGTGGCTGCTCTGTTCAGTGCTTTTACTGGGGGCTATTTAGAAATAATGTGTGAGAAGAGATGAGGAAATCCCTTTTTTATGCTAAGGAGTTTGATTAGTAGAGAAACAAAAGTCTTTGGAAGTTGTACCTTGAATGATTTAAGACTAAACTTCAAAATGGACTGCTTAAAGGCCTTCCTGCCATACACTTGATTTACAGGGGCAGGTTGAAAACTGGAAGGTGAACTGCCAGCAGGATACGGTCACAAGGAGTCCTGGAAATGAGCATGTATTCTTAATTCAGTACAAGACAGAATTTGAATGGCTTATACTTAGCAAAAAAAAAAAAAAATTCCAATATTCAGCTATAAAGTTCTTTTAGTAAATTCCCTGTAGACTGTGGCCCTGTAGACTACAAACTGAAGTATAAGTGCTTGAGGATTATATACCATCATGAATTGAAAATACACAGAGATAATACACAGTAGACAGGGACATAAGGAGTTAGGTTGTAGAAAGGGTAGACGCCATGCTTTACCGGGGCATACGAAGTTCTGTGATACTGCGTAAGGTGTTTCGCCTCTCCAGCTTAGGAGTCCTTCACGGGTTAAATGGTTGCTAAGATTTTACACATTACTAAGTAAGGTTTTTGCATTTTGTGTGGAGAAAGCTGCAGAGCGGTATTAGAACCACTCACCTGATCTCATGTTAATTCAACGCTTACTGAGCATTCACTGTATAGCAGGCACTTCACAAATTTCTTGAGGATGCAAATAGTATTTCAGGCCTTCAATGCTCAGTGTCAAGTGGGGAGATTCAAAGTGCCTGTGCGCGGTGTGGCAAGCACTAAGTTGCACAGGGCAGGGTGAACGCACGTAGAGTGGTGTGGGCAGTGGGCTGTGTCCAAGAAAGGGCTTCTGGGGGAGTGAAATCTTAACCTGAGATGGAGAGCCAACTGGACGCTTACAGCCAACTGGGACTATTGATGTAGGCATGAAAAAAGTTGTCTTCGGGAAGTTTCCAGAGTTCATTGTGTGTAGAGTTTTAAGGCAGAGGTTAAAGGGAGGAGAAATGGGGATAGTACCAAGGAGGACCTAAGGTGTCACATTAAAATTTGGATTTTCAGGGATTTTAAAGTTTTTAAGTAGAGTTATGCAAGTGTGGAGATGCTGGATGCACATCCAACTTCTGGAGATCTCTCCACAGTTCACAAGGTTAGCCTAAAGAGGTCTCAGGGGCTAGTTGCCTATCCCTGAAGGCTCCTCAGACAGGTCATTTGAATCCCTCGAGATGTTTGCATGCCAGGCTGCTCTCTGGCCTCCCCTGTGGTGGCGGAGGGAGCCCAAGAAGCACAGGACCTTCCGCTGGGGTCCAGCCAGCTGTGCTGGCCTTTGCTTGTCTCTGCACTGCTGGGGAGATGGGTGCCACGTGCCTCTGCTGACTGTTGCGGTAACACACCCTTGCTCTGTGGGCGGGGGGACGCACTCTGCTAATGCCAAGTCTGGCCTTTGCTTTTTGGAGGTGTCAAACCGTTCTGGGGTGGGATGAAGTCCCTCCCCACAGGGTGGGAAACGCAGCTGTGCTGAAGTGGCTGGTGAACATCACTACAGGGTTGGCCTGGCCCAACCACGTGCCACAGAGGCCGTGCCGCCAGCCTGGTGAGCCCCAAGAAAAAGGAGTTGGAAATGAAAGCACTCGTTCCCAAGTGCCACCAGAGCATGATGCAGCATCATCTTGAAATGTGTCCTTGAACATTGTGCCCCCCAGGGGGCCCTGGGGGATGGCTGCAGTCCGGCCTGAGGGGCTGCTGCCCACTGTTAGGGAATTGAACCCTCAGCAGTGGTCATGAGTCCCTGGAGGCCTGACCTGCTGACGTGAGGAAGCTACACCTGCCAAGTAAGTGCCATGCTTGTAGGTTTACTGCCGGGAGCCAGTTTGAGGAAGTGCCCTTAAATGTGTGTGTGCTTTGAGTGGGGTTCCCAAGGACAGCACGTCCGTACACACACAGGCTGCTGCCCCCAGAGCACTGGATGCAGCGTCCTTACTGAGGTCATACCTGCTTTGAGGCTCTGGCATTATAGCTTGGTTGGGTGACAATCTGGGCATCAGGGCTGACTAGTAACGAAGTGATGTCATTCACAGAGTGCTGGAAACCCTGATGAGCTTTACACCAAGACATCCCCCCTTTGGGGAGGAAGGGATTAGATCAGCCTTTGGGGCTGGTCATCTTCCCCAAGATCATCCTTCCTAAGAGGAGGTGAGATAAGGTGGGCAGGTGTCAAAAAAATGAACCGACGGAAGAGTGCCACTCCAGATTTCAGCGCCTCAGGCGGCCCACTATGGTTCCAGGTCTTGAAAGAAGGGGCCCTTGGGTAAGGAGGTAAATGTGACCAGTAGAGACTAGCGGGCTGACGAGCAAGGCAAAGCACTATAAGGGGGTTGTAGGGAGAACATGGGGTGCAGGAAGAACACTGATTTTAGAGCAGGCGTTAGGGACACCCCCGCTGAAGCCTGTGGGTGGATTCCTTTTGCAGACAGAGACCATGAGGCCTCACTTCCTGGCCAGCAACTTTACTGTGTTACAGAGAACAGTCTAGAGGAGGAAGCTATGTCTATGGTTAAAGTCTAACGCTTCTGAAACCAGATCTCGGACACCCCTAGCCCACAGGCAGGCACCACTCGGAGACTGATTTTCTCATGTGACCGCTAGAACCCCCTTCAGATGTTTGCATTCCATCAAAAGTAAACTTGACCCCTGGCCCTCTTCAGAGGGTTTGCTGACTGTCCACACCTGGGAACACGGGTGCAAGGAGGATTCAGCAGCCCTGGACCTAACAGGCACTGGAGTGCAAGGACCTGTCATACTGGGCCTAGTCAGCTCCAGAGCCAATTCTCCTGACAGGATTTAGGACTGGTTTACTTACAGCCAAGAGACAAGGCACAATTACCGCAGGTGCCCTGTGCTCCCTTGGTGAGGCTGGGCTCACACACCTTGCTCAGACTGCCGCATTGGTGCCTTGGACACTGACCCTATGGGTGAGCGCAGGCGTTGTGCCTCCTGGCAAATGCCAAGCCTCTTGTGTTTACAAAGTCTCCCCAGACTGTGCCCTTCAAAGAGTATCACACGTGGGAAGGCGAGCAAGGAAACATGAACCCCAGATGAGGCTTACTCCTTTGCCTCGAGACGGGTAGGCCGTACTCACTTCCAGAGCCGCGGGCCTGCTCCTGACTGCTGGTCACCGTGCCTCTACAGCAGCCGCCAGGAGCCTCAGCACTTGACAGACGCTGTGGCTGAACGGCCCGTGGGGTGCAGCCCTAAAGCCGCACCATGCACTTCCTCAGCCGTTTGAGTTGTCTTTTGGAGGGACAAAGATTTAGTCATTCAGCTAGTGTTTATTATCAGGCACTATTTCATGCTGAAGATAGAGAAGAGGAAAAAACACTGGCGGACAGAAAGGAAACATTCTTGAGGGGACACAGCAGAAGCTTCCACATGTGGTGCACTAAGAACGGCACAGCGCACCTCTGTAGTGTTCCTGCTGAAAAGTTAATAAGCTGAATCTAGTCATGTGGGAACATTAGATAAGTTCACATAAATGAACATTTTACAAAATAAGTGCCTGCACTCTAGTCACAGAGGGTGTGAAAGATAAAGGATGCTGCGGAACTGTTTCAGACCAAAGGACATTAAAGAGAGATGATGGTCAATTACAACACGTGGTCTGGGGTAGGCGCTTGAAACAGAAAATGTCGTTACTTTCGGTTATAAAGGACACTGCTGGGAAAATGGGCCATGAAAAAGGTCTGTAGATTGCATAATAGGACAACACTAGTTTCCCGATTTTGCTAATTGTGCTCTGATTATGTAAGAGAATGCTCTTGTTTTTAGGAAATACACACTGAAGTATTCGCAGCAAAGGGCTGAGTGTTTAGATTCAAAGGAAGTGCCAGTGGGAGCGTGATTACTAAGCATCCTCAGGCGCCAGTTCAGCTGCCTGAGTTCTGATTCCAGCACAGTATTTACTTCCTTATGACATTTAGAATCAGTTTTTTTAAACGTTCTACAATAGAGTTTCTTTCTCAATGAGCGGGAGGTGGTCTCATACCATGTCTTAGACCCACGTGTGTATAATCGGTGTTCGCTGTCCTTAAGCTTCTCTGCCTCTGTCCTGTGAAGACGGAGAGGGATGAGAGGTGGACTCTATTCAAGGAGAAACAATTCCAGTGAGAAAGATTTAAAAAGTTAATGGAACAATGCAGCCAGGCGATGAGGCTGCTGGTTTGAGCCACGTGCAGCTGAGGCAGGGGCAGCCAGTTCTGCAGAAATTTCACCGAGGCCTTTTGGTTTCAGTTGGATCGTGAAGAGGGAGTGGGGTCTTACTGAGAAGGTGCTTTCCCCACTAGACCAAGAGCATCAGAGGTGCAAAATGCACAGTCTTCTGGAAGGGCTGTGACCATCCCAGCACACCAGAGGCCATGCAGTGGTCTCGGCAGGAACGCCGGTATCAGCTGCCCTGTGTGGGCATAGAGTGAGTGACTGCCCCGTCCGTTTGCAGAGGTCCCGTTTCCAGCTCAAATGTCAAGTCTAGTCTGAAGTCGCCGAGCCTCATTTTCTCTATCTCTCATTTAAATGGAGATAGTAGCAGTTACCTCAGGACTCCTGGGAGGGCAGAGTACTTAGCCATGTGCAGTCCAGGCATGTCCTCAATGATGACAACGGTTACTAATGAGGCAGTTCCGGGGCTAATCAGTTCCTGGTCCTCTCCTCCTAAGCCTCCTTTGAGAGAAGCATGGTCCTGTAACTTCCCTTGTCTGGCAGGGTGGAGGCAGAAAAGACTCTGGTCCTTTCTGGGAGGAAACCTTGGAGAGCCTGGGTGGTGCGATTCTCCACACGCTCTTCCTCTGACGCAGCAGTTTCCAAGCTCAAGTGGAGATGCAGCGTCACGAGGCAGCGGCAGCTCTGGCAGCGTAGCTTTCGGGCTCAGCAGGGAGCAGAGCATCTGCCCAGCGGTGGTGGGTAGCTCCAGCGAGTAATACACTATTGCTGTTTGAAAGTACCACGTCTGGCGTTTTCTTATCTTCACCCACCCTCAGTAGCCCAGAAGAATGAGGGACTTTTCCAGCCTCTTTGGTATCCCATGCCAACTGCAGGTAGGAGAAAATGGGCATTTCCCACTGTCCCACCTTGACGATGAGATGCTAAAATCGTATGCGAAGGACGTTTGCTTAATAGATGAACGCCGACTCGATGAAAACAAAGCTGCCAGGAAGATGTGTGGCCACTGCAAGTCGTCGTGTGTTGAAACAGCCCCTGTCAGAGAGTGGAGACGTGGTGAACGTGGAGCAGATCTTTCTTTCTGTCCCCAAGTTAACCGTGAATTCTGCGCTTCACATTCAAGCACCATAGGATGGGTGATAGGATTGTCGTATCTTACGTGAAAGTAGAAGGAGATCTCATTTGGTCTGGGCTCAGGAAAGGTCTTCTGAAAAAGCAGTATTTGAGCTCAGACCTGAAAGAAGAGGTGTTAGCCAGGGTGAAGGAGGCGCGAGCAGGTGGCAAGGCGGGAGAGAGCATTATGAATCTGGGAGAGTTTGGCCATGGCATGAATGACGGCGAAGTGGCAAGAGCTGAGGTTGGGCTGCTAAACCAGGAGCAGAGCAGGACTCTTGTGAAGTGGGGGAGGGGACTTGGGCTGTTAGTGAGTCACCCATTGTTAAAGGATGTTAAGCGGCACAGGGACTTCATTGGACTTATACTTTGTAAGTCCACAGTGGTCACAGTGTTGTGAATGGATTGGAATGGGCAATACTACAACTAAGCGGTGAGTTGTGACTATTCCAGGGGTCCTACAATAATGAGGAGGAAGGCGGCAGAATCAGAGAGCAGTGGATGGAAATAGTGTGTCAGCCAGGGTTCCACAGAGAAAGAAAACCAGCAGGATATAGGTCGGTATATTGGTAGGTAGGTAGATGGGTGGGTAGATAGATAGAGAGATAATCACATAGATGGATGTTAGATGAATGGATGGGTATATAGATGTTCTGTACACGACTGGCTCATGAGACTGTGCTGGCAAGTTCAAAATTCATAGTTCAGGCTGCCATCTTGAAGTAGAGTTTCTTCTTCAGGGAAAATTCAGTTTTGCTCCTAAAGACTTTCAACTAATTAGGTAAGGCCAATCCGGATTATTGAGGGTAATGTCTTAAAGTCAACAAAATATAGATGTTAACCACGGCTATAAAATATCTTTAGAGCAACACCTAGACTAGTGTTTGAATAACTGAGCTCTAAAGCCTGGCCAAGCTGACACAGAAAACCAGCCGCCATACTCCGAGTCATCTACAGTGTTGTAAACCAGAGTTACCGCAATAAAAAAGGACAACCACCAGCCTCCCTGGTGGCACAGGGGTTAGGTTGCAGCACTATGAAGCATCCTCAACCACTGCACCATGAGTTTTGGCCCCGGCCAGGGAGCCGCCCCACATGGTGCAGCAGACCTCTCCTGTCTCCCCGCTGTTGCTCTCAGCAGTGTATTTCAGTAGATCTGCCTGCTCTGCTCCCCACTCGGTCTCTGGTGAATCCTCTCACTGCCCCGCCCCCGCACCTCTGGCCTGTACCCCAGTTCTTGTATGCATAAGTAAATAAATCTTTAAAAAAAGGCAATCATCTCACATCATTGGGGAGTAGAATAGAGAGTGTTTGAATGAATGGGATTGAAGAATGTGGGGAAGTCAAAGACATCTTCCAGATTTGTCACTTGAACCGCTACATGAACGGTAGCACTGCTGGCTGAGAAAGAGTAACAGAGAAGTACAGGTGTATGGTGTATTTTCAGTTTGGGGTGTGAACAGTTTTAACAGTTTAGGAGTTATTCAAGTGAAGATATTTAAATGGGGTTCCAAAGAGAGAGTGAAATTGTAATTCTGTAAATAATCAGAATAAAACGCTATTCAACTGCAGGGGTGTGTATGGATCACATGAGAAGCTAGCATAACGAGCAAGAGGACAGAGAAGAAAGCCTACGGGGGTGCCCCAGGGACAACCACCCCCACCACCACCAGGGAGAACCTATGCTGCTGGTTCTAGCATACATGGAAACCAGCAGTCAGAATATAGGAAAGTCAGAAGGTGGAGATTCAGACAGCGCCAAATGCAGGGACTGTTCCAGACGGGGTAGATCTCTGAGGATTGTTCATCCTGTAGATTCCAGGAGGCCGGCAAATGTATTTCATTTGAAAACGCATTTGATTGCAATGAGTAGGATAGATTAGCATTGTGAGAGTGGTTAGGGGTTCATTTAAGAAACTTGTGGTAAAGGGACAAAGTAAAGGCCTAAGCTGTGACTGAAGTAGGAACAGAAAGGAGGAATAGAATTGAGGAGTATTTTCGAGCAAAATCAGACATTTAATTGGATATGAAGGATAAAGAAGCCCAGAGGACCCAGAAGCTGTAAGAAGGCATCGGAAGGGTGAGGGCATCCATAGAGACTGGGGAAAGACTTGAAGGACAGGCTTGGACGTTCTTCTAGTGTGGCCGACTGTTTCTCTCTGATCCTCAAACATACCAGGCCTAGCAGAGCCCTTCAGTCCTCTCAGTCTGTTCAGCCTCCCCGTGAAAAATGACTTTCCCACCTTATTTGTCTGGACATTTTCTGTTCAATCTTCAAAGTGCAAATTAAATGTCACATCTCAGTAGCTGTCACTGACAGCCTTAGGCTGAATTAATTGCCCTCTCCTCTGTGTCCCTACAGCACTGTATTCTTGCCTTTGTTTTTAAGAGCATTTATCACATTGTGTTATAATAGTATTTCACATGTCTGCTTCCCACACTGGACTGGAGTTCCCAGAGCCTGAGGCTTCTGACTTATCCTATCTGGCTCTCCTAGAAGAACATTCAGCTTGCTTGGTTGATCTTGAGCTTGCAGCTTGGGACAGGGGCAGAAGTGATCTCTGAAGAAACAGAAGTAATACCATGCAGAAAAAAAGCCAGAAAGCACAAATAGGTGGTGGTGGGCTACATATCAGGGAATACTTACATTTAACCAAGGGAACAGGATTAGAAGGACATGAGAATCATACTTTGTCATAGCGATTAGCCATTAAAATATATTTATTGGTTAGAGACTCTGTGCCACTCATTGTTTGGGCACTAAAAATGCATCAGTTAACAAGACAAGTGAGCCCTGCTCTATGTACTATCCACTAGGAGCTTGCAGTTTCTCTAAGGGAAGAGAGGAGTTAACAGTTCCAAGTGCTACAAAGAGTTTGAGAAAGAATCCATGAGTGACCTTCAAATTTGAAAACTGGAAAGTGGAAGAACTAAGTTTCGTTCCAAGGATAATAGCAAAGACTTGTGATGGAAAGGAAGTAATAGATTCTGGTGCCAAAACAGGAAAGTACAAGATAGAGTCTTCTGGAACGCTTGGTCCTTGAGATTCAGTACATGGAACAGCTGGTACATTCAGATAATGTAAGTCCCAAAAGAGAGAAGTTTGACCAGAAGTATTGAAGCCATGTTCTGGGTAGCAGAGAGGTCTAAGGAGTTGGCTGGCCTCTTATGTTCACCTGGAAGTAGAAGGAGGAGGAACAGCCATAGAAGGGCATTTCCAGGGCAGTTAGGAACTCAGGGAGGGTTAAACAACAGGAAGCTAAACGAGCTAATTCAAGGACAAATAAAGCAAGGGAAAGGAAAAGGGTGAGGATTTGGAGTAATTTCTTCATGTTATGATCGGAAATTAAAAAGGCACAGTGGAAGAAGCTGGAGGTGTGCCAGTCAGAAGTAGAGTGTGCCTGGGTGGTAGCCCTGACCTTGGTGGGTATGAGGCTGTGGAGGGTGAGAGTGGCCTGTTCAACATCCGGCCTTTTCGGGTATGCCTTCCTATGCCTTCCAGAAACTGGAAGGCTAAAAACTACATTTCTCAGATCCCACTGCAGACAGGGTTTTGGTTGTGATTTAGGTGCAAACATTCAGATGCAACCACATTACCTCTGAAATCCAGACTGAGCCAAATGGGGCACAAAGTGCCTTGCAAGCCGCCCACCCTGCTGGGGAGATTCTGGAGCCAAGCGACTTGGCTGCCAGTCCCTTATCTCCAGATCCCAACTAAAGTAGTGTTTAGTAGTTCCTAGAACCAACAATTCTGGATTTGATTTCCTGATCCGCACTTTCTCAAAAATAACAAAGGTAACAATCCCTCTTACTGGATGCCAAACATCCCCAGGAGTCGATCCTTTTTTAAAACACCTTTTTCTATATGATGCAATTATTTTCAGTAATAATCATTAACTGAAATGAGTGAAAATAAATGATCACAGAGAGAATGCAATGTGAAAACTATTCAAATTCATATATATATATAATTATACCAGAGAGATAAACAATAAAAAATTAGATATAATGAAAGAAAATAAGTGATGGATTCATACTTTATTACAGTAGCACATTTTTGAAGAAGGAAAAAAAAGAGCACCATATATCTATGTATTAGCCTATTGCAGTAACGAATAATAACATCTCCGTTTAATAAAAAAATGAAATAACAAGAGTAGCAATGTACAAAAAAGGATCCATCTCAATTTTAAGGATTTTCAAATTTGATAAAATTGTTCTTGTACGACCTCTTAGTTCGTGGTTGAGTTGACATTTCCACTTAGTGAGCAACCACGTTATACCTCACAGATGACAGTATGTGTCTCTAGTGTAAGTTTTAAAAACAATTCAAACCTCTAAGTGGTATCATGGGATGATGGAACTGAAGAAACTCAGGTTCTGTGTATTTGTTTTTACAATCACAGTCTTATCACTGTTTAAACTTCGGAATGTTATCTCCACAAATATTGGAGTCATGTACTGTACTTGAAGAGAAATTGAATGATGTTTAAATGCAATGAACTTATCTAAACAAGCCATTCTGTTAGGCCCAGGATATTGGGGATCATCTGTTTATTTATTTATTTATTTTAAGATTTATTTATTTATGCATACAAGCACTGGGGTACAGGCCAGAGGTGTGGGGGGTGAGAGGATTCACCACAGACAGA
>JAGFMF010011974.1:2269870-2286590 GCA_019455555.1 Galemys pyrenaicus
TCGCGGACCTGAGTGTGGGAGGGGTGCAGGGAGACCAGGCCTCGCGGACCTGGGTGGGGGGGGCACGGGGAGCCCAGGCCTTGCACATCTGAGGGGTGGGGGCGGGGAGACCAGTCCTCAAGGACTGAGAGGGGGATCGAGGAGACCAGGCCTAAGTTAGACCTCAGGAGGGGAGGTCCAGGGGAGGGCTGGCCTGGGGGACTGGGAGAGCAGCCAACAGGGAGGCCACAGGGTCTTCAGGACTGTGGGGAGGGCATGCCACCTCTGGGAGGCGTCATGGAGAGGGAGGGCCCGGTTAGTTGCTGGTAGGGCAGGTCTCTGGAAGCAGTGTGTGGAGGGAGAGTACTTGGAGCCATTTTTCAACTAGACTGGGTACTTTATAGCTTCTGGGTGTAGGATTTGTAAATGCTCTGTCTCGTTCTTTAAGGTTTTTTTACTTTCTTGATAGCCTTTTATGATGGGTGAATTTTTTTAGTTTTGATGAAGACCTGTTGATCTGTTTGGTTTTCTTTTCTCACTTGTGCTTTTGGCATCATATCTAAGAATCCATTTACAAATTTGAAGTCATTTGTTTTCTTTTAATAGTTTTATGGTTTTAGTCCTTACGTTTTCGTTGATCTGTTTTAACTTTTAAATTTTGTATATGGCTGTGTTAGGGAGCCAATTTCTTTCTCCCCATTTATATAGCCCACCTCTCCCTTCCAAATGATTTTATATTTTACTTTTTTATTAAAAACTTTTTGTTTGTTCTTTACTGTTTACTGATTTTTTTTGAAATTTATTTTACTTTAATTTTTTGTTTTATTTTCCTTTTTATCTTATTTTTGTTTTCTTCTTTTTTAAACTTATACTTTGTCTGCTTTTTCTTTTTATTGTTATTTCCCACCCCTTCAAATTTGACATTTTTAAGTTATCCCATTTTAGATTCAAGTAGGGAAAAGAGTCTAGAACGCATCTGAATAATTTATGCTTGGTGGGATTTTACTTGCCACTGAAAAATCCTAATCATTCAACATTTAACACCTACTTTACTCCTGGTACTATATGAAGGATCGGCTTTACATATATCAAGACATGGTTCTGTCTTTAAAAATAAAGGTAGTGCAGATATAACCATAAAATCAGTACATTGTAAAATAATTGGCCTGACTACCAACTAATAAAAATATTTAAAATAAAATAATGTAGAATAATGTCCGGGAAGTAAAAGCCACCCATGGTTTAGCTAAGTATATTCTTGTAAATGGTCTTTATAAAGTTGGGTGTGAATGGAAGTTTGTGCAGTGGAAACAGAAACTGGAGTCCTAGATTCTACTTACGAAATGAAGGACTAGTTCACAAAGAAGCTACTACTGAACTGTCTTTAAGGGTAGCGTTTGCCTGCCATATTAGTGACAGGCATTTTGGTCAGGAGAACAATGTTTAAAACAAGGGAAAAGTGTTTTAAGAAAGAACAAGGCCTGTTCAGTGATCTCCTGCTTGCCGAGTTGCAGTTTGGCAACGGTGGCACATTCTGAGAAATATGAATGTCTGTCATAATATGTATTCACACAGATCCAGATGGTGTAGCCTGTTGTGTATGTCGGGTCTCACAGGGATTGCTGTCGTGTATGGGGGCCATCATTGACTGAGATGGCATGTGGCACGTGACTCTTGTTTTCCAGTCAGTGAACCTGGACTATCTTTCCATTTGTTTATTTCTTTATTTTAGCGATGTTTTGTAGTTTTCAGTGCACAAGTCTTTTTTTCCTTGCTTGATTTGTTCCTAGTTTATTCTCTTGGATGCTATAGTAAATGAAATTGTTTAATTAATTTTGTCTTACACCCCAGTCTAAAATAGTGGGTGGATCCTTTGCTTTCTAGGGAAAGAATTCACCAGAGTGTTAGGTGTAGTTGAACTTAGAGACTTCTGCATGAGAGAACCAGTGCTGGAAAGGAGAATTTTGCCTAGTTCCCTGAGGGGAATTAGAAGGAGATATTAAAAGACTAGGTCCAAAAGTCGGGGTGGAAGAAAGCATCTTAGCTTATTGTAGGTTGGGCTGTGGCTGGGCGTGTGCTCACAGGTTACCCTCCGTGGCACGTGTGGACCCTTGACCTTCCCCCTCCAGGGAATTGTGACATAATCACTAGTCAGGATCTACTGCTTTTGGTCTGACATGGTCGCCTGTGGTCAGTGTGGTGGGTCAGATTGTCTGGACAGGGCTCTCCAGTTCATGACTTAGTCTCCCTATTCAAAGGGGACTTGGGGCAACTCATCGTACCAGCTAGCGATTTCTTTTCCCTGGGCTGTCTCAATTTTAGTTTTGGATTGTTCGTTGCTGATGTGTAAAGTACAACTGATTTTTGTTTGTTAATCTTATACCTTACAACTCTGCTAAATTTGGTTGTGGATTATTTTTGATATTATATGTATAGAATCATGCTGTCTTTGAATAGAGATAGTCTTACTTCTTCCTTTCCAAGTTCGATACTGTTTATTTCATTTATGGCTCAATTGTTCTGGCTAGAGCTTCCAGTACAATATTGTTGCATAGCAGTGGTAAAAATAGACATCCTTGTCAATTTACTGATCTTAGGAGGAAAGCTTTTCATTTTTCACTATTATGATGTTAGCTATTGGTTTTTCATAAATACTCTTTAGCATGTTGAGGGAAATCCTTTCTGTTCATAGTTTGCTGCATAGGTTTATCACGAAAGGTTTTGGATCTTGTCAACTGCTTTTTCTGCATCAGTTGAGATGATCATGTGAGTTTCTTCCCTTCCCCTTTCATTCTGTTGACGTGGTGCATTACGTTGATTTTTTTGTTGTTGTTGTTAAACCACCCTTGTATTCCTGGAATAAACCCCACTTGGTCATTGTACTCCTTTCAATATGTTGTTGCATTCAAACTGCCAGTATTTTGTTGAGACATTTTGCATCTGTGTTCTTATGTGATATTGGTGTTTTCTTTTCTTGTGGTGTCTTTGGCCTTGGTGTTAGGTTAATACTGGCCTCATAGATGAGTTAAGAAGTGTTCTCTCTCCTACTTTTAGAGGAGTCTGAGAAGTATTAATGTAAATTCTTCTGTAATTATTTGGTAGACCTTACCAATGATGTTATCTGCTCCTGAACTTTACTTTGTTGGGATGTTTTTTATTAATGTTTCAATTTCTTTATTTGTTATAGGTCTTTTCTAAAAGGGCTTCCTTCCCTAACCTTCTTTCACAAAATACTAAATACCCTCTTCTCTACTCACGTTTTCCTTCCCTCGTCTCCCAAAGGTACTCTTTCCTTCTTCGCCCAGTTTTCTTCTTTCTACCCCATGATCTTGCTGTCTCCCTTTCCTTACTCCTTCCTTTCCTTTTCTGTCTCCAACTCCAAATCATTCTTATCCCCAATTCAGATACTTTTCCTTTCCCTGCAGCCTTTTCTCCTTAGTGCCATGATGGTCTTCTGGAAAAGGCCTTCTGTCCCTCACCTCTCATGGCTTTCCCTCCCCCTCCCCACTGGTTTTCTATCTTCTCTTTGACATGAAAGTCTCCCATTTCTACAGTCTCCCCGTCCCTCAAGCAGCAGCCTTGAGTGTAAACACCTTGCACCACCCCCACCTCCAATCTCAGTGACTTCTGTCCTCCTGCCCTGCTGTGGCCTTCCATGACCATGACCAAGATCCTCACAAAGATTGGGTAGGGGTATGGCAAGTAAAGGTAACAGAGCCCCCCAAAGTTGTCTCAAAACTGAATGGGTTTAAATAAAGTATATACTCTATATTCTTTTATCAATTAATTGAAATGAGTTAGAAAAATATGATTTCTGCTCTTTGAAAAATATTAAGACACATGTGAGTGATCATTTACATATCATATTACTCCAAGTTATTCATATTTGCTTTTCCTACTATCCATTTAAAATTCCAGAGTAATTCTGAACTACTTTTTACTGTATTTGTAAACACTGGTTACAAATACAACTGAGAACCTTACAAACTCTGAGGGCTTTTTCATTCTCTGAAAAAGCAAGTTAAAAACCAAAACTATAAATTGTACATTATTATTTCTTTGTCTGTGAGTTCTTCATTTTCTAATTCTATTTTGAGTAGAGCTCTTACAAAAAAAGAATACTGTTATTCAGTGTGATTTCTTTATTTCCATGAGGACTTTTTCCAATATAGGTTTAACATGTTCTCTCCTAAAATAATCTATGATTCATTCTTTATATTGTCCGATTTCCCAGATTCCCAGGAGGTAATATGTGACTGGATGAATTAAATATCATTTTGCATTTTAAATGATTTTACTTAATTAGTGTAACTAAATGCACTGTGCCATGGTTGAACTGTGCCCCCCCCCAAAGTTGGAATTTTAATTAACCCCAGAGCCTCAGAATGTGATCTTATTTGGAGATTTGGTCTTTATAGGGTTAGTCAAGCTATAATGAGGTCACCGACAGTGTGAGGCCTAACCCAAGATGACTGGTGCCCTTATAGAAAGGGAGAATTTGGACAGGGAGACAGACATGCGCAGAGGAAAGACTGCTTGAATAGGTGAAGGGAGATGATGACTGTCTACAAAGCACAAGGGCTTCCTTCACAACCCTTCAAAGGAACCGAGTCTGATGATACCTTGATTTTGAACTTTTAGCCCCCCAGAACCATGAGACAGTGAATTCCTGTTGTTTTAAGTCATATAGTTTATGATGCTTTGCCATAATGACTCTAGCAAACTAATATCCACCGAGAGACAAAATAATTTGGCCATGACAGTGGACTATTATGGTAAAAGCAGGTACTTTCTCGATGCTAGAGCTAAAATTCTCCTTCTCCTTCCCACACAGACCCTTTAGAGTTCTCTCGGACTAAACAGCTCTCAGGGAATTTGAGGTTGAGGGGCCTGAGATAACTCTGGGATACCTCTAATTTGTATTGACATTTGGATTCCCAAACCACTTTGATTTTCAGGTTATTTTATGAGGAAGGCATATGGACTAGTGGCATAAAAATGAGGAGACTGGCAGATCGGGGACTGGGAATTTGCTTCCATTTCCTCTCCCAGTGCTCTGTGAACTATTGGGTCTGTGCTTAATACACATCCTTTTCAGGGAGATAAAAAAAGGCAAATAAAGATTGAGTAATGGGGTAATATTTTCAGAATGCTTTAGCTTCATGAACAAAACCACATGACTAGTTTCTGTATCATTATATTAGGATATTTCCTTTATCTGCCGTCCTTGGAGACTGAGTGAGGCAGTGCACAGAGATAGAAGGTCTGGCTGCCCGCCAGGTAGCTCGTTAAGCACGGAGCTCGCGCTTGCTTTAACCATTTGTGCGTGCAGTGTAGTTGGAGGAGCCCCGAACTAGCAGCTAGAAGGCCTGCGTGGTCTTGAGTCTATGCTGGTGTACTGTGCTATGGACCTTTGGTGAGTCGCTTTACTTACCTGTTAAGCTCATCTAACCAATGAGCTTTCCCTAGGCAGGTGTTTTTCTTGCCTCAGTCATTTGTATGACACTTTCACAACTTTCAGTTCTCTTAGTGCTATCCAGTTTTCATATTTTCAAGTGCCTCACTCTTACGGAAAGATACTTACTTCAAAACGAAACTGTAGTGTAGCTCAGTTACACATGGAAAAATGCTCGTATTTGCTATTAAAAATTATTTATAAAAATAAGTGTCCTACCAAGTAATGTTATGAAATTAAAGATTCAAACCAATAAAAATAAACAATGAAAGAGAAAAGACACAATATTTACTCATTTTGCATTGTACTAAAAAGGAAAAACTTCACACATGACTTTGTTTCATCGCCCCAGTCCTTTAAAATAACTCCCTCAACTTGCAGGTGAGGAAGCCGAGGAAGAGACGTTTACTGACTTGCCCAAGAGCACCAAGTAATGTGTGGCAGAGGCGGGGTGCAAATTCAGGTCTGCTCCCAGCCACGGTTGGTCCAGGAGCGCTGCAGTGTGGGTAGGCCTCTTACCGAGGCCCTGGTCCAGTAGGTGCCACTAGCCACTGCTCCGTTGCGTCTCCTCAATCCTACGTCCACTCCCTCACGCGAGAGAGGTAGCTGCAGAGCAAGAGTGGCCACATAATTTGCAAAATGAAAATGCAGGGTCCCTTGCTCAGAAATTACTCCCAACGTCAGGATGGGAGCAGGACGTTAAACCAAGTGCGGGGCCCTTCTAAGAGCCGCATTCTACGACTGTACAGGTCACAGGCCCTTGAGGCCCTCTGCTTTGAGGCTCTTTTGTTTTTCCTTTTCAAAATGTATTTAGATTTTCAGTCTGGTTTTTTGTAACAGGGAAATTAAAAATTCTTTGTGACAGGGAAACATAATTGGTTCTTTACTATTTCTTGATGCCATTTAAGGAAGCTGCCTCCTAATCTTTTGTTTGCTGAGCATATTAATGAGTGTACAGATGCAAATTAGAGCCCTAGAGGATTGAATTATTCTGCATATGAAATGTGATGGGGGAGGGGAAAGAGGCTGGAGCCTCCCCAGCTTAGAGGAAGATCAAGGAAGACCTGGGCACAGCCCATGCTAGCTTTTGTAGAGGGAGTGAGGATAGGGGGCTAGATGTCCCCAGGGAGGAAAGAGCAGGATTGTTTACAGGAAGTTTATGACGATTTCCCAGAAGGCGAATGATACGGTGGTTTTGATATGCTCGCCATATACATTTTTCTACACTTTTTGATAAATGTAAAATAGCGAAGATTAAAGGCACCCGTAATATTCAGCGATGGCTCACCTAAGATTAACTCGATAATGCTGAGGATGCTCCTACCAAACTTTGGGAAACGCTGCTCCAGTAGTTTGTTAGCAGTTACCCTTCGGAGGAGGGCAGAAGCCAGTGGTGGGGGCCAGTGAAACAGGCTGGAGACTGCTGGTTCAGGCTGCCACTGATGGCGCCTATCTGAGTAGACGTGTGATTGCCTCCTCCATCTCCAGCGCCCGCTGAAATCACCAAAATGTCTATAATGGTCAAAACTCTGGAGAGCCAGCGAGGCCACCTGCCAGTGATCTGCTGGAAACTGGGAGGGATTGCTGAGAGGGAGAAGGAAGCCAGGACGCGTGCTACTGGAGAAGCTGCAGGAATCCCCATCTCACCTCAGCCCAAGGCCAAGACTATCTGCAGGGAGGGGAGACTCAGAGTTGGGGATCAGGCTTTCTCCAGGAAGAACTCCAGAGAACACCCCACCTGCAGGGAACCTGGTGGGGGCTTTGAGGCTGCAGCGCGCAGTGCAGCCACTGCCCCTCAGCCCTTCCTTTAAGGCTTTGCTGACTCAAGTGGCGCCAGGACAGTCAGTGGGGGCGGGGAGAGGGGAGGCGCTGGCCTAGCAAAGGGCAGTGGAGTCTAGTGCTGTCAAGTTGTAGCTTCTCTTCTGTCTCTGCGGGCAGGGAGCCCTCTGATCGGACAGGTGTGCCTGGCAGTCCTCGTCCCGTGGAGTGCCCAGTGCTGCGCGTACTTCCGTGCCCTTTGTGTGGCTGGCGGCTTTGAGTGTCTGTTGCTTTTAGCTTAAATGTCCTGTCATCTCAGAGTCCAGCCAGCGCAGGGCAGGTCCCGACCTTGTGCTGGATGGGTTTCCCCTTTCTTCAGAGCGCTCATTACAACTTGTAATTACTCGATTTGTGAGTTTACTTCTTTCTTATCCATCTTCTCTGCTATACTGTGAGCTCCATGAGGGTGGGGATTTTAGCTGATCTAATATATTCCCCAAAGCTTAGAATATAGGAGACATTACTTATTTATTGAATGAGTAGGAATTAGGGGAAAACAATAGGACAAGATTTTTTTTTAATATTGTCAAGGGCTTCCCTGATGGCGTAAGGGGTTAAGGTGCAGCACTATGAAGTGAGCTGTGGCCACTGCAGCACGAGTTTGATCATGGCCAGGGAGCGGACCCACATGGCTCAGCAGACCTCTCTGGTCTCCTCACTGCTGCCCTCAGCAGTGTATTTCAGTTCATCTGCCTGTTCTGCTCCCCACTCTGTCTCTGGTGAATCCTCTCACCTCCTGCAACTCTGGCCTATACCCAGCTCTTGTATGCATAAATGGATAAATCTCTAAAAAAATACTGTCAAGATAGCTCATATCCAGTGAAGATAAAACTGCCATGAATGAATGTTTATTCATACAGTTGAAATACATAAAAAAATTGGTTTTAGAAAAACCACAATCATGGTGTGAGACTGTAACACATAGCTTTCAGTCCTTGACAGAAAAAATAAAGGTATTACACATGTGAATAATATAACTCAGTGTGATTTAACTTAAAGAATTGTACCCTGCAGGCTGAGACTACACCCCTTCCATATGTATGGAAGTTGGTCTCATTAAAATGAGAAACAAGATGTTATTACTGATACTAAGGAAATTTAAAAGTTTTAAGTGAGTACTCTTATGATTGCATCCTAATTGTTATTTTGTGAATGTTTTCCTAGAAAATAACAATGATCAAAATTGACTCATGACCACGAAGAAGTAGAAAGTTAAGGAAATGTCCTTTTCCACAAAAATACAAACTCAGACTATTTGCAGATGAGTTTTCCCAAACTTTTAATAATCGAATATTTTTTACATTGCTTAAACTGCTTTAAGATAGAAAAAAGGATGAGACGCTTCCCAGATTATTTTATGAAACAGTTAACACGCGTGCCCAAACCTAGAGAGTTGCCACATAAGAAAACTACAGACACACTTCACTTAGGAATGTTGCTCCACAAATCACATGAAGCATTAGCACTTGTGGTCTTTTAAGAATGCAAGAATATTTAATATTTGAAAATGTATTAATTTTTAACAATTGATAGGCAAGAGGGAGGTATGATCATGGCAATAAATATAAAAACATTTGATTAAATCGCACTTCCATTCTTGATTAAAATTGAAATAAAATATCAACAGAAAATTTGTAGATAATTGGACTAGAGGAATATATCCTTAATTTAATAAAAATTTAAAGACCTATCTTAAACCAGCAGCTAATGTTACATGTAATGATGGAATGTAAGTACACTCTTGTTAGTCAGGATAGACTCTAGAATGGCCATTATCATAGCTAGTATTCAATATAGGTACAGAAGTTCTAGGCAATGCAATGCGAGAAGAAAAAGAAGCAATCTGTTAATACTGGGGGCAAAGGAGACAAAACCATCTGTATTTACTGACGATATGATTATCTAGATTCGAAATGACAGTGAAGAACAATGAAAGTTAAGGAGGTAAGTGAGGTAGTAAGTTAGAAAATACTTGAAGCAGAATCAAATACAGCATGCATAGCAGCAGTGGTCAGCCAAAAAATGTGGTATACGTGATATACTATACACACACACAGACACACGCGCATCCGTGTGCATAGAAATAAACATAAGAAAGGCGTAGGCCCTATCTGATGCAGCTACAACCCTTACTCAGGGACATTAAAAAAAAGTGAATGGAGAAACCCACTCTTTTTTTTTTTAAAGATTTATTTTTATTTATGCATATAAAACCTGGGGTGCAGGCCAGAGGTGTGAGAAGATTCACCAGAGACAGAGAGGGGCACAGAACAGACGGATCTACTGAAATCCACTGCAGAAGGGAGCAGCCAGGAGACAGGAGAGGTCTTCTGTGCCCTGTGGGTTAACTCCCTGGCCGGGGATCGAACGCCACTGGCTGCTGATAGCTTTGTAGTGCTAAGACTTGACCCCACGCGCCACCAGGGAGGCCCACAAAGCCCACTCTTGAATGAGAAAATTTTGTACAGTTATAAGTTCTCTTCAAATCGGTCTACCTTTAACTGAATTCAGACCCAGCACATAAGTCACACCATTCTTGTTTTTTGAATGAATGTCAAGGAAGTGAACATGATTATAATAAAAATATTAGGATTTTTTTTTGACTTGACAGAATGATTCTAAGGTTCATCTCCAAGTTCTTCAGAGTTGAGAACGAAGTTTTGATAGTGAAGACTACTGGAGGATTGTCACACTAGTTATGAAAACATGCAACAATAGAAGATAAATTATAACTGGCATTGGTGCATAAATAGATTAGTGGAACAGAATAGAAAAAGACCTAGGATTATTTGTGAACTTAAAATATGATGATGATGTCACAAGTAGGGAAGGCTGGACTGAATAAATGGGATTAGGACATTGAAAAAAATCTATTTCTACTAAATATATTCTAGGTGATTAAAGATTGACACTTAAAAAGTGGAACTCTAAGCAAACATTAGAATGTAGAATCATTAGCAAAAATCACTAACTGAAAGACAGAAATAGTGAAGAAGGAAACTGATAGGTTTTATTACATAAAACATTTCAATTTTGGAGCTCCCAAAATTCATACGAAGCTTAAAGGTAGCTGACGACCTTGAAAAATACTTGAAATGTGTATGACAGGTTAAAGGCTAAGTTTTCTATTATGCAGGGAGTGTAAGAAAGACGTAAGCTCACTGGTCATTACAGGTACCAGTGCAAACTGAAGAGATACCATTACTTTGGCCATCAAATTAGCAAACAACAAAAATGTGAGGATGCAGGAAAACTGGCACTTCTCTGTGCTGCTGGTAGACGTGGACCGTGGTACAGCTTTTCTGGAGGGTAACGAGGCCATGGCCAAGAGCCGGTCCTTAAGAATTTGTCCTCCAAATTTCTTCACGATGGGGCCTTCCTGGTAGCACAAGGGGTTAAGCACCACACTATGAAGCATCCGCAGCCCCTGGCCAGGGGAGCTGACCCACGTGGCACAGCAGACCTCTCCTGCCTCGACCACTGCTCCCCTCAGCAGTGTGTTTCAGTATGTCTGCCTGTTCTGCCCCCCGCTCTGTCTCTGGTGCATCCTCTTAACTAACCCCTGCCAGCTATTGTATGCATAAATAAATTTTTAAAAATTTTCTTCATGAATACATGCAAATATGTAGTTCCACTGATAATCATTAGTGTTTTTTTATATTATCAGTAAATTATAAGCAACCTACATATCTTTGTATTGGGTAATAGTTAACTCAGTTACTATAGGGCTGTATCATGGTGTGCCGTGAAGTTATTAAAGTTAGTGTTGGAAAATATTTAGTAGTGTGGATGAATCCGTGCTCTAGGGACAAAGATGGATATCCTTTCCTTTCTACAGGTAGACTCAAACAAATAAATTTAAAAACAGGTTTTTTGAAGCAGTGAGGAAGTAGGGTCAGGAAGGTTTTATTGTGTCTAAGACCTTGATTTTTATCAGTAAATAAAGAAGCCAACATACTTAGCAAGAGTGTCTGATTTAGCTGGAATCCATATTGTTTCCAAGTTGGTAATTGATTGGATTTCTGAACGTGGATGCTGTTTTTCAGGGGCAAGTTAACTATTGTAAATCAGTTTACCGTGCAATAGAGCGATGTGTCGGCCTTTAGCTTAAGCATTTTTAAGTTTAATGCTCAGTCTTTCAGTTTTACAGCAGAGTTACATTCTGATTATTAATAGCACCAGAGCTGTTATGAGATGAAAGTACAATGTCTGCTAGCTCTTGGATTTTCCATAATCAACGTAAGCAAAGAAAATTACTATTAAGAAGTCATAGAAAATGATAAATACATTACATGTTGAATTATTTTACTCTTTTTTAAAGGATTTCCGTATTCTTTGGTCCCAGGCGAGTATCTTCTGTGGACCAATGAAGACGCTGATGGGCAATCTCTGGAATCACACTCCACCTGGGACACTTTGCTGATTTTTTTCTTTCCCACCAGTAAGTTGTTTGAAATTTTTCCTCTCTATATCCTCCTTTTGAACAGTATTTAAATGCTTAAGGGGTAGTGTGGTCTATTAACGCCGGGGTGGGACAAACTTGAGTTTTCATCTTGACTCTTCCCTTTCTCTTAAGCAAGACAACCTCTGAATTTAAGTGTCTGCATCTTTAGAATGAAGAGACTGACCACAAAGAATTGTGAGGATGAACTGCTACCGTATTTTTAAGGCGTTCCATACGTAAACATTTGTTACTCTTTAAAATATTTTTTCTTTATACATCTCTAAACTGTTCACAACTTACCTTAATGGCATTGTCTGAAGCTTAGTCACTGACTCACTGTTATGAAATCTATGTCCTCTGTGGCATTAATCAGGGTATTGTGGGACTGGTAGACCAGATGTTTTCCCATCTGTTTTAATGATAAAAAGTTCAGGTTTCAAGTCACATCGTCTTTTTGTGAGTCGGTATATGTTTATCCAGTGCATGATGACCCCTGAGAATTATTAACCACAAATAAACACATTTCATTTTGTACAGCATGTGGTGCCCTTTCAAGGAGAAGCTTCAGATAAATTGACATGTGAATTACAAAGGTGAAGCTTTTATTCAAAATCATGCAGAATTTATTCTAGCAAAATATGATGTACATATATAAACACACAGTTATTTCTGTTGTTTAATTCCAGACTCTGAGTTCTTCTGTGACCTTGCGTAAATCTCTTCTTGTTTCTCTGAACTGGTTTCATCAATTACAAAACAGGCATTATAACACCTACTACCAATGAGAATAGCAAAATAAAAAAGCTCTTGCAGTAAATTAAAAAACTGCTGTGGTCCCAATGAGTGGAGAAAGTGGCACATTGCAAAGCTGGAAGAAGACCTTCGTGCAGCCAAACTTGGTTGTAAACAGCAAATGATGATTTAAATTTTAGCGTTTCTGAAGGTAGCAGGTGTAAACTGCCTCAAAATTACCTATAATAACAATGTTCTACTTACACTGAAGCCACCTTTAAAAACAGTCTGAAGAATACCTGCATTTCCAAAATGCCCCTCCATACTGGTATAGTGAGTTGAGTCAAAATTGATTGTATGAGATAGATACTAACTTTCAGACTCAAATTACTAAGACATACTTGTGATTCTTAAGAATAAAAAGGGATAGAACAATTTTTGCCAACAAATGCAAACTGTTCCATTTTAAGAGAAACATCTGAACTAGGTTGATTGAAATCTTTCAGAATTGTGATTAAATATTTGTAAAATATATATACCATGTCCTTTGAAAAGAATAGCTACAAGTTCATAAAATGTGAAACAGTTTTAACCAACTTATTTCCTCCTCTGTACAATTGAAAATGAACACTCTTTCCATGTAAGCACTAAAATGAAGTGTCATTTTTTCATTAGGTTTTTGTTTGTCTAAGGTTTGTCTCTTGCAGGCTGAAATGATAACCTTGAGACCAGCATCAGGGAAGCTTGGGCTTCTCCTTTTGGACAAAATTAGATACTTAAACCTGATTAGAATTGTTCTATCCCTTTTTATTCTTAAGAATCACAAGTATGTCTTAGTAATTTGAGTCTGAAAGTTAATTTTAGTATCGCGCATCAAGCCCATCAGATGAAATTTTAAGTTGAAAATAACTTGGCACGAAGGGACCTTTGAGGTCATCTAGTTGGGTCTTTCATGTGGTTTAAGACCTCTTCTATGATTTTCCTTTCTGGAAAGGGGTCTTTGAACAATGCCTATTGTGCCATACCCAGAATGCAGGAAAGTCATCCCCTTTTTCTCCAGGCCCTGATTCCTGTCACCCTTTTCTGGGTGTGCGAGCCCCACCACTGAGCGTGGTTATTCCAGATGCAGTTCAACCTGTGGAGAGTCGCTCTGGGCCTGGAAGAATTGCAGAACAGATTGCTTAGTGAACGTAACTCCAGACTAGGCTGAACTCTCACATGGTTGGGGAGTGAATATCCAGGCCATCTGGTATTGCCTTCATTTGTGACCTTGCACAAGTGACTTGGAATCTTTATTTCTTCCTTTTTAAATGGAGAATGAAAACTCATTTGGAGACTTGTGAAGATTAATAATACTGTATGTAAAGCAGGGTGCCTGGCCTCAGGCTGTTACTACTTTCACCTTCGCTTTAGGAATTGCCAGTCTTTAGAGAAGGAAGATATAATTAAACATGCCGTAAAAATATGCTTATAATCATAACATTATTCTTTGCTGAAGTTGAAGTGCTTAAGAGTGATCATAAGACATCAGGCATCACTTTTCTAAATCTGCAGTGGACGTGTTGGAAATTGCGCTGAGTCTATGCTCGCCTTTAGCCATACCATAGAGATTTTCTTTTTGAATGAAAATCTGCTATCCTCCTTTTCAGTTGTCATTTGTTTCTCTTACGAAGCAGGATGTTTAAAAAAGTCAGCTATTCAAGCATGTGAGTCTTATAGATTTAAATGTGTGAGTTTATTGAAGTTCTGTGATTCTCGGTGTTTATGCCATAGACCATGGCCTATTCAAAGTGGCGGACTCATAACTTAAGGCCAAAAGGCAGAATCTTAAAGCATTGTGATGCCAGTGTGATTGGTGGCCACAGAAAGTAGGGCGATGCCGATAGAATCATTTAACCTCATCATTCGACTGTGCGAATTCGCCTTGCGACATTATCATCGACGCGGTCAGTGAGTGTAGCTTAGTAAAATCCAGTGAGGAGCTATGTGTGGTATTATTTCAACAGTGTGTTCATTTTAATAGCATTTGTTCTACCTTCTTCTCTGTTATATTTGTGGCAGCACCTTTCAACTGATGATTAATAGTCCTTTAAAAATTACCTTACCAGGCTCTCTTTCCCCTCCCAGGTACCATATACCTGGGAGTCTTTATTCTTTATCCTTCTTTTTCCCAAATAGACTTTTCTTTCCAAGAAAAAAAAATTACCTTACCATTGATCTGTTAACAATGTATATTTTTCTCCAGTTCATCTAGAACTGAAAATATGCTGTTAAAATAGTCTTGTGGTAGGAAAAGAATAATAACAATAAAAAAACCCACAACAAAAACAAAAGACAAGGAGAAATAAGAAACACTTGTGGGCAGGGGGCAGGGAATAGGTTGAGGGCAGAAAGAGCACAAGGGACTGAGGTGATGGCGCACTGGTGAAATGGTGGTGGGAACTCCATAGCAACCACAATTGATGTCAAAAATGTATAAATAAAGGAAAAGAGGGAAAAAAATAACCTTGTGGTAATTGTTGGTTTAACTCCTATTTGTGCCACATCCATCATTATTTATATATGTCATTCAATTTCTTTAAATGTGCCAGCTTACATGTTTGTTTTTTGAATTGTTTTTGTCTTGCAGTAATTACTTAACTAGGGAAAGTGTTTATTAATCATGCTGAATTATCTTTCTTGGATTTTGTTTCTAAAAGCGTGCATTCCAAAGGAAGACCAGATGGTAGAGGCGTGCACTGGACTGAGAGATCTTAACCAGAGTGAATGTCTGAAACTCAAATGCTGTTATTCTTCATTGGGGACCGGTAATATCAGCTGTTTTCTCCCATTAGAAGATAGTAAGTTCATCTTCTTAGACTTACTACATTTCTATTTATTTATTGATTGGTTGGTTGATTTGTAAAGATTTTTAATTTTTTATTATTTTTAATTTTTTAAATTTACTCTATTTTTTCTTACAGTGTGTGCTTTCTTTCCTCAGGTGTAGTCCCCATAGAAATTCTACCGCCAATACATTTCTATTTTTTTAATTGCATTAACAGGTCACATGGCATAAGTGTAAATTTGCATTTTTCAGTTTATCACTTAAAGGGGGCTTCAGCCCCAAACAGTACTGTCCTTTGGAAGTGCTGGGGGGTTAGGCCTCTTTTCATGAGCAGCCTCTGCTTAGCCTTTCAATGTGACGCAGTTCAGTCTCATCTCACTTGGTTTTTTGGTTTAGTACTTCCTGTGTTGTAGCCCTTAGCCCCTGGGAGAAGCACCCTACCAGACAGAGCTTAGCTTTTCTCCTGCACCCTCTCTTTCTGAGTAGAGCTCTTCCGTTTATCTGTGGATATCTCAGTATGTAACGGAATGTTTTCTGTTAAGCTCTGTTTATTAGGGTTTCTTTTTTTGTTCTGTTTTTGAGTTAGGTCCTTAAGATTTTTTTTCCTTCACAAAATTTTGAGGACCAGACCATCTGTTTTTGTGCTTTCACGGATACTGGAGACTTATTACTTGTTGGTCCCATGATAGATACATTTGATAGGGTGAAGCACTAACAAATACTATAAAAAAGGATGCACGCAAGAACAGTGTCTTAGGTTAACATAGTCCCTATTCAGTTCATAGCTCGTTGCTGAACATCTAGCGTTAATAGCAGCAACTGAAACCTGATCATGAATATACTATTACAATTTTAACACTGTCGCATGCTGTTTGTAATTCATTCGTCAGTTTACTCTTCATATTATGTGTAAAGAGCCATTTGCTTTTTTGTAGAGGGAAAAATTGAACCGTGACTGACAATTCCCCAATCACATTAGAATACATTTCCGAATGAGTATATGATTAAAATATGCTTATTCACCTGCAAATTCTTGATTTCCTGTTTAATGGTTTACAATTTGGAAGTAAACATTTAAGGAACCATTTCTTTATCAATTTAACTATTCATAGATTAATTCACTCTTCAAGTGCTCCAGGGTGTAACATATGGCCAAGGAAAAACCGCACTTAGGCTGTAGGGAGAAATCCATAAAAGTACGAAACGTGAAAATCCGCTCTCAAAAACAGTAGCATCATTTTATTGAGGCTTCCATGGGGGCAAGAACTTAAAGTGTAGCCTTTGGTTGTATTTTAAGAACATTTCATAAACTTCTGCTACTTAGAGAATAGCAGGGGTGTTTACCTGTTATATAAGAATACCACTTTAAGAACAATAATAACAATAACAGCAATAAAGACACAGAAACCAAAAATGAGGAGTCAAGGACAGACTGGGGACACCTGGTGGGGAGGGGAGGGGGAGG